>CM046836.1:14720134-14836571 GCA_025618425.1 Heliocidaris tuberculata | reverse complement strand
ACTCCTACTTGTATTTCATTCATTTTATTGAATTTTTTATTTTCTTTTCTGTAGTATCATTAGTGAGGTTTTTTTTTAGAATTAATTTCTTTGGTCTCCTACTTTCTCTCTTTATATTATCTTCTTTTCCTTTACCCCGCATTGTCCCCTGTCTGCATGCAGGTGGAAGAAGCTCTTGAGCAGATCGACCTCAAAAATCAACGAGCAACCTTTGCTAAGGATCTTAGTGGAGGTCAGAAGCGCAAGCTCTGTGTTGGAATCGCTATCATTGGAAACCCTAAGGTCAGCCATCTAGCTTGTTGTTTCTGTGAACTTTCAAATGCAGCTGTGTAGAGTGAAGTTTGAAAAATAGCTAGAGCCATTTTGTTTTTTGTCAGTTGTGGACTTCTAGCACAGTGCAGGTATCAATATTTTTTTTCACTATTTCGTTGTCAACCCTATGTTAAACCAGTAGGGCAATTCACTCGAAAAAAAATCGTGACAAAGCGCAGAGGATAGTCTTTTAATTAGTAGTTCATTGACTGAAGTGTTAGAAATTAAGAAGAGAGATATTTGGAAAGTTGAAACATAAGATTTGCAGAAGTCTCTAGAGTTATTCTGTTCCCAGCATTCTTTTGATGTTTAAGCCTTGCATGTGGGAGAAATATTGGAATTGCCTATCAGTGCTCACTCTGTGCATTGCCAGGTAAATCTTTGGAGTGGATGGATTTGGCAGCCATACCCTATACCGTTCACATATCTTTTCTTTTATTCTTGTTCAAAACGATGCTAAAATCACAGTATAGCATTACATTTTACGCCTGCAAGATGTATTATTGGTTTGACCTGTTCACATGAACAAATAGTAATTGCTGATGTATAGCTGTAGATTATTTGCCTGATATGATGTATAGCTTTCCACATGTGAAAGGAAGATGTGTTTGGTTCTTTTGGTAGATCCTCTTTTTGGATGAACCCAGCAGTGGAATGGATCCGTACTCCAGGCGTAAGATGTGGTCTCTCCTTAAGAGACAGAGAGAGGGACGTGTGACTCTTCTGACTACGCACTTTATGGATGAAGCTGATATTCTAGCAGGTATATAAGGAGAGTGAGGTGGAAAACAAAGGAGTGGAGAGAGTGAAGAGTGGAAGATGAAGAGAAAGAATAAGGAAAGATGAATGAGATGAAAGTGAAGATGAGTGAGTTAAATGTAAAGATTAGTGAGATAAAAGTGAAGATGAGTGAGATAAAAGTAAAAATGAGTGAGGTAAAAGTAAAGATGAGTGAGATAAAAGTAAAGATAAGTGAGATAAAAGTGAAGATGAGTGAGATAAAAGTGAAGATGAGTGAGTTAAAAGTGAAGATGAGTGAGTTAAATGTAAAGATAAGTGCGATAAAAGTAAAGATGAGTGAGATAAAAGTAAAGATGAGTGAGATAAAAGTAAAGATGAGTGAGATAAAAGTCAAGATGAGTGAGATAAAAGTCAAGATGAGTGAGATAAAAGTCAAGATGAGTGAGATAAAAGTCAAGATGAGTGAGATAAAAGTCAAGATGAGTGAGATAAAAGTCAAGATGAGTGAGATAAAAGTCAAGATGAGTGAGTTAAATGTAAAGATAAGTGAGATAAAAGTGAAGATGACTGTGAGATAAAAGTGAGGATGAGTGAGATAAAAGTAAAGAAAAGTGAGATAAAAGTCAAGATGAGTGAGATAAAAGTCAAGATGAGTGAGATAAAAGTCAAGATGGGTGAGATAAAAGTCAAGATGAGAGAGAATAAAAGTGAGGATGAATGAGATAAAAGTAAAGATATGTTATATAAAAGTAAAGATGAGTGAGAGAAAAGTAAAGATAAGTGAGATAAAAGTAAAGATAAGTGAGATAAAAGTGAAGATGAGTGAGATAAAAGTAAAGATAAGTGAGATAAAAGTAAAGATAAGTGAGATAAAAGTAAAGATGAGTGAGATAAAAGTGAACATGTGCGAGATAAAAGTGAACATGTGTGAGATAAAAGTAAGTATGAGTGAGATAAAAGTAAAGATGAGTGAGTTAAATGTAAAGATAAGTGAGATAAAAGTGAAGATGAGTGAGATAAAAGTGAGGATGAGTGAGATAAAAGTAAAGAAAAATGAGATAAAAGTAAAGATGAGTGAGATAAATGTCAAGATGAGTGAGATAAAAGTCAAGATGAGTGAGATAAAAGTCAAGATGAGAGAGATAAAAGTGAGGATGAATGAGATAAAAGTAAAGATACGTGATATAAAAGTAAAGATGAGTGAGATAAAAGTAAAGATAAGTGAGATAAAAGTAAAGATAAGTGAGATAAAAGTGAAGATGAGTGAGATAAAAGTAAAGATAAGTGAGATAAAAGTAAAGATAAGTGAGATAAAATTAAAGATGAGTGAGATAAAAGTGAACATGTGTGAGATAAAAGTAAGTATGAGTGAGATAAAAGTAAAGAAAAAAGATAGTGTCGAGTAGAAGAAGGAAGGATGTGAAATGAGAATAAGATAGTTAAGGGAGGAGATGGGACAGAGTGAGAGAGAGAGAGAGAGGGGAGGGGGTCACTCTACTCACCCCATGCTTTATGGATGATGGATGAAGATGATGGATGAAGCTGATCTTTTGGCATGAAGGGAGACATGAGATGAAAAAGGAATAAGGATAGAAAAGAAATAAAGAAGCATTGACAAAGCAAAGAGTGTAAAAGAAATAGAGGAGAGAATACATGGTATTGCTTATTGGAGAGCAAAGAATAAAATGGGGTGAAAGGATGCACAAAAAGAAAAGAAAAACAGAAAGAGGGATATGCTATTGTGGAAGTATTTTGGTAACGAATGATAACTCACTCTACTCTACAAGTACTTGTATTGATCACCCCTTAATGTGCATGTATATCTCTTTGCAGATCGTAAAGCTATTATCTCGAAGGGGCAGTTGAAATGCTACGGATCATCCTTGTTTCTGAAAAACAAGTTTGGTGTCGGGTACCGTCTGGGGTAAGTTTGGCCAATAAACTGTTTACAGTCTTGTTTGTGCCCACGTTACATTCTTTTTTATTTCAGGTTGAAGATGTACAAAACAAACAAGGAATAGAAAGCGAAAGGAGCAAGAAGTACAGGTAGAAAAGGTGAGATGAGAGGAGTAAAAGCAGAAGAAGAAGAAAAAAACAGAAGAAGGAAAAGAAAAAGGAGAAGGAAGAAAAAGGAGAGGAGGAGGAGGAGGAGGGGAAAAAAAGGAGGGAGAATAAACAAGACAGAAGTAGAGGCTAATGAAGAAAGATGATAGAGCAAAAGAGAGGGAGAGAGAGAGAGAGAGAGAGAGAGAAGGGGGGGGGGGTTGGGGATGATAATTAAGATAGAAGAAGATGAAAAAGAAGATGTAATTGGAATGAAAGGAATACAACCAGTGGACTAAACAGTTACAAGTCATTACTTTGAAATGAGTGGTGACCCTTTCCTCCACTCAATTCACCCATATGCAGCCTTGTGAAGGAAAGCAATTGCGATCAAGACAAGGTCACCGATCTGATCCAGACCCACATCCCTGAGGCTAGTATCATACGGTCCCATGGAATGGAACTAGCTTATAGCTTACCTCTCAAAGATGTCTCGTCTTTTGCTGGTAAGTCATCATTAATGGGAGCAAATCTATATATTTTGGTTGACATTTTCTGATGTGATTTTTGTCAGCAGTACATGCTGACATAACGAAAAACATGGTGGTACATGTATCTTGTGAGGTATGAAGCCTCCTTACAATACAGTAGGCCTGAGTTGAGGTAGGAATATTAGAGGAAAAGGTTTGCGAAAATTTGAGGTGAACATGAAAAAGAATAAGGAAATAATTAGTATTTGATATTGAAATCATGTAGTCCAACTATGAGATCACACATCAAAAACGACGTGCTAATGAGCAGTTCTCTATATCACTAGGAACTCAGTTTTTGAGAATTCCTTAAATCTAAAGCTTTGCTAAATGGTGTAGAAGTGACTTAAATGTAGTAGTGTGTTGTATACCTAAAGGACTGAAAACATGTACAGAAGATTTCTTGAACGACGTTTGAAACTTGAGATAGCCAATATACACCTTACACCAAGGCTCATGATTGCTCTGAAAGGCTCTGTTAAGTTTTTTTTTTGGTAATGAAAAATTAAAGTGTATAAGTTTTTTACAGATCTATCTTAAATTGTGCATATCTATCTCAAACTACCGTAGTCACACACACAAAAAAGCAAACATTTAAGAGTGTTTAAGGAAGAAAAAGCTGTTCATTTTGATAATAGTGTGTTAAAAGTGAATTTTGGCTCTTGTGTAGTGCACTTTGGAAAAAGTGCCAAATCACCTTTTAACCAATTGCATACAGGACTGGGTTGTCACTGCATTAAGCCTATTGTATGAAGAGAATTAAGTAGTCTAATGGTTAAGGTCACGTAATGAAAGGAATATTTCACTGTGTGTTTGTAGATTTGTTGATTTGTTTTTTTTGTAGGGAGGTTTTCATGATGTTTCAAATGCTTTGAATTATTTTGTGGTCCTTACCCCAAAACATTAAAGAGTAAAGTTAACATCCATCTCCTGCCCAAAGGTATGTTCAAGAGTCTGGAGGAGAACACAGCCGGATCATCAATTGGGATTCAGAGCTATGGCGTTTCCATGACGACCTTGGAGGAAGTCTTCCTGAAGATCGGAGAGGAAGCTGAGATAGATGAAGCAGATGCAGGTACGTTCAGTTTATTTCAGAGAAGGGGAGGGGCAGCCAAGGGCAGGTAGGTTGGGGGGGGCAAGGTAAGAAAGCAAGATAGGGAGAAGGGAATAGATAGAGGGAGAAAAGGGGCAGAGAAGTTAGGATGGACATAGACAAGGAATAAAAATGGTGATCGGTTATTTGACAGTGATTTGGTGATCCAGGCTGTATTTTGTCCAAGATGTAAGTGTAGGGTTAGGATTGTGATTGGATTTAGGGTTAGGGATAGGTGTAATGTTTGGTCCAGGGCCCTGTCTTATAAAGAGTTGCGATTGATTGCAAATAATTTGCAATTGATATCAGTCGCAACTCTGTACTTAAGAGATACGAGATTGGAAACTTGCGATTGATGGGAGGACTAGCAATCGATTGCAACCCTAACCCCGTATATCTTTAACAAAATAAATCCTGCAGCATACATGATCAATTCTCATTTTGCCAGTCAGATGCCAGTCAGATGCATTCATTTTTAAATCAAGCTCTATCATTTTATTGGCCAGAAATTGGGTTTTTTATAGGATGGTGCTAGATTGCATTTTAGAAGGGTGATGCTCACTGTTATCAAATACTCTTTACATTCAGTGGATCTTGGTGAAATGACAAGTAGCATCCCATTTTTTTTTTCTTAATTTCACCTAAAACAGACCTGGAGGGCCAAAGAAAAACCAATTTTAAAGATGTGTAAGTCCAGTTTTGGACATGCCTATTTGTGACATGCATGGAAACTGCATTAGGCCAACATGTATTGTTCTCTATGTATGCCTCAGATCTACAGGAATGTGTTTTATTGGATTGGCATTGCGAACAATTGAAATATCATCTGTTTGGGGGTAAGAAGGGCATTTCAAACTCCTATAATTTTGTATAGAGTTGATGTCCTTCTGACTTGTAACAGATGATGTATGAATATAATGTTTTGTTTTATTTCACCCTCATTTATAGTGCCATGGACTGTTGTTTTAGAAAAATTTGAGTAGAATGGGAACTGAAGAATGACATGGCATGCATACGGAATGTTTCATTTTGTCATGCTTGAAGACATGATTTTGAGAGGGTTGGGTTCAATATATATATATATATATATATATTGATTTCTCACATTATGTAAATTTACCTACGAGAGTTGCCGATGCTATAGTATTAGAACAAATTTCTCACACATTGTAAATAATTAATTAATTCTAATACATGAATCCGCCATGGATCTAGCTAGGCATGCGGCTTTTCATTGTTCAGTACTCCCCTGTCCCTCAAAGAAAAGGAATTAATTAACTGCGAAGGGTTGCAAGGGCTGCCTGTCGGTGTTTGTACCTGGTGTAGCCGAATACCACTCAACCCGCCTCCGTGGTCTAGTGGTTAAGGCGTTTGGCGTACAGTGCCAAAGACCCGGGTTCGACTCCCGGCGGAGACAGTTTTTGCAAACCCTGCAGTTATTTCCACAAAAAGGAAGTCAGTAAGGAGGAACAATGAATTTAGCTACGCAAATTATTTCTCTCATTCAATTCAATTGATTTCTCACATTTTATATATATATATATGTATATTATATATCCCTTTGCTGTTGATGTTACAAATGATTTATCTTTTTTTTTCTGTTGCATTTGATATGCATGACCGACTTCGGTTGGATGAATTTTTATAATTATTTTCATATTGTCATGTATTTTAGTTACATATTTTATAATCATACATTTTATATTGTCAGCTGAAAGCTAGAACGGGGGTTAATTCATATCTCTTGGCGTACAGTTGAGTTAATAATGTCCCTCTGGTTTCTGGCTCTGCAGACAATATCCTGAAAAGCAGATAATGATCTTTATGACAAACCACTGCAACTTTGCTATCTATTCTGGGCCAGATTGCCTCTCCAATAAAGCCAGTTTGTAATAAGTAGATGGTACAGATCCCCCCAATTTGTATGCGCACGTGCAGCTGTTTTGGTGGCTATGCTGCTGGTTTAAGTAATGTGTGCGTCATGGTGCGCACTCTTTGAAAGCGTATAGAGGTCATTTGTACAAATGGCCTTTATCTTCATGTGTTGAAATTACAAACTGGCTTATTTAGGGTGCATATCCATAGCAATTGCATGCAAATTCAACAAGAAATTTGTTACTGTAATATAAATATGTTCCTGTGCTGGTAATCATTGGCAATATTTTGTCAAGTGGCCATCATGCTTTCTCATTCATTGTTGAATTAATGCATTTCATCTTTGGGATCTTTCATCTTTTGTTTTTATTTCATATCATACATGACAAGCAGCCAAAAAGCGAGGTAACAGAAGTAATCATGATAACAAAAATCTTACATTTGCTTTTTATGATACTAAGTACTAAATTTTTAAGCACTTTGTATTGTTAACATTACCCCAGACACGCTAACTTACGCCTTACTATAATGCATGTACCACCTTCCCTCCACCCCAAGGGAATATTCCTAAATTGTTCATATATTTGCATGCTTGTATTGCGAATTCCCACTTCCATAGTGCTGTAGCTCGTAACCCAAATTCCTTGTCTGGTCTGGCTCGTTAACTTAAAGGCCAAGTCCACACTGCTATCAAGTTGATTTGAATAAGTAGAGTAAAATTAAACAAGCATAACAGTGAAAATTTTATTGAAATCGGATGTAAAATAAGAAAGTTACGGCATTTTGAAGTTTTGCATTATTTCTTGAATCAGTGATATGCATAACATGGGCGGTATGCAAATGAGTGAACCGATGATGTCACACACTCACTTTTCCTTATGTATTTTATTATATGAAATATCATATATTTCCATTTTTTGCTTCAATAATGTAAAACATGTTTTGACTCCTAAAAAATGATGTAAAATCATCATTATTGTAACTTATTTTGATACAAGGGAGAGATGCTTTATTATCGCGTCCATAAAAATTGAAATATTTGAAATTTCATATAATATAATACATAAGGAAAAGTGAGTGTGTGACATCATCGGTTCACTCATTTGCATACCGCCCATGTTATGCATATCACTGTTTCATGAAATAATGTAAAACTTCAAAATGCCGTAACTTTCTTATTGTACATCCGATTTCAATAAATTTTTCACTGTTATGCTTGTTTAATTTTACTCTATTTATTCAAATCAACTTGATATTAGTGTGGACTTGGCCTTTAAAAAAAAAATTCTCACCGGGTTCTCGTTAAGGAGCACAGTTGACTCTTTCATCAAAATTTGACACCAATACATGTCTGTTCTTTTATTTGAAGGGCTTTCACATATTACAATACACTCTAAGCAGACATGTACATATACACACAAATATATTAGCAAAATACAATTTCTGAGTAATAAAAGGTGACAAAAAGTGAGCTTTTTATCAACTTTTTTCTACCGGATCTTTGTTGCCGAGTTGACCCAATTTAGATTTTAGTCTGGTTCTTGTCTCACTCGGCTCAAAACCTTCAGTCTGGCGAGTTTGAGACCGGTTCTGGTTCGGAGCTACAGCACTACCCTTCCATCTTGGGTATGGTTTGGCAAGTGTAGATTGCTGTCTTGCCATAGAGCACTATTGGGAGTTGAACTCGTACAATATGATGCAGAATCTGATGATGAATCTACTAGACAATGACAGCTCAATGATATTTAAGAGATGACTGCCGGCATGTGAAGTGTGTAGACCATATGCACCTCTAAAATGGAATACCCAGTATTAGCCCTGTCTTTGGAACTCGTATTGGAAACAATTATGATTCCTGAACATTCAAAAGTCCAGTTCTTGGGGCGTATTTTAATAATTTTTTGTTAAATTTTGACTTTGAATATCTTCTACGGCAAGAACCTTCATAATGTATGTGCCTGTTTCTACTGCAGGACAAAACAAATACACATAGCAATTCTTTATTATATATAGTAGTATAATATTCTTGAAAGAAGAAGAAGAAAAAGTTTTGTGAACAATTCTTGGGTATAGGGAGCCCTCCAAAGTGGATTCGTTAGAACTGCATGTAGAAATTATGATTTAGGTAGCGTAGCGAAATGTGATGCTGCATAAAAACGCAAATGACAAAATTATTCTAAATAATAATCTTATTCCACAGAGGCGGAACGAAATTAGTAGGATGTAGAATTAGTATTTAACCCTGTTAACACTTTTAAGCAAATTAATATAAATTTTTTTATTCAGATGAGTCTGATTATAATTTTAGATGCACAGACAAAACTAGCAATTTTGCTCCTAGCGTCTTTCCCACGTCTTTAATATGTGCCACTATGTTTCGCTAAGTACCTTTCAAGGAATGCTGACTCTTGCCTTATATATTTATTTAAATAGTTTGAGATATAAAGCCAGTAGTTTTTATTCTAAGTCCCATTATATGCATAGTCATGCTTGTGCTTTTGTCTTTGTTTGTCATATTCTGCGAGCTTTCATATTTTTCCCTATAATTTTGCTGATGACTAATCCAGTAATATGTTGAGATTCCAACTTTTGGATTCTCAACAATGTAGATAAAGTTTCCTTTCACATGCAATTTCAATGCAAAATCACCAATATAGTTTGCATATTCAACTCTTTTTGGCCAAGAAACAAAATGAATCCAAGTGTTATTGACATGGTTAATGTCCAAGGAAAATAACCACATCATGAAAAATGTCTTAAAGGAATGAAATTTGTACATGACTGGCTATTTTTATTCATATGCAGTTGCCACACAGTCATCAAAAACAAAGAAAAACCAAATAGGTAAATGCTTTTCAAACACACTGCACAATTATGACTTTTACACACTGTGAGATCATCATTTTACTTTACATTTTTTGTTGTGTTTTTGTGTTAGTTGTTTCCTAGCCTGGCATGTATGCACCATGTAACCTCTTTTATTTTAGCGTGAAAAATGTCAAAAGGTATCTTTGAAAGAGCTCTTTTTCCCATTCTAAGCCACTAACCCAAATGTACCCTAAAATTTGTATTATCACAAGTCCAGACCAGGCTTATTCTCAAAAAGAGAAGATACCATAGCCTGTGTATTACACCACAGATGAGCTACAGTTAATTTGCAATGTGTTTTCCAGATACATGTAGCATAAAGGATATTGAAGTGAAATTACTCCCACAGTCATACTTCAAGTTTCTGCCCGATGATCTTCCTATGAATAAATATTCCCAATCTCCCAATGACTGAAATTATTATGCATCAGGTCACAGGCATGGTTGACATGCAACATATTTCTGCCTGTCAGTAACAAAAATTTTAACCCAGTTATAAAGAATATTTAGCCATCCCTTCTCACTTTGAAGTGGGGTGTAGCCATCTGAGAAAGTCTTTATGCCAAAGACCCTTAATAGAAAATCACTGTTATTGAGAGTTTAAAAATTCCCACTCCTTGAAGCCAGACTACATGTAGGATGTATCGTACTGTGTAGAGTAGCGTAATGTAGTATATGTAATAGAAATATTGAAGGTGCCCTCTGTTGTAGTGGTTATAATGGCTATTTTCATTTTTTTTTAAAGATTGGGTTTGTGTGTCTGATGTAATGTAGGTACTGCATTTTGTGATTGAATTACATATATGTTGTTTTTTTTAATATTTATTATTTTATTTTGCATTTGCTGTCATTATTTTCTTAACTTTTAATATTTTGTTAATAACTTTGTTTGTAGCCTTGTTTTATGTACTCATACAAAGAGAGAGAGAGAGAGAGAGAAGAACCACCCCCACTGAATCCTTAAAATATATACATGAAATAGAAGGTAAGATGATGTAGGCCTGACAATCAAACACTCCAAAATATTTTTTTTTTTTGTAAAGAGAAGGTTGGGTTCTGGGAAAGGCAAAAAATAAATTGTGAGCTTTCTCATTCCTTTTATGTCACTTTGGAAGAACACCATATAGTAGAAAAGGATTGCTCTTCAAACGCCCTCATATTCGAAATATGACGAGAAATACATGTAGCTGAAGTGTTTGGGTCGGACATTCATGCCACATGTGTGTGCAGTTCCATATACCTATTTCTGTGTGCAGTGCAGTGCTTGTGCTTTTCAGTGAGATTAGGTCAATTTCTTATCCTTTAGAAGGTTCCAAAACCTCACAGTATACACCAATTCTTATGAAGACATGATCAATCTTTCCCAGTCGCCATAACCAGAACTCAACTTTATATATTAATGTATTGAATGTTCTTGCCAATAAGCCATTTTTATAATAATCTTATGTTATAGTTTTCTTGTTTTCAAAATACATCATTTTCACCGCATTATTTTTTTTTTCTCATGCTGCAAATTTTCATATAATTTCTCACAAAATAGCCATTGAAGCTGAGCAAATCAATCTATCATCACCTTCTAATGGAACCTCTGGCTCTGGACCAAAACGTGATGGTAAATTATCACTAACATTAATTTGTTGTCTTTTTTTTTTAGATTCATGTATATACCTGCCATTTCCTGGATTATGTGCATGAATTGTAGAAGGAAGGAAGGGGTTGGGGGGGGGGGGGGGTTTCAGGGGGGTCCATACCCTTTTTTTTCTTGTTATAGGATTTTGTGTATTGGATCCCCTTATTGACCGATATTTTTTTTTTGCGTTTTTTTTTTGAGGGGTTGTTAAGTAAACACCTCCCCCCCCCAAAAAAAAAAGCTGATGACCTTCCTCTTTTTTTTTTTTTTTTTTTTTTTGCCTGTCAGAATTTTTTTGGGTATAGGATCCCCACCCTTTTACAATATCCTGGAGCCACCCCTGGATGTTTTTAATGTAAACGCTTTAACTGTAAAATGAGAACAATAAGAATTACAGTAATTTTTTTTGTACCTAAAATCATTGCTGCATAATCATTGCTCTGCATGCCAACATTTACTTTAAAATGCTTTAAAATAACATATAAAAATGACCTAAAATTCCTTAAAATGCTTTGAAATGATATGCACTAACTCTTGGCTTGGTGCTCTCCTTCCTTTGCTCACAGATTACATTGGAGGTTTAAGGGAATTGTAAATTTATTGTTTTAGATGCTTATATATGCTTAAAGCACAGAAAGGCAACAATGAAAGTACCTACAGCTAAAAGTACTATCATAGGGACTTGATGGACTTGATTGAAGATTAGTGCCTTACCAGAGGGCACTAGCAAACCACTTAGTTTTTGAACCTTAGACGTCCTAATTCTAAGAATGTGCTATCCATTATAGAGCCACTGTGGACTATCAGTCGGGCAAGGCGACATCCACCAATAACAATCTTACAGTATGTCACTAAAACATAGCAAACCTTTTCCAATAATTTCACAATAGTTTTCCTTCTACAAGGCAATTGCATGACCAGTACTCATCCTTCTGTTTATTAAAAGAATAGGACACATCTCAGGGTAGTTATATGATATTTCTGTTACTATGACCTTCTAAGCATTTTGGACTATTCAGTTGATGTGCATTAGATAGAGTGGCAGACAATCATGAAATTGGACATCAGGGGAGCGTTTCATGAAAGGAAGTTGTCGGATATTTTATCTGACAACTGTTATAAGCTACTGAAATCCTTGCATCTGATTGGCTGAGAGCAAATTTGTCGGATAAAATATCTGACAAGTCCTTTCATGAAACGCCCCCCAGGAATCCCCAATTTAAATAATGTAACTATGTATCTCCCATGTAAAAACAGATCATACAGTTAACGTCAAACTTGTCAGAATTGTTCATTAGGCAAATGTGAATCTTTTCCATGAGTAGTGTACTGAAAACGTATGATGAAGAGAATGCGGGAGGTCAATAAGAGACAAGATATCATCCTCTTTGATCATCATTTTGAGATATTTCTGGTCCATATTTTTACTTGAAATTTTGAAGAGAGATTCTCAAATGATATTACAATATTTTGCTGCAAAAAAAAAACCTTCCTCAAAAATTGCCTCCTGTAAGCTGCATTTCCTCCCTGATGTTGTACAGTACCAGCAGAAGCTCTATCGGGTATGACCATGGAGGACTCGGGTAATGGAACGGGTGCCTCTGTAACGGTCAACATGGAACAGTCCCCGCTGGACTCTACCATCATGGCCACTCAACCCATCGTGGTGAAACACAGTGAACAACTCAAGAGCCTGGTGATGGAGGCAGTCAGGGTGGCTGGTTGATGGATGAAAAGTAAATAAAGAAACCCCCAAGGAGAGAAGGGAAAGAAAAGAGGAGAAGGGAAAGAAGAAGAGAAGGGAAAGAAAAGAGGAGAAGGGAAAGAAAAGAAGAGAAGGGAAAGCCCGGAGAAGGGAAAGAAAAGAAGAAGGGAAAGAAAAGAGGAGAAGGGAAAAAAAGAAGGGCCCTCAGGAAAGAAAAGAGGAGAAGGGAAAGAAAAGAGGAGAAGGGAAAGAAAAGAGGAGAAGGGAAAGAAAAGAGGAGAAGGGAAAGAAAAGAAGAGAAGGGAAAGAAAAGAAGAGAAGGGAAAGAAAAGAAGAGAAGGGAAAGAAAAGGAGAAGGGAAAGAAAAGAAGAGAAGGGAAAGAACTCCCTCCCCTCCTCTCCTTTCCCTCCCCTCCTCTCCTTTCCCTCCCCTCCTCTCCTTTCCCTCCCCTCTTCTCCTTTCCCTCCCCTCCTCTCCTTTCCCTCCCCTCCTCTCCTTTCCCTCCCCTCTTCTCCTTTCCCTCCCCTCCTTTCCCTTCCCTCCCCTCTTCTCCTTTCCCTCCCCTCTTCTCCTTTCCCTCCCCTCCTCTCCTTTCCCTCCCCTCCTCTCCTTTCCCTCCCCTCTTCTCCTTTCCCTCCCCTCCTCTCCTTTCCCTCCCCTCCTCTCCTTTCCCTCCCCTCTTCTCCTTTCCCTCCCCTCCTCTCCTTTCCCTCCCCTCCTCTCCTTTCCCTCCCCTCCTCTCCTTTCCCTCCCCTCCTCTCCTTTCCCTCCCCTCCTTTCCCTTCCCTCCCCTCTTCTCCTTTCCCTCCCCTCTTCTCCTTTCCCTCCCCTCTTCTCCTTTCCCTCCCCTCTTCTCCTTTCCCTCCCCTCCTCTCCTTTCCCTCCCCTCCTCTCCTTTCCCTCCCCTCTTCTCCTTTCCCTCCCCTCTTCTCCTTTCCCTCCCCTCCTCTCCTTTCCCTCCCCTCCTCTCCTTTCCCTCCCCTCCTTTCCCTTCCCTCCCCTCTTCTCCTTTCCCTCCCCTCTTCTCCTTTCCCTCCCCTCTTCTCCTTTCCCTCCCCTCCTCTCCTTTCCCTCCCCTCCTCTCCTTTCCCTCCCCTCTTCTCCTTTCCCTCCCCTCCTCTCCTTTCCCTCCCCTCTTCTCCTTTCCCTCCCCTCCTTTCCCTTCCCTCCCCTCTTCTCCTTTCCCTCCCCTCTTCTCCTTTCCCTCCCCTCTTCTCCTTTCCCTCCCCTCTTCTCCTTTCCCTCCCCTCTTCTCCTTTCCCTCCCCTCTTCTCCTTTCCCTCCCCTCCTTTCCCTTCCCTCCCCTCTTCTCCTTTCCCTCCCCTCTTCTCCTTTCCCTCCCCTCTTCTCCCTTCCCTCCCCTCTTCTCCTTTCCCTCCCCTCTTCTCCTTTCCCTCCCCTCTTCTCCTTTCCCTCCCCTCCTCTCCTTTCCCTCCCCTCTTCTCCTTTCCCTCCCCTCCTCTCCTTTCCCTCCCCTCCTCTCCTTTCCCTCCCCTCCTCTCCTTGCCCTCCCCTCCTCTCCTTTCCCTCTTCATTGTTCCCTCACCTCCTCCCCTGTCTCTTCTCTCCAATTTCTTCTTCAGCTTCAGTTATGCCCTGCAGGCAATTCCATCAAGAGAAAAACTTGCGCAGACTTGCCTAAAAAAGTTAATTTCACATGTATATGAATCTTAAATTTTGTGCAACAATTGTATACATGACAAGGAACATAATACACTCTTTCAGTAACTCAGTTGGCTTGAATGTATAGAATTCAAAAGAAGGTGTGTTTTTTTTTTAGTTGCATCACCAAATATGCCAAATTTTCTGAGTAATTTTATGTCTTGAAACATAGCAACATTCTTAAGAAATTTAAATCTTCTACTGTGCAGAAAATGGTATTTTGAAACCGTTCATTTAAAGGCAGATGCATCACCTAAACCTACAACGGTTATTACAATCAGTGGGAACATAACACAACATATGTTGTACAATCAAGATATGATGTGATATGAGACTGATTTAATAAACAGTTAATTACTTGAACCTGCATTGAATTATTTTCAAATGTCTGTGACCTCATGCCTGCCTCTTGTTCCTCCCACAGACATACATCTGTAGATTGATCCTCCCTATAGCACTGATGATTGTCGGTGGTGTCTTGTCTCTTGTCATCTCCTTCGGTGGAGACGGACCAAGCGACGCCCCTGCCCCCCTCGTCTTCACCCCGTCCATGTATTTCTCAGCCCCAGGAGGAGCAGGCATGGACGACAAGACAACAGATCTACTTTACCACGATTCACTTCCAAGTGGTAGGAATGACTGATTGATTTATGATTTATTTTCCCTGACTACTAAGAAAGCAAGTAAATTACATGCTTGTGATGCATCAACTTGGTTTTGAACCCAGGACCTGTTTATGGGGACCACTTCTATACCACTAAGCCATTATGCCTCCTTTCTCAGCAAACTAATAATGATAATGATGATTATGATGACAACAACAATGAAAATAATGGTATTTATTATAAAAATCACAAGAGCAATAGCGATTTGATAGTTGTATATTCATCTAATTAAACATATTCATTATGCTTCTTTGGTAATTTTTATTCCATATTCAGCTTAACAAAATTTGAAAGTTTCATTTGGTTGTTGTTTGAATATCTTTGCTGAAATTTATAGACTTTAAAATGCTGCATAAAATAGGGGTAAAGAAAAATATAGCTTATTATTACGCAGATTGAATTTTTTTATTTTGTAGGGCAAAACATAGCTGACCTCGTGATGGAGTTTGACACTCTGAACATTGAGTCTAATGCCACAGATGACTTGAACTCCCTCTACAGTTACCGACCACACAATGGTGCCTTTGATGTTATGAATCTTGGAACAACTGTGAGTAAATCAAGAATTCTTTAACTCCACATTGGATTCAAGGATCATCATATGATTTTCTAAACTGTTTGTTCGCCTTTCATCTTTTGTAAATAACACTTTTGTCTTATGTGGAAAATTTGTTACTATAAGATGGAACCCTTTTGAGTTCATCCACAGCAAATAACTAAAAGGAAAATTTTTCAAGGATTTTTCATACAAGTTAATATTTCTGTTTTATGGACATTGAAAACCGAATCATCAGCTCTTATATATATATATATATATATATATATATATATATATACATACACAGTATTATTTCTCCCCTTGATAGAAATGCGTTGCCTTAGGACTTTAAGCCTTTCCTTCATTAAGTGGCATGTCAAAAGTTATGGCAAATAAACATATAAGAATTAACTGTTTAATTCTCTTCCTTTGTTCAGTTGTTGGATTTGACATAAAATATTTTCCATGGGAATAATCTTTAGATTGCTTGTACCTATTTTTGTTTCTGAACAAAAAAGTGACCAATGTTATATATAATTATATGTACAGTGTATGTATCTTTCATTCTTACAATAATCATGTAATACTATGGATTTTGTTATTGTTAACATTATACAAATTTACTCTGCCATTTATTATTATTATTATTTCTCTCTCACAAAAATTAGGGATTGGCAAGCCAGTTCACCGCATACTACAATGACACAGCCCAGCACTCGCTCCCCGTGGCCCTCAGCATCATGTCCAGTGCCCTTCTTAGTCTCTATGGCAATGCATCAGTCATTACAGCTGCCAGCCATCCCTTCCCTAAGCCAGCTAACATTCCCGATTACACCTTTACCAGTGGTATCTTGTTCGTCTACATATTTGGCCTGGGGACCGTGTGGGTGCTTATGGGATTCCCTATCGACAGGGTCAAAGAGAGAGAAGTAAGGAATCAATTAGACTATTCAACCTGACGTTGGGTTTGAGGTTGGTCTAAGTCCAGTTAAACAAAGCTATTTTAATGGGACCAATCATCGAAAAGAAAAACAGTTTATTTTTTGAACATGTATAATCATACCACCCCCAAGAAATGTATGAAACATCAAAATGCTTTATGTTAAAAGGGTCGTTGTGATCTAGTAGATAAGTCCAAAGAAAATTCCTGCCACAAGACTTTTGCCTCTCTCGACCCAGGTGAGGTAAATGGGTACCTGGTACGATTATTCCCTGAAATGCACTTTGCGCTAGTAACAGTTGCCGGACATAAGGCTGGGTAATAATTTCAAAGCTCTTTGGAAATGGATAGGAACGTCATATCATAATCTTATATGCGCTATACAAGAACAGAGTACTATTATTATATCCCTCATTAATGGATAATGCCGATGCCGATGAAGAAAAATGTGCTATACCGTGACGTCATTCATGGTATAGTGCACTATACCATGAATGTCGTCACAGATATGCGATCGATCAGTGGCTTTTTGTTGATAACGTGTGAAAAGTGCTATCGGTATCGGCCTCATAGACCACTGTTGGAGGGATATAAAACAAATATATCATGCACTGTTTCGAGCCACTAGTGAATTATGGATTCTTCAATGACAGAAATAGCACTATTTTCTTCGGGGCTACGCCTCTCAGAAAATTATGCTATTCCTGCCACCTTGGAATCCATAATTTCAACTAGAGCCTCTCACTACATGGTATATTTGTTTATTATTCAAGACCAGTAAGGGAAAAACATAATTTTTTTATTACTGCACTTGTCTCATTTCTATTTAGTGAAGTATGTTACTGGGTCATGTTTGAATAGGCTTTCATACACATGTATGTCTCTCTTCCTTCTTTATCTTTCAGTTGAAAATTAAAGCTCAGCTCCGTATCTCTGGCATCGATACCCTTTCTTACTGGGGTTCTGTCTTTGCTATAGACGTTGCTCAGATGCTCTTTGTCGTCATTATCGGCCTCATCATCATCTTCGCCATGCAGGTGCCCTCTCTGACTACAGGGGGCGCTGTATTCTGTCTCCTAGTGACGGTCATCTTGTACGTGCCCAACGCCATCATCCACTCATACTGCATCAGCTTTATATTTGATAAATTTGAGACGGCCCAGTCGTATGCCTTTGTTATACTGTGTGAGGTGAGTATGTTGTTGACAGTGTTACTGATGGCATATGTTCCAGAAGCCCTGTTCATTATTACATGTACTTTGCATCTGCAAATGTTGCATCAATTTTATGGATACACCTGTATGCCTTTCTTATAGAGAGATGAGCATGGTTTTGACTATATTTACTTAAGAGACATATTTATGATGTGCCTGCACAGGCTCATAGGTTGATTAATAGAGCTGCAAATAGTTTCTGAATATAGTTTTTTTCTCACTTAAAGGTACATGTACATATATGTACGTGTATGTTATCAAATATGTTCTTGCCAAACTGGGTGTGGACATTCAGTATTAAGTGGTATTCATCCTAAAATGCAAATGTGTGCAAGTGAGAAGTTGCATGAGTATTCTGTAGTATGGAACAGCTTCTATTCTAGAAATCTCTGCATGTATATCCGACACCATGTAAAATAGCATGCAATTTCTGCCTTTTCTGTTGAAAAAATGTCCACAGTGCACATAATCATATGTAAATATAATTTGTAGGTGTTCATGGGTTTAATAACAAACATTCATATTTTCTTCATTTTTTTTTTCCTTCAAATTCTGCAGTTACCACTATTCATCTTTCTACCGACAATGTTCATTGACCTGTTTGTCTCAACGTCTGCTGCTGCCAGTTTTCACCTGGTCATGTGCGTGATCTGGCCAAGCTATGCTATCTTCGGAGCACTCTACTTCATTGACAAGGTATGGATGCAAGAGGGCGCTGTTCAACAAAGTCCTAGCCCGTTTTTATATGACTACCAAATGTAATTTGCCAGCAAGAATTTAAAAGCAAATTTGTTATTTAAATCTGGAATTGGCAACACCTAGACAAATGTTAAAAATAATTTTTTCCCATAAGAATTCACAAAATTTAGACTTTTCTCAGTGCTATTTTATTTCATTAATTTTTCGTTTAAGATATACATGTATATGACTTTTTGTTTGAATAGTGTAGCAGTAGAAAAATATATCAGCATTGCCAATTTAAGAAAAAGAACTGGTTCGTTCAGAACTTTGCTTCTCTCCTCATTTTAAAGACAGTTAACTATTTTAGATATTTTCTTTGATCACATTGATTGCCTTAAACATATGGCAGTCAGGGGCCTTGGTTAAAATCTCAGCAGCTAATCAGAACCCTTTCAATAATATCCAGTCAATAGACCTACCTTTTGATGGTTATTTTGTCTCTCATTTGCTTCCATACAGGTCTACCAACTTGCCTTTTTAAGAGGAATGGCTGATAGTGTTACCTTTGGGGATTATTTTGCACCTGAAGCGTACATTTGGCCAACAATGATATTAGTAAGTCGTTCATATTCTTTTGCTAAAGAGAAATGATCATTTTTATAATGCATAGACATATTTATAGATTAAATCACCGAAAGTTATATTTTGTCTTTGATATGATATCTCTTTTTTTCATAATATGTTAACAATTATGATTGTATGTTTGTAAGTATATTAGAGGCGCTGTACATTCAATTGTGACATACAATTATGATTTATGTATACATGTAGTTCTCAACCTGAAAATTTCATGAATGCTTGTAATGGAATTCAATCTTTGATATGATATCTCTGTTTTTCATATATAAACAATTATTATTATTGTAAATGGTATTAAAAGGACTGTGAATAAAAGACCCCATTTTATAGAACCTCTGAAAGTTCATTTTCATGCAATGCTAATTTGTAATTGTACTGGCATGGAAGAGATCAACATAGAAGCACTTTAACAGGGTTTTTGTTACGATTTTCTTCTCAGTTACTGTTTGATATCTTCCTGCTGATCTTTTTCCTGAGATTCTGTGAGGTTACAAAATCCGGTGGCAAGGTGAAAGACACCTTTCCTTGCCTGTAAGTATACTCATCAAATACTATCATTATGCTATCATGCCTCCGCCCACTGAAGGTGGTGCCAGAGGCATTATGTTTCGGGTTGTTGGTCTGTCCGTCCCGCTTTCTCGTTAACGTGATATCTCAAGGATCATTTGAAGTATGAACTTCAAATTTCGTGCTAGTATGTATCTCCATGGGAAGACGATCTGATTAGATTTTTTGTTACGTAGATCAAAGATTGAAGGTCACAGAGGTCATTTACCATGAAATTCCAGGTTTTTAGCCTCCTTATTGCAATATCTCTTGAACAATTTGAGTCATTAACTTCAAACTTGGTACTACATGTAATATGCATTACCGTATTGAGACAAACTGATCAGATTTTTTGTTTTACGTAGGTCAAATGTCATAGAGGTCAATTCGCATGAAAGTATAGAACTGTTAGTTTTGTTATCACCATATCTCAACTATTTTGTATACATGACTAGGAGGAGATAAAGTGATCAGACTTTTGGTTTGTCAGGTCAAAGGTCAAAGTGGTCAATCGACATGTAATTGTGGGCTTCTTATTCTGGTTCTCACAATATTTCAAGAACAGTTTGAGTCATGAACTTAACTGAATTTGGGCGGAGGCATATAGGAGGTGCAGTCGCATTCATCTTGTCTGTTGTTGTTGTTGTTGTTGTAGAATATCATTATGTGGAATGCAGTGATCTGAATCCAACTAGTATTTTCTCATTTTCAATGTAATTACAGTTTTCAAACTCTTTCTGCAAGTACTGAAGTATCCTTCTACTTTGGAGTTGATATATTTCAGATAAGATACATTAAAACCGTGTAACAAAAGTTAAGATATTTAAAAAATATGTGAAAATAAATGCTGTTATTAGGTGTTCTGTCGGAATCGACAGATCACCTCTTAATTTCGTCAGAATTTTCTTTATTTATTTTTATTTTTCCGGCACTTTCTTGTTACCATGATTCCTCAAAATCTGCTCAGTCAATTTTTATCAAATTTTTGTCAGATATCAGGTCTTATCAGATCAAGCTCGGGCATCTTTTTCAAGGTCATCAGGTCATCGTGACGTCATCCAGGCGCCATTTTGTAAAATCACGTTATCGATCATATCTTCATAACGAGTCATCAAAAATGAACCATATTTGACACACATAAACTTCAGGTCAAGGGTCAACTTAATATGTCAACAAAATCCGCGCACGCATAATGACGCGCACGTACGCGCGCGTCAAAATTTAGAAATGCTCAAAATCAATTTTTAATCAAAGGAGAGTACGGTTCAGGACATTTTAAGCATTTCAAATTTTTTCGTCCGTGCGCGTCCGCGCGCGCGTTATGCGCGTGTGCAGCGCGTACGGAAGGTAGAAATGCCGTTTTTTTGCATGGGATCGATTCCTGATAAAATTCTTGACAATTTCCAATTAGTTTCAGTCATTCTCGACATCTAATAATGCCACACGCGCGCGTCAAACTTTAAAATCCGCGCGTGCGTCAATGGGCAATATAATGTAAAAAGTGGTAAAAACATGCCTATCTAGAATCCGCCATAGCTCGTCAGAATGCACCGCTACCCCCAAATTTTATTACATATTCTGAAAGCCTATGAGTTGTAGATTTCGATTCATGCAAAATTTTGGCCGATCAGATTTTGTGACGTCATCATATTTGCCTATGAACTCAAAAATTCAATTTTGAAAAAATGATGTCATATTTTTTGTATTCATTTGACAATATTTCAGTAATAGGTTCTCGATTTTCTTCCAAATTTTGATATGTTGTAGCTGAGACAATTCTCTACAAGATCAGTCAACACGATTTTTCATTTTGACAAAGGCATCATGGCGTATTTTTGCGATTAAAGGAGGTATGTCAATTTTTCTCATTTTGCGTGTATTCTCTATTGGACATGACTTTTTCTCAAATCTTGATTCTACATTCCCGTCTTCTTTGAGCAGAATCTCTGTTATTTCTGCTCGATTTTCTCCCAAATTTTGGTATGTTATAGCTGAGACTATAAGCTTTTACAAGTGTGCCCTCCAATTTTTGATCAGATGTCGGGATCATGCCCATTTTTAAACTACAAAATGTCATTTGAGAAACCCGTTTTTCGTCTACGTGTTATGTCTATAGCAAAACTTTTGGTCTATTGGTAAAGTACTTGCCTCCCATCCCGCCGACCCAGGTTCGATTCCCGGTGGGTCCATTTTTTTTTTTTTTTTTTTTGCCTTTCATTTTACTATCTTTTTCGACTATTATAACATATAACATCACAGACAATGTCATAAACTGCCTAATTTTGCGTGTTATGTCTATTGGAAAGTAGTGTGCAGTAGTTTGTGTACAATCTGATTCCCTATCGTGTATTAAAGCAAAGGGGATAATCTCCCACATGTCCTGCAATATCAGATCGTTATCACGATTTCTCAGAATCGGCTCAGTCAATTTTCTTCATATTTTCGTCAGTCATCAGTCCTAATAAGGTCAAGTTCCCACATCTTTTTCAAGGTCATCAGGTTATTGTGACGTCATCCAGGCGCCATTTTGTGAAAATCAACTTATGGTCATATCTTCATAATGAATTTTCTCTTTCATATTTGGCATGGTTAAGGTCACTGTCATTTCAGTCAAGGTCAATTCGTTAAACGCGCGCGTACGCGTACGTCCGCGTGTCTGTGTGCGCGCAAAATTTAGAAATGATTCAAATCCTTCCAAATTCATTTTGCAGACGTTTTATGCCATTTCAAGCACTTTTCAAAAAATCGCCCATAAAATTGTACCTGAAGGGGCGCTATGCGACTTCGATTATCGTTATTGTCATTATTGTGGCCATTATGATCATTATCAATATATCATTATCGTCATTGTCATCACTTATATGGCCATGTTATCATCATTGTCAACATTATCATGATTATTATCTTGCAGAAATATTATCACGTCTGACAAAGCAATTTGCCACAGGGACAGACCACCTAATTCGTCTTCAGTGACGAATTAAATTTCTAGTTTAATATTAATGCTGTACTAAGCATTATACCATGCAGTTTAATCAGAACCCCACACATACAAATGACATGACATGGCAAATATGTTCTCAATATATTTGTTACATTTTATTAAACTGTGTTTCTTTTTTCACTTTCAATTGCTTCCAAATGAAAGATATATATGGATCAATTAAACTGTCTTCTTAAATAAATTGATCAATAAGTGAACGGTGAAGAAGTTTAGATGAAATACGCAGTATAATTGGAACAAGGAAGTTGCAATCTATGCAAGTACTTAAAACTACCGTGGGATAATATGAAGTATATGCAGTGATTTAAACAATTACTCTCTTAAAAAGTATTAGCAGAATAAAGGGCTTCGAAGAAAGAAAAAAGAAAACCTCAAAGATTTATTTGGGCTTTCAGAATAAATAACAATGCATCTCACATTCAATCATTAAAAGTCTGAAGAAGAAAAAATCTATATACAACACATAAGGAGGAGTAAAATCAATTTCAAAGTTGATGATAATTTAGTTCTTTTTGCCAATATCAGAATATTTTACTTGCATATTTAGATATCATTTTGCTCTAATGGTCATGAGAAATCATGTGTTTCATAAAAATGATTTTAAAAAGTAAAATGTGTTTATACTACAAATAATGTAATAGACAAATGAAATTGAAAAGCATAAATGTGTGTATATACACTCAACAAAAAAGGTAAGTGCACACTCTTTATTGTTCAAAGTTTTCATGTAAACTGTCAATAAAATACAATAAAAAAATCAAATTAAGAAAAGCTAATACTAACACAATTAAGATTAAATTTTGAAGTTTCATGCTTGGATTATGCACATTCATTTAACCGTTAGAAGGTCTGATTAAGAAAATTGCAAAATTGGAGCAAGTAGCCATTCAAACAGTATTGAACATGTGCATCTTTAAGACATTTTGTTCAACAATGAAAACAAAAAATGAGAAACAGTGAGGAGGATTGAGCTCTGGATGTCAACTGTAGTCTAGAGACTGCATGATTTTGACAAGCACAACCACAAATTCAAGTGTTTCCCATGATTTTTGTTTCCATTCTTTTAATGTGACTGTACAAGATGGAAATGATCATCAACATTTGAATGTCTACTTGCTCTACTTTTGGAGTTTTCTTTATCAGACCTTCAAATGATTAAATGAATGTGCCCAGCCAAGGTTGAAAGTTTAACCCTAAAAGGGCCGGGGGGGGGGGGGGGGGTGGAATCCAACCCCCTAGACATTTCTTGCGATATGTCTGCAACGCGCAAAGCAGTCGCCACGACGTTTCATGACTTTTCTCTTTCGAATCTCATGCATCTATTGAGACCAAATTCGCGATGTCCGGGCATGCGGTTCCGAAGTTACTCAACATTTCGTACTTACATGTCAGACTAGAAATTGCTCAAAAACGTGATTTCATGTATGATTTCAATACAAAATGTGTTTTCAGCCAAAATTTAGAAATCTATGAATATTTTTACATTTACTGATTAAAATTAATTTATTTTATGCTGTTTATGATCGCAAAAGTGTCCCGACAAATTTCATCCAAAAATCAATAAAAAAACAAAAGGTAAAAAAAAAAAAAGAAATACATAAGAAGTTTTAAATACAATAAAATACATAAGAAATAAGTTTTGATACCGAATTTTTTCAAGTATATTTGCTAAGAATACTGGAAAGAGTGTCCAGACCAAAAACTAGCATTTTTTGAGCTTTATTTAATGATTTAGAGCAAAATTTTGATTTCATGCATAAATTAGCATAATCAATTAATGTGAAATTATTTCGGAGCATTTACATGTAACTATACAGTTTTGTAGATTACGTTGTGGACAACATGCGTGCCGATTTTCAGCGCGATCGCACGGTTGACGGTTGAGATCCTTTCCCCCAGCTGTGGCATAGCCAAAATCTCCCGGCCCTTTTAGGGTTAAAACTTGATCTAACGTGTTAATTTTTCTTTAATTCGATACATATTTTATAAAATTTCATTGACAGTTTACATGAAAATTTGGAACAATAATAGTTTCCACCTTCTTTTTTTGCTGAGTGTATTTGAAGCGATTATGTCCCTGACTCACAGATGAGTTATGAATGTTAGGGAGTGATGTGCAAGAAGTAATAGTTCAGTTTAGTTCACTAAATACAGTACATACAATAAAATAGATTGACCCTCTGTTGTTACTTGTTACAGAGCTAAATCTATGAATATGATAGAGCCTGAAGTATTGAAGCTGTAGTTGCTTGTTTTAGGTTCTGAAGGATAACACTGTAATGTTTAAAGGTAGTGTTCAGAAGTGGGAAAGAGGGCGCTTTGGAGATTTAACTACTTTGGCAGCTGGAATGAAAATTACTACATGTACTGATGTAAAATGATTAATTTCAAACATAGGTCGGCGTGAGTGACCCTAGCGTAGCGCAGAAGGTAACGGTTGTTATGTGATCATTTCATTTATTTTACTGAAAGTCATCGGAAATCGTTAGTGGAATACCAGATGATCTCACGCATGTATCTTTTTTATGCAAGCCGGACACTATGAGACCACTTTTAATCAGTTTCATGCCAATTTTCTTTTTGCTACCACTACTGGAAAATTCCTTTAATTTTGCAGAATTTGCCACCTACGGCATGGTAGAGGTTAATCATGATTGAAGATCTGCTGTACACATTTTCACAATTCTAAATTTGTTTCAAACCTTAGAGAGGAAGTACATTATTTATAGCCCTATTTGCTCTCATGCTTTTCTCAAACTGAGCCCAAAATAATTCCTGTCCATCTTCATCATCCGTCCACAGCATGTAAGGTTTGTTCCTACTCAGAAACAACCTCACAAGGTAGGGAAGGTGATCGTCCTCAATGTCCTCTACAAAGATCAAGATGACTTTGTCCAGTCCAGTTTCGTTGAGATGCTCCAGTGCCATACGAAGCTTGGTCATGCACCAGGCATCACCTGTAGACTGGTTGCTTATCAACAAGACAGTCTTGAAGCTGTTCTCAATGGCATCATAGATGGCATTGATGTAGAACATTCCCAGGTGGAGGTCTTTGTCTCCATAGATGATGTTCTGCAGATGTGGCATTCTCTCCTCCAGGACAGGTTTCATGACCTGATTGACCCATTCCTCTTCTGCTTCGTGGAACATAAGGTTGAGATGGAACTCATGGTGATCTGCATTGAAATCTTCTGCCATTTCTTCGTAGCCTATGATGGCTAGTTTCAGGAGAAAGAGTTTGTGATTAAGCCACCAGCGTTTGTTATACGCCATTATGGAGAGAAAGCTAATGATGAGAGCTAAGGAAGACATTCCTGTTATCAGGAAGATGTTCAGACCACAGAAGTCCCCTGGAACAAACGTCAAGATAGGCTTACCAACCACTGCTTTTAAAGATGTGTTGTAACATTGAGTTTGATTTGGGTTTGTTAGCTTGATATCACTGTTATGAAGCCAAGTGATGAACCAGTTTAATTCACAAGTGCAAGAGAACCGATTTTTTGAAATATCAATCATCAATGTGTGATTAGTAGGGAAAAATGTTTCTCTTTGCATGTTACTTATTTGATTCCCTGACAGATAGAGATGACGCAGATGTGGAGTTGCTACAAAGAGGTTTTTGTCAAGGACTTGTAATTTGCCGTTTCGAAAGAAAAGGGTTTCAAGATTATCCAGCCCCGAAAAAAAACTAGCGGTGGTCATAATAATTTCATTCTCACCCAGATACAAATTTCTCAGGGATGTCAAACCCTTGAAAAGTCTAGGTTTTAGATGGACAATATGAGATAGAGATAGATCCAGTGAATAAAGCTTAGTAAGAGGACTAAAAACTCCAGGATCCAAACCCTGCAAGTCATTTCCTCTAAGATTGAGCTGCCGTAATGAGACCAGCCCCTTGAATAGAGAGGATTGTGTTGCATTGTCAAAAAGATTGGCATTTTGTAGATTATTGTGGCACATTCTTAATTCTTCCAAGGATGTACATGTAGTCTCATTGAATTGATGAATGGATGTCCAGTATGTGTCTGTTTGTGATATATCTAACTTCTTGAGATTCTTCATTTGACTGAACACTTGATTTAGAGATTGGACTTGCTCTGAAATGAGGTACAGCTCTTGAAGAGATGGAACATTATCAAATGTGAGGGTAGAGTATTCACCTATCTTATTGAAGGAAGCGTTCAAAATCTGTAAGTTAGATAAATCCCCACTGAACAGGCGTGGATGGAGAGTGATAAACCGGTTATGGGAAATGTCGAGCGAGTGAAGTGCAGGGTTAGCCCATTGTTGACGGTCATCTACACGTTTCAAGGCATTACGGGATAGGTCAAGTGTGCGAAGTGCGGAGAGGCCTTCAAATGACTGAAGATTTAATCTGTTGATCTCATTGCGTGAGAGTATCAATTCTTTTAGTTGAGGGTTACAGGTAAACATGTCAACAAGTAAGGATTTGATGCGGTTGTCAGATAGGTCCAAGTGTATCAATGAGTCAAGTCCACAGAAGGAATCAACAAAGAGGGTTGTTATCTTGTTCCCTTGAATTTTCAGTGTGCTGGTTTGATTGAAACCCCAGAAGGCATATGGGGGAATGTAAGCAATGATGTTTCTACTCATTTCAATAGAATCTATGGCAGGAAAACTTGCGTTGGACAGACTGGAGTTATCAAGCTTAATGATATTTCGTATTCTACAGCCATACACCGAAAATAGACCAATGTACATGGTGCCTTGAAGAGAACCCAGGTTAAAATCATGTAATCTATTGACTTTCAGATCAAGTATCCTCACTATGTGAAGATATGAGAATAAGTTTGCAGGTAAATTGCGCAGGTCATTATTTGCCAAGGAGAGGTATTTTAGAGAATGGTTCTGAAGCGGTTTGAAGTCGGAGGCTTCAATAGAAGAAATTGCATTGAAACCTAGATTAATGTCCGATATTTTACTTAAATGGGAGAAAGCTGTAAAGTTGGCCATCTGAATGGAATTGTTGAGGAGAGAGATGTTTCGTAGTTGCGGAAGTGTTGACAGTGCATCAGTAGGAACTGATGAAATTTTGTTGTGGTAGAGCATCAGTCTTGATAAAAGAGAATTTGAGGCAAATATACCATGTTGCAGATGTGTGAGATTGTTTTGTGTCATGTCCAATGTTCGTAGGTTGGTAAGAGGCAAGAATGTTCCAACCTCAAGATCAGAAATGAGGTTCGCTTTCACACTCAGCGAAATCAGCTGCTGAAGACTTTCAAATGAATTATTTTCTAGAACTCTAATCTGGTTGTATGATACATCTAGTGCGATTGTGTTCGATGGTAGATCAGGTGGTATGGAGGTTAGTCCTAGATGCGAGCAGGTTGCTCTGATTCCATGACTCTTGTTTTTCAGCTGACAACTATTGGAGTACAATTCTGCAGATCTAACAAAGTGTTCTGTTAAGTCTGCACTCAGTAAATGTCCAGTCCGCAATATAATAATGGAATACACATATATGCTGCACAATGTCATAGAGGAGTATTTAAAATTATTCAATGTCATGATGCTGATTTGTCTTCAACAGTCAAATTGAAATAGGAAGTAATATGTGAAATCTAAACCTTGTGCAGAGCGTAATCCTTAAATGTAAGAACCAAAGCTGCAAATGTCATAAAAAGAGTTAGAATATTGTTAAAGTAGGAGAGTCAAATATGAGCACTGGTGTGTGAAATATGTTCAAGCTGATCTGCCCTTGACAAGAGAGGCAATGCAAGGTCATGAAAAGAACCGAATGAAATCATAGATTGAAGCCTCTTTGAGTTGTGTTTGGTCTAACAGTCTCTTTTCAAGTACATGTAGGATACGTGATATGAGCTTCTGACACCTCTGTGACGTACATTATTCAGGTGTGAAACTGGTTTGAACCAGTTATTCAAAATAGATTCCCTCATTTCAGAGACACTAATTATTTTTTTATTGGAATTAATTTCTTTTGATAGGAGGGAAACTGTGTAAATTAGTTTCTTTTGATAGTAGCGAAACTGCACAGGCATTAAAAACGATAACAAGTTTGTGTATGGGATTTAAGTGCCTCTGTGTAATTATGGAATTAAGAATATG
Source organism: Heliocidaris tuberculata (assembly GCA_025618425.1). Taxonomy (NCBI): domain Eukaryota; kingdom Metazoa; phylum Echinodermata; class Echinoidea; order Camarodonta; family Echinometridae; genus Heliocidaris; species Heliocidaris tuberculata. The sequence continues at coordinate 14,807,797 of CM046836.1, read as the reverse complement.
ATGTATTATGTCACTTGATTGTCTTTGTTTAATAATTAGTCTAATAATAAAAACCCTATTGTTGTTTTCTTATCTGTACTTTATGAAGAACTTTTTTATATCAGTATTCTTATATTCTATTTTATATACTCAAATAATATTTTTTTTTGTTGTTGAAACATTTGTTAACTTAAAGGTTGTACATGTACATGTAGTAGTATTTGGTAGTTATTGAGTAATTAATAGTAAATACAGGCCAATATATATGTATGTACATGTATCAAACATTTATGTAATTTGTAGTGACTTCTGAGTAAAAAGACACAGCTGGTGTAATGTTACCCATTTTTATGCCTCCGCCCACAGCAGGTGGTGGTGAAGGCATGTTTTTGGGTTGCCTGTCTGTTTGTTTGTCTGTCCCGCTTTCTTGTTAACATGATACCTCAAGAACCATTTCTGGGCCCGGTTTCATAAAAACTTGTCCTCAATGATAAGTTGCAATAATTGTTATAAGCTACTGAAATTCTTGCATCTGATTAGCTGAGAGCAAATTTGTCAGTAAAATTCACTGACAAGACACTTGATGAAATGCCTCCCAGGTATGAACTTTAAACTTGGTGCTAGTACATGTATGTACATGCGTATCACCATAGGAAGACGATCTGAATAGATTTTGAAGTACATACATTGTAAGTCAAAGGTCAATTCTGAAATGTCAGGTTTTAGCCTCGTTAACGTGATTCCTCAAGAACCTTTTGAGGTATGAACTTCAATCTTGGTGCTCGTATATATCACCATAGGAAGAGGATCTGATTAGATTTTTAATAGGGTACATAAGTCAAAGGTCAAAAGTCATAGAGGTCAATTTCTGAAATTTCAGTTTTTTGCCTCGTTATTGAGATATCTCAAGAACCATTTGAGCTATGAGCTTCAAACTTGGTACTACTATATCACCATATAGTGAAATGAATTGATTAGGTTTTGGGTTTAGTACGTCAAAGGTCATAGAGATTAATATGCATGAAATAAAAGATTTGTTAGTTTTGTTGTCACCATATCCCAACTATTTTGTATGCATGACTATAAGGAGACAAAGTGATAAGACTTTTGGGTTGTTAGGTCAAAGAGGTCACTGTGCGCTCGTAATGGTTGCCGGAGCTGAAGCCAGGGCAATAATTTTTTAAAGCTATTTGTAAGCGCTTATGGATGTTATATCACATTGTGATACGTAATGCAAAACGGATTATGTATTATCATTATGATTATAAACTTGTCTTTGTATGTAGTGTGGACAAGAAGATTGGTGTCACCACCAGGAATGACGATGTCATCCCAGATGAAGATAGTGACGTCAAGGAGGAGAGGATGAAAGTGGAAGAAATGTATGAGTCAGATCAGGTAAGAGCAATCACCTCTTCACTTAGATCTAGTACGGAGTTCGAAACAGATATTCTGATACATGTATTATTCAGATGTTTGGTGTTCATATTCACCTTCAGTATCTGTGATACAGTGTGCCAGACTAGGGAGGTGTTATGGCTCAGTGATAGAGCAGTGGATGACCTGGGTTCAAAACCAAGTTGATGCACTACTACCTTTTGGAGAGGCATTAATCCTTATTATCAAGTCCTTCTGAGATGACTGAAAGCCATAGTCCCCACTGGCTGCTTACTGGCAAGCATACATGTATACTTGCTTTCTTAGCAGTCAGATATAATTTTTCATCAATTAATCAATCAAAAGTTATAGAATGTGTGACAAGCTTGGGGCTGATTGTACGACAAATGTTTCAGTGACATGTGCTCTTAGGTCAATTTCTTTCACTAGTCAAGTTCTTAACTTCTTACTTTCAACCCAGGATACAACACTATACCTTATCCTAACCCTAAACCTACATGTAAATTGAACCCCAATAGCAACCCAAGCTCTAACTTTAAAATCTTAAAGAAGTGAAGTCCAGAGCAAGTGTTGGATCACCTTAGGGCCACATAGTTGGCTTATACAAATCTGTTATTATTTCATCTCAAAAGTCCTCTGCGGTGGCCATCTCTGAGCTGAGGAAAGAGTTTGTGAAGAGGACGAAAGGTGACTCCTGTGGTGGAGACGTGAAAGAGACCACCAAGGTGGCGGTGCGTAACCTGTCTCTGACGGTGCAGACTGGTGAGGTGTTCGGTCTACTGGGACCCAACGAGGCTGGCAAAACTACTACTATGAATGTGGTGACAGCAGACACCGAGGCCACCACGGGACAGGTGAGGATGGGCACAAAATGAGAACTTTTGATAACCCCTCGTCCTCTGGAAAATTACCCCTGAGACAATTCACACCCCCTCCCCCCCCCCCCCCCCCCAATCAACTTCACTCTTATTTCTCCCTAGGTAGCTTTTTGAGAGTAATTCGGTTAATTTTTTTTTAGATGTATTTGTCCAAGGTGTGGTAGCTAGGGGTATTGTTGGGGTATTGTGGCAGGGTAGGGGTAATTTTTGTGAGGAATTTTCCCAGGGAGGTAGGGGGGGGGGGAAGTAATTGTCCTTGGGGTAGTTTTTATGGGGGACGATAGACCAGGAGAGTATTCGTTTTTATGCAGCAGTCAACAACCCCTTTCCTTCACACTGGTACAGGCTATGCTCTGAATGTACATGGAGTAGTGGGTATACACTTGCAATATATGTGATTCTTTCAATAAGAGTTATATTGGAAATTTTGGAATTGTTTAACCCATTTGATTGCGGTGTAACATGCATTTTCCATAGACTTCAGCCTGAAATAACACTGGGTTGATATTCACTATGTTAATAAGGTATGTGCTTTGCTACCCATTGCCTACAGGAACCAGTGTGGTTCATGTATTAAGCCTTTAAATCAAGCCTTTATAGGAGTGAGAGAATTCAGTGGACGATGGGTTCATGAATGAATTGTCGTGAAAATAGAAGAATGATACAGAATTAATTTTAGAGAGGATTCTCCCTTGTTCAGGTTCGTGTAGGAGGGTATGACGTTTCGTCCGCTTTGAGTGAAGCATACAATTCCATGGGATACTGCCCTCAGATTGATCCCCTTTGGCAGGACATCACAATGAGAGAACATCTGGAAGGTTTCGCTGGATTCAAAGGCATCCATCCCGCTGATAGGAGGCAAATTGCTGATAAGTAAGTTTGCTCGTTTGTATGGTTGCAGGGATTCTGCATTCTTCTGAGTCATCAAAAAGTTCTGTGAAAGGGAACCAATCAAAATAATTGTCCCCGCCGAACGAAGTTCGCGAGGGGACTATGAAACGGGCTCTGTTCGTGTGTGCGTGCGTGTGTGTGTGTGTGTGTCCGTCCGTCCGTCCGTCCGTCCGTCCGTCCGTCTGTCCGTGTGTGCTCAAATGTTAGAAAATGCTACTTCTCCGTCATTTCTTGGCCGATTTTGATTCTGATTGTTTTATCTGATAGGGCTTGGTGAGGACTTCCAAACTTCTACACAGAATCGTGAAATTTATTAATTATGCAAATTCATGCAAATTTATTCAAAAGTGACGAAAAATGCTACTTCTCCTCTATTTCACATCGGATTTTGATTCCGATTGTTTTATCTGATAGGGCTGGGTGGGGGCTTCCAAACTTCTACACAGAATTTTGAAATTCATTAATTATGCAAATTTATGCAAATTTATTCAAAATTGACGAAAAATGCTACTTCTCCTCTATTTCACATCGGATTTTGATTCCGATTGTTTTATCTGATAGGGCTGGGTGGGGGCTTCCAAACTTCTACACAGAATTTTGAAATTCATTAATTATGCAAATTTATGCAAATTTATTCAAAATTGACGAAAAATGCTACTTCTCCTCTATTTCACATCGGATTTTTGATTCCGATTGTTTCATCTGATAGGGCTGGGTGGGGGCTTCCAAACTTCTACACAGAATTTTGAAATTCATTATTCATGCAAATTTATGCAAATTTATTCAAAATGGCTGAAGGTTCATAATGTTTTCATGTTTTATATTTCAGTTGTATACATGCATTGTTGGTATTCTCTTCTTTTGCATGCAGTAACATTATTATTTTATTCACTAAAGTTTTTCACTGAAGATTTAAGGTTCAGGCTAGTTAATTTCCACAGATCTGCACTTCCGGCGGGGACATTTATTACGCATTGCGTAATTTACTCATTCACTTGTTAATGTGTGTACAGCTTGTCCAGGTACATGTACAGTATATGTGTATTAAAAAAAGAAAGAAAAAAAAACTAAAAAAAACTTTAGCCATCATTCTATGGGTTAACAGCGAAGTATGAAGAAAATAAAGCATAACATTAAACCACAAGCACATAATCCTTGTCAAACCTTTTCTAGATGAGTTTGTACAAGTGCATCAACCAGTCTACTCACAAGGCATGTTTCTGCTAATATTGAGAGTGTATGTAAACTTGCAATATCTCCTTAATAGAAGGTAACATTGTGTAATGAGATGGAACTGAAAATATGCAGCAAAATATTTCTGGGTGATGGGATCCCTTTAAAGCCAACTATGGGGACTCTGATGGATTTGGTACAGAGGTTTATATGGTTGATAGTTGCCCCTCATTCATTGGAATATAATATCTCGGCTTCTACCAATTTAGTGGAACTTAGACCATCAAACATATAAGTCAAATTTTAATAGAAGAGTTTTTCTTAACCTGTTAGTGTCTTTTCTGAGAGTAATATAGTCGGGAACAGAGCTGCCAAGTCTCCCTGATTGTCAGGGAGACTCCCTGAAAATTAGCTGATTTTAGAGTGAAAAACGCCAGATTTTCAACAATCTCCCTGATTCATACATTGATTTCTTCCATTGAATTGTGTGTAATAGAGAAAGATCTCCCTGATTTCTCTGTAAATTCTTCCTGAAAGGTGGATATTTAAGTTGGCAGCTCTGCGGGAATTGTGCTTTGTATATAGTGAATGAAAGTGCTTCTTTCCCCTCTTTTTTTCTCCCGCTTTCTTTCTCCCGCTTTCTTTCTCCCTCTTCTTCCTTCCATTTATCCCCCCCCCCCCCCCCCGACACATTTTACTTTTTCAAGAACTCCAAGAACTCCAAGAACTCCATATAGGCTGTAACCTATTGATGACTTATTCATTAGAAAGGCAGGTGATATGAAAATGGAAAGTGTCTTCAAGTGTCTTCAACCATTTTTAGAAATGAAGAATATATTCAATTTCCTTCTATTTTTATGCCCAGTTTCATGTCTGCTATTGGAGTAATGGAGCATGCTGATAAGAAAGCCAAGGACTTGTCAGGAGGAACCAAAAGAAAGGTATTAAGAAACTAGAAGGATTCTTTTCATCAGGGAAATAATTTTTCATGAAATCTTGTGAAATCCTTTAATAGCACACATTCTCCAAAGCAGACCACATTACGCATACACTAGCTAAGTTAATAGACTATTGAAATGGTATGCGATCATCCCCTGGTGGTCATGTCCAAGTTTGTTTGATGTTTAGGATGCTTAGTTGAGTCTGACACTAGGTTTGCAAAGCACTGTATCTTAGTGAGGTTTAAACCTGGTCACAAATATAGGCAGCTTTTTAGAATCTTAGCCCTAATAGTTATGTAGAATCTATTGCCTTAAGATCTACAATGGTATGACTCTCAATAACAAGGTCACCTGTGTGAGTTCAGTTTATTTAGGGTCTGGGTCTGTAAAGGCTAATTATTGTGACTCCAAGATCCTAATTCACTTGTCATTTAAAGCTGTTGGGGGAGGTGTCCCTCCACATACTTTTGCGCAATTTAAGTTTATTTATCATGTGACTTAACTTACATGTAGGATAAGTTGCACTTTTGAAGGAAATTAATGAAATTTATGTGGGTTTTATATCTTTTATGATTAGCTGTGCTTTGCCTTGAGCATGCTGGGTAATCCTAAGATTGTTCTGCTGGATGAACCCTCTACCGGTATGGATCCCAGCTCCAAGAGATTCCTCTGGTAAGATGGAGATGGATGTAGTGGTGGTGGTGGTGGTGGTGGTGATGATGGATGTGGTGATGGTGGTGGTGATGGTGGTGGTGGTGGTGGTGGTGGTGATGGTGATGATGGATGTGGTGATGGTGGTGGTGATGGTGGTGGTGGTGATAGTGGTGGTGATGGTGGTGATAGTGGTGATAGTGGTGGTGATAGTGGTGGTGGTGGTGGTGATAGTGGTGGTGGTAGTGGTGGTGGTGATGGTGGTGGTGATGGTTGTGGTGGTGATAATGGTGGTGATGGTGGTGGTGATGGTGGTGGTGATAGTGGTGGTGGTGATGGTGGTGGTGATGATGGTGGTGATGGTGATGGTGGTGGTGATGGTGGTGGTGGTGGTGATGGTGGTGGTGGTGGTGGTGGTGATGGTGGTGGTGGTGATAGTGGTGGTGATGGTGGTGGTGGTGATAGTGGTGGTGGTGGTGGTGGTGGTGGTGATGATGGATGTGGTGATGGTGGTGGTGATGGTGGTGGTGGTGATAGTGGTGGTGATGGTGGTGGTGGTGATAGTGGTGGTGGTAGTGATGGTGGTGGTGGTGATGATGGATGTGGTGATGGTGGTGGTGATGGTGGTGGTGGTGATAGTGGTGGTGATGGTGGTGATGGTGATAGTGGTGGTGGTGGTGGTGGTGGTGGTGATGATGGATGTGGTGATGGTGGTGGTGATGGTGGTGGTGGTGATAGTGGTGGTGATGGTGGTGGTGGTGATAGTGGTGGTGATAGTGGTGGTGGTGGTGGTGATAGTGGTGGTGGTAGTGGTGGTGGTGATGGTGGTGGTGATGGTTGTGGTGGTGATAGTGGTGGTGATGGTGGTGGTGATGGTGGTGGTGATAGTGGTGGTGGTGATGGTGGTGGTGATGATGGTGGTGGTGGTGGTGGTGGTGGTGATGGTGATGGTGGTGGTGGTGGTGATGGTGATGGTGGTGGTGATAGTGGTGGTGGTGATGGTGGTGATGGTGGTGGTGGTGGTGGTGATGGTTGGTGATGGTTGTGGTGGTGATGGTGGTGGTGGTGATGGTGGTGGTGATGGTGGTGATAGTGGTGGTGGTGATAGTGGTGGTGATGGTGGTGGTGGTGGTGGTGGTGGTAGTGATGATGGATGTGGTGATGGTGGTGGTGGTGATAGTGGTGGTGGTGGTGGTGGTGATAGTGGTGGTGGTGATAGTGGTGGTGATGGTGGTGGTGGTGATAGTGGTGGTGATGATGACGGTGATGGTAGTGTTGGTGGTAGTGGTGGTGGTGGTGATAGTGATGGCAATGGTGATGATAATGATGGTGATATTGATGTGATGGTGGTAACGGTGGTGGTGTTGGTGGTGGTGATGATGTTTGTGGCCGTTGAGATCAACCTCATGATTTGTTATGTATCATGAAGAATAAATCGTATTGATTTGTGTTATCATCAGAAATAGGCCAAAACATGCTGCTGAAGGGCTGGGCCAGACCACACCGATAATGATTACAATAACAAGATTTTCAATTCAAGGTATACCGTACTATGTTGTTTAAATGTGTGAGTATGCTTGTGTTTATTAATAGTAGCGCAGCTGTAGGGTGTGCCTTTAATGCAAAAATCTTGCAATAGTTGCGTTATCGGTGAGGTGTGACATGCACTGAACATGGTCATGTTGATTGAATCTCTTTTCCTGACGTTTTCCCGAATTGCAATGCAGTCTGAATTATTTATCCATCTCTATTTTTTCAATGCCAGGAATGTCATCACCTCCAGTTTCCTGGAGAAGAAAGGAGCCATCTTGACGACCCATTCCATGGAGGAGGCTGATGCTGTCTGCTCTAGGGTTGGCATCATGATCCAGGGTCAACTCAGGTTAGTCCAGAATGCCCATTTATCTCACCTGGGTGGAGAGTGGCAAAGTGTAGATTAATGTCTTGCTGAATGATTTAAATCACACTTGAACGTAAAAATGAGTAATAAAGAGAAGGTTGTGTTCTGGGAAAGGTGAAAAATAATTTGTGAGCTTTCTCATTTCATTTATGGGAGTTCAGAAGAACATCATATTAGAAATATCCCTTGAAAAGGATTGCTCTTCAAATGCCCTCATATTCAAAATAGCTAAAGTGTTTGGGGCGAACATTCATTGCTACATGTACATGTGTACATTCCCATGTATCCCTTTCTGTGTGCAGTGTGTGCTTTTCAGCAAAGATTTGGTCAACTTCTTATCATTTTGATGATTCCAAAACCTCACAGTACACACCAGTTCTTATGTGGACATGATCAACATTTCCCAATTACTTTGAGACAGTTTCTTTCACAATGCAATAGCATGACCATAACTTTTTTCTGTAATTATTAGGATGTGTACTTCAGCTTACAAGCCATAATGCATAAGAGAATGATATCAGGATCAAGTGTTCACAGTAGGTTACATCAGTCTTTCTGGGTTTCACATTTCAGTCAGACTTTGATGTGCCCAAAGCACTTATGAATGATGCTTCCCTCTGTATATACTTGCTTTGCACACACCAAAGACGAATACACTATACATGTATCAGCATCAGGGCCAGGACAGTAGACAGTTGAAAGGTTGGCAAAACGTTGATTATAGCAAATTACCTCCACAGTTTTCCTTTTTTGATGCTTTTCCAGTGGTAAATGGGTATTGCTGGGCATTCTAGCATTTCCAGTGATAGTTTTCTAGTTGTTTTGACCCCTCTTTATTTTCTTGTACATTCTCTGTCATTGTCTCATACCCACGTGTAGATGCCTGGGCACCACGCAGCATCTGAAGGACAAGTACGGCGGAGGCTACATCCTGGAGATCAAGCTCAACCCTGGTGTCCAGTACTACACTGGTGACCAGACCAATGTGGCCATCCTGGACATCCTGGATGAAAAGATGGATGTTCTTCACAAGCAGGTCATGTTCCTGATCCCCCAGGCGGAGGTCACGGAGAGCTTTGCCGAACGTATCACGTACAAAATCCCTCGCGACAGCGACATCACGCTCTCGACTGTCTTTGCCTTCCTGGAACAGGGTGAGATGTCTCCATGATTTTTTAGTTTAGAAGAGCTGCCTCAAACAGTCACTTTAATAAGACACGTGCCCCCCCCCCCCCCCTTGGCATAATATAATTTAGTATAGGAAAAATGTCCCAAGACAGTCATCCAAATATGACAAATTGCCCCTCCACCTCTCCACTCCGGTTCCATGACATTTGCTCCTGCGACAATTGCTCCGGTCTATTTTTGCCATGTTAATCCTAAACCTAAACCTAACCCTAACCCTAACCCTAATCCTTATCCTAATCTTAATCTTAATCTTCACATTATCCTGCACAAAAAACCAAATCATGACCTTGACCTTAACCTTTGACCTTTCGAGATATGGACGGCGGAGCAAATGTCGTGTCACCCTCCACTCCACCCCTGCCCCCACCCCTAGCATGAAATATATACACCGAGGAGGATTGTCTACCTTCAGGTACTAACCCAAAGCAAATATGACAACTTACCCCCGTTCTCCAGTAAATATTTGAGTTTAGGAGAACTGCCCCCAGACAGTATGCCACCTGAATATGGCAACTCCCCCTCACCCCCCCCCCCCCCATTCCTTCATTTTTGGGCAAGAAATCTTTAAATCTAGGAGAGCTACATGCAAACAAATGAAATCGGTACCCCTTCCCTATACAGCTCCCCCCCCCCCCCCCCCTCGTCTGACCGTCACTCACCCCATGTGATTACAAACCTACAAAACTATCATCAGGTAGTCATTCATAGTCATTCAGATTGGGATATACAATCATTAATTATGTTTTATTAGACCTAAGATATTACCCTCAAATGATTTCATTACTAAGTGAAATTTAGAAATGCAATTGAGCCTAAAGAGAATTTACATGATTTTGTTTTGATGCTAGTTAATTTCAGTACACTCAACATATTAACATTTTGTTGCAGGTAAACAAGATTATGGAATTGAGGAGTACAGCTTCAGTCAAACTACATTAGAACAGGTAATTTTTCTTGCAATTTTAGTGCAATATTCATGTGTTTTGCACTTCTGTATCAAATTGTTTCATATACAATGTATGTGTAATGTAGGTCATTATTCAAAATTATACTGCAGGCAAGTGAGATAATTATGTTTGCATGAAATATCATTTTTACAAATCGAAATGTCTCTGAAAATGATAATTTTGTCATGATGATGTTATTAAACAGAGTGCTAAAAATATGTGCTAAAATTTGTGCATTAATATTGCTTTCCAATATTCTAATTTGTGTATAAGCATGTTGAATGGAACAGGTGATTTTTAAAGGATGCTAGAGTCTTGCCGTCAGTTTAGGTTAACCCCTCGTGTTAAGCTATTTAATCTTAAATGTACTTATATTGTACGTACATGTATATCACAATGGAAAAAATTGTAGCCATGCACATGTATACATGTACATGTATGCCACTCCAGTGACTTTGAAAATGCTATATGAAAATTCTATGTAGAAATTGTAGCCATGTGTGTGCCACTCCTGTAATTTTGTAAATGCATTATGAAATGTACTTCAAAATGGCAATCTCGACCATTACTTTAATATGATATCATACATTCCAGACTTTACAGTTGATAAGCAGCAATGAAAATTTTCGACCGACCTACACGGATTGCAAATTTGAAATTTGAAAAATTCTAGACTGGAGTGTAATTACATGTACATGTAGGCATCTGTGCAGATAGAGTGACTATTGACATGATGGTCACAAATTCATGCGTTGCCAATTTGCCTCTCTCTTTCTCTCTGTGCCCAGGTGTTCATAGAGTTTGCCAAGACGCAGGTGGATAATCTGGATGAGGAGGAGGAGCTGATGACTGTCGCCCAGGAGAACGGGGGCAGTCGATCTAGCAGCAGACACAGTGTGCGACATACCCCCAAACCGCAGATATCTGTCAATATGGATGTCTAAGCCCCCACCCAAGCCTTCACCCTCAAATGCCAAATACAGTGCAACCTGTATATAAAGACCGCTCAAGGGAGACAAGAAAAGTGTTCTTTATAAGCAGGTGGTCGTAATGCACAGGTTCCTGAAGCACACGTTGCAATGAGAAATTTTACTCAAGAGAAACAAGAAGTGTGAGCTTTATAGACAAGTGGTCTTTCTATACAGGTAGTGGCTAAAGCAGGTTTCACTCTATGTTCCTATGATGACAGTGGGATCTCTGTGATGAGGAAAATGCAGTTGTTGAGCAGGAGGCAAGTCTAGAGCCCCCCTCCTTCCCCCTTCCCTGCTGTTTTTATTGGCATTACAAGTATGACCCTTTTATTCGGGAAGGTTTATCACCTATTTTGCTTTCATATACAAAATGTAGAAGTACATGCATTACAAAAATAAGTAAATAGATAACAGTGATTTAACATGTTTTAACCCTTTCTCACAACAAAAGATAATATGATATTTACAATATACTGTTTGGTGAATTGGTTCTGCTGTTTTGTAAATTAATGTAGGGACATGTAGTGCATATGCACACAGGTGAAAACAACAGAAAAGTACAGATTGAACAGTAAGTTTTCGTGTCCTAGTGTACATGCATTGCAGTGAGTTTGACCTGTTGTGTAGCTCAGTCTATTGAGACAGCTGCACTTTTAAAAATGAAATTTAAAGAAATGAGGATGTGCATGTCTTAATGCTAAAACTCAATTTAAAAAAAAAGTAAATAAACAAAATTTTTGATATTAAACAAACAATAGGAAAAAAAATGTGTCTGATATAAACACATTTATGATGTAATAATATTATTTATGTCTACCTGGGGTCGTTTCATCAAATCGTCATAACGACAAGATCAGCGACATCTCGACGCAGTCACTCAACTTGTCCGCTAACTGTTTCACAAAGCCGTATTTGCGAAGATCAGCCACAACTTCCCTGACAAGTGACTTGTTGGTACTCCAAACCTGTCATATCTTTTTAGAACGCCATCACAAGCCAGCTTTTAGTTAGTCTATGGGCTGTGAAAAAGTCAAAGATGTAAGTTTTAAGACAAAATTATTCCCTGATCTCCAAGCACATTTCTTTATCATTCTTTTTATCAAATAGTTTTACTAATGTTTTTTAAGAAATATTTTACAGACAGAAAATATATTCTTATGACTTCTTGACCCTCCAACAAGTAAATGAGATTAATATTAAAAATACTCACAAACCATAGAAAAAGCGTCTAAAACGGAACAGTCTGAATATACAGACCAATTTAAATGACGACAATTTATCATGTATGTATTTTCCCTGTATTTTTCCCTTTTCACGAAATACTTTTATATAAATAATATTAAATGTATTTTTTATAACTGAATATAAAGAATTGGGTCATAATTCAATCATTTTCTCTAAAGTGTACACAATTTGGGTCTTCTTTCCATAATTAGTCAATTACGGTATCCTGTTATTTACAAATCTAGATTCGTACATCGCAAAAGCATCCTCGAGTTTTCTCAATTTTATAAATTCTAAGATGCCATAAATAACACATCTTTTCATGAAAACGGGATGTTTGTATCATAAGTATTAATTTTCGCTGCCATTTTTGACATTTTGGAACAGTTTGGGGAAAACTGAGCCTCGAAGTCTGTTTGGGTAATTGATGATAAATCCAATGGACTGTGATATAGACTATGTTTTTTAGCCGATGAGTGTTGATATCATTGATTTGTTGTTTATCATGTCTTCGTGAAACAGTTTGTCTAGTCCATGACATTTCCGTAGATCGCCGACAAAGTTACGACTGTCATGGAGTTGATTTGATGAAACGACCCCCAGAATGCTTGTTTCTCTTCCTACATCAGATTTGAATAGTGGAAAGTAATTTGAAATTTCTTTGTAAATCACGAGTGAAGTTAATACAGCTAAATGTACTTCCACAATGCGGAATCATATATTCAAATATGTACCCATTGGTATTTTCATAATCTTATATTTGTTACATATGAGGTTGATTTTGGATATTGTCAGGGTACTTACAGTCATTCGCTCTTTTTTATTTCATTTTTATTACATTTTTTTTGGTTTTTTGTGAATGACATTGTGTTTCACCTCAAAACTCTGACTATCTTGTATAATGCTGATTCTGTTGTATTCATACATATTATCTATTGTTTCATATAATATATTGTTTACTGACTCATATATATATATATATATATATATAATCTCACATACAATATAAACAATGGATATTTGCCTGACTTTCTTGCTTGTTTTGGTAGCAAATCTTTGTTCAGTCACCTGAGCATTTAGTTCGTTTACATTTATGTCAATTCCTTTCATTTGATATATATAAATCAACATACACATGATGGTGAACATTTTGTTTAAAAATTTAGGTGCTGTAATGTCATTTTGACATCAAGCAAAGAAGAAGTAATACTGTCTTATCTCTTTTTGCATACAGTATATGTGTATGTAAGGTCAGAGAGAAGAGAGGTACATGTAGTATTAGTATGGTTGTAATCTCAGAGCTGTGTCGGTAAATTAAATTATATCACTGCTTAATTTGAATCTGAATATATTTAAATTTCAATCAGGTTTTACACAAACTAACATATATCTTTATATATCAAGAGTACAATGTATAATTATGTGAAATTTTCTTTCAGTCTGAATATGTATGAGATTTTAAATGTCTCAGATAAATTCATTGATTCATTTTACGGTATACTGTACATCTCCACATATGTGCGTGCAAAGAATCAGATTTACTGTTTTGTGAGTAGTGAGTAGTGTTGAATGTATAAGGTATATTATATGTTATGCAAATGCTTTAATACTGGTCACACTGCCTTTGTACATCGGTAGTATAGTGGTCCCAACAATCATATCAAAATATGGGAGAATTTTACAATTTTCATGATGTTATTGTAATTTTTTTCAGTGGGACTATTTCACAGTTTGGACAGTTTTTCTCTCTTTTTTCTTCATTTAGTTGAATCATATCTAAATCTATTTTAAATTGTTGGAACAACTTTAAAAGGTTCAGGCAGAATGATGATCATTTCGTGAAATCTGAGAGGAATTTTCCTACTTTTTAAATTCCCCTTCATCGCATTCAGAAAAGGCCCCTTTTCAGCTACGAATACACATTCTTATGTATTTCAAGGAGTTATATTGTTATTTTGTTTTATAGGGCAACTCTTGTTTAAATCTTATCAAATCCAGGATTAGACCAAAATTATTACCATTGGCATTGACTTAAATGCATTTATATATCATCAATATATTCATTGATTATATCATTTACTAATCATTAGCTGCATTTTACCTTGGAATTATAACACAAGGAGCAATTGATCAATCAGGAGGAGGAAAGGAGTCTTTCATACAATGTCTGTGTGATGAGGATCAAATTACAAATATAATATTGATTTTTAAAATATATATTTATATTATACAGATTTATATAGTTATAGTTTTTACAATTGAAAGTGAATGATTGGGAGATGTGTAGAATTAGTGTAGAATTATTCAATTAACATTCTAATGATGATTCCTATTTAATTCCAGTTGTGGTGAAGAGGTGCATTATCTTTTTATGAAAATCAAAGAGAAACTTTTATAATTGCCTTATTTATTATCATTGAGATGTAATCTAGTCCAAGTAGTGATGCTGCTTTGATTATAAATGGAATTGATTGCAAATTGTTGTGTAACATATGTGTTATGCCACATCAGCTATGTGTTTTACAGAAGCTATATACATGTATTCATTCTGTAATACATAGTGATGTAGTATTAAGGTTAGGTTTTATAGGTATTTACATATCACTGTGTACTGTAGTTATCAAAGTTATTGCCTTTCACATTCTTCAAGTTTGTGCACATTTTCTGATCGTTCCATGTTATTGCATGATGTAAGAGGTATGCACACACCAAGTGGATGTGCTAGTTCTCTTTGGTAAGGTCATTGATCCTCATTACCAAGTCCCTCGGAGAGGACTTAAAGCCGTTGGTCCCGTGGTTGCTTAATTTCAAGCATTCACGTGCTTTCTTAGCAGTCTGGTAAAATAAACCATTAAACCTTTTCAAAGTGCCATAGACTCAATTCATTGTGTTTTCTGCAACTGGTACTGACAGGATTAAAAGCTGAGGTGCCAGTTAATAAAGAATGAACTTTATTTCTCATGAACCCTACCATGAAACATTTGTACAAGGTATATTTAACTTTAGTAGTGGGGGACCACTCAATGAAAAAAAAGATAGATTTAGGAAATAATGTTTCCCTGATTTAATACATGAAAATGATTACAGTGCCAACATAATACTGTTAAATCTGTACTAATATTTGAAATTTTGAATTGAAATGCACAACCTACTTGTTAAAAGTAGAGAAGCAGAAAATACACTTGAAGGTATTAAATTGCAAGATAGTTATTTCTTTTCCAATGTCTGTACTATTAGGGGTATGTATAATTTACTCCATTTTCCATGTACACATGTAAAACTAGGTTTCTACAAGAAGGTCAGGAATTAATATACTATTACTAGAGTACTAACCATAAAATATATATTGTTCGCATGTTTTTGGCGATTGTAATAAAAATGTAATTATTTCACCATAATCTGTATTGTCACACCATAATCTGTATTGTCACCTTGTCATGTTTACTGGATATTTGTTTTTTGTGTGATTTGTTCATGAAATTTTGAAAGGAAATTTTGAAAGAAAATCAAATCAGATTTTACAATTTTACTTTGATTGTTGAATATTGGTACTCTGAGAATTTACTCATAATTGTCCCCGCCGAACGAAGTTCGCGAGGGGACTATGAAACGGGCTCCGTTCGTGTGTGCGTGTGTCCGTCTGTCCGTGTGTGCTCAAATGTTAGAAAATGCTACTTCTCCGTCATTTCTTGGCCGATTTTGATTCCGATTGTTTTATTTGATAGGGCTGGGTGGGGGCTTCCAAACTTCTACACAGAATTTTGAAATTCATTAATTATGCAAATTTATGCAAATTTATTCAAAATTGACGAAAAATGCTACTTCTCCTCTATTTCACATCGGATTTTGATTCCGATTGTTTTATCTGATAGGGCTGAGTGGGGGCTTCCAAACTTCTACACAGAATTTTGAAATTCATTATTCATGCAAAGTTATGCAAATTTATTCAAAATGGCTGAAGGTTCATAATGTTTTCATGTTTTATATTTCAGTTGTATACATGCATTGTTGGTATTCTCTTCTTTTGCATGCAGTAACATTATTTTATTCACTAAAGTTTTTCACTGAAGTTTTAAGGTTCAGGCTAGTTAATTTCCACAGATCTGCACTTCTGGCAGGGACATTTATTACGCATTGCGTAATTTACTCATTTACTTGTTGATAATTGATATTTGAAAAAATCTGAAAATGTTATGCAGAGTTTTTTTAACAATTAGTGATCTACTGTTCGCCATGGTAAGATTTTATAGAAAAAGGAGCAATGGCAATCTTTTCATACTCAAATTAAAAAAAAGGAAAATAAAAAATGTCACAAAAAAACTTTTAAATGAGAAAGAGAGAATGAATGGGGGGCGAAAGAGAGAGCAAGAGCGAGATAGAGAGAGTTGATAACTCCATGCCTAACAAGAAAATTATTTCATAAAACCAGTTTTAACAGGTGTTTTTTAGAAGTATATTAAGAACCACCAGCAATAGACCTGTTTACTAATTTATTTCACTTTATGCATCTCCAGAACCCTATAGTTTCCAACTATTTAGTGCACCTGCTATGTATAATGGCATCTCTATATATGGATGGAATCCATTTTGCATACATTAGTTGTTGCTATGTTGGGCAAGCCTAGCCTCTAGCAAGGTTTTTGAGTCTTCAAGAGAAACCTTTGTTCAAGAAGCATGCATAAAAAATGCCAGATGTCACCCAACAATGAATCTCTCACAATGAATCTCTTGATCTTAATATCTCTCCTCCCCTCTCTCTTTCTCTCTCTCTCTCTCTCTTTCTCTCTCTCTCTCTCTCTTTCTATCTCCCTCTCTTTAGCTGTAGTGTCTTTTAAATCAAGTTACATGTAGGCCTATTCCTTTGGTTTCTAAAGAAATTTAAAAATTGATGGGTGGGCTTGATCCATGAGGGAGAGAGGAGGACTCTCTTTTCCATATGTAAGAAAACAAGAGTGAAAGTACCTGAAATTTCCTTGCTCTTGAAATACCATATGAAACATGAAATAATTTAGGAAAGAAAATTCAGCATTTCAAAATATCAAATACCAGGGTATCTAGGCATACATGTATCTTAAAATATCAAGCAAAATTCATGCACTTAATTGGATCATCATGACAATGGTCCAGAATTAAGAAATATCTTCGAACTCTATTTAATATTGTTCAGTTGTTTAAACAGATCTTCTTTTTTAAAATTGGTAATGTTTGAAAGGCTGGGAAATGTTATTGGCCGCTAACTCTTTAAAGAAATTATTTATTTTATTATTATTATTATTTATTTATTTTTTATTTTTTATCTTTTATCTTTCATTTCATTTTTTTTTTTTTTTTTTTGGGGGGGGGGGGGGGGGGGGGGGTTGGGGTTGGGGGACAGGCTGCAACCTTTGGGCCAATTACCGCCCCATTACCAGTAGTCCAGTGCTGTAAATTACTGATTATGGGTATCAGCAATATGAATGTATCAATTATTCTTTAAAAATCCATTAGCATAGGCTACTGATCTCAAACTGTGACGTGACTGACCAGGGGTGGATCCAGGATTTCGTATAAGGGGGGGGGGGGGGCACACAAATGCAGGATTGTCAACTTTGGGAAACTGCTTGGAGGGAGACCCATATTTTTTTGGTCTCTCGCCATCCCTCCAAAAGTTGCTCAGTGTGGGGGGGGGGGGGTGGCGACAAAAAAAAATTCGCCAGCCTTCCAAAAGACGCTCAGGGGGGGCACAATCGCAAATAGGAGGGGCACAATGCATTGTTTTCCCTCAAAAGGGGGGGGGGCACAGGCCAGGATTGCCTCCCCCCCCCTAAATCCGCCACTGTGACTGACTATTATACCAACAAAATGATGCGTGCATGCACGCATGTCGGCATGCCGGGTTTATGTAATAATTTCCTTTCTGATTTTTCTCATCAGCGTTACCATTGTTACACAGCTGGGAATTTGTTTGAGCCTCTGTTTGCCCTAAGATCACTCCTCCTGGTCTTGTTAATTTTTTCTGTTTATTTATTCATAGGAACATTTTTACTAATAATGACCATGTCTGCAAATGCCCGTCAAAAACAACGAGCAGGCGAGGTGATTCGGTGAGTAATTCTGGTTGAAGTGACTTTGCTATCAGTCCGACACATGCAAAGTGGTGTTAGTAGATCTACTGTTAAAGGGGGTACCCAATGCTGAAACAATGTTAGTTTATTTAAAAGATCATGATTTTATTAGAAGAAAATCATCTGCCTTAATTTTTTTTTTAAATTCGTGTTGCCAGAAAATCCCCGAAATATGGTAAGACTTCAGGATATTTTGGCCCCTCAGCTGTGTCCCAATTTCAGCTAGGTAACCACAATGACGTCAAAGTGGTTACCTTGTCGTAGCTATACGAGCTCTGTGGCTTATCAATCTGCTACTGGCCACAGAGCTATACAGCCCATGCCTATACTGCGTGTGGAGGAAGATATCAACCAAAAAATCTAGATCTAAATATCACCATTTCCCACATACTGTGAGCCATGCAAACCACCCTCGGAGTTTGCTAAAGGGGTTACCTTCCAGGATCAACTAAGATTGTAAAAATTGAATGAATAAAAAAGAAAAAAAGCCACAAAATTGGCAGGTGTGATCAGGTTTTTTTACCTTGCACTTGTAACTTGTATATATGGGACTACACATGCAAGGTAAGATTGGTGTAGTCCCATATATACAAGTTACACAGTGTAACTTGTATATATGGGACTACACCAATCTTACCTTGCATGTGTAGTCCCATATATACAAGTTACAAGTGCATGGTAAAAAAACCTGATCACACCTGCCAATTTTGTGGCTTTTTTTCTTTTTTATTCATTCAATTTTTACAATCTTAGTTGATCCTGGATGGTTACCCCTTTAGAAAACTCCGAGGGTGGTTTGCATGGCTCACAGTATGTGGGAAATGGTGATATTTAGATCTAGATTTTTTGGTTGATATCTTCCTCCACATGCAGTATAGGCATGGGCTGTATAGCTCTGTGGCCAGTAGCAGATTGATAAGCCACAGAGCTCGTATAGCTAACCTTGTCGCGCAGTTATAGCAAAATG
The DNA here is from genome assembly GCA_025618425.1 of Heliocidaris tuberculata. Taxonomy (NCBI): domain Eukaryota; kingdom Metazoa; phylum Echinodermata; class Echinoidea; order Camarodonta; family Echinometridae; genus Heliocidaris; species Heliocidaris tuberculata. The sequence continues at coordinate 14,788,585 of CM046836.1, read as the reverse complement.
CGCGCAAGGTGTAATGCATTTTGTACAGTCTAGCGCGCAACACATCTGCAATACGCGAACCTGGGTAACCACTTTGACGTCATTGTGGTTACCTAGCTGAAATTGGGACACAGCTGAGGGGCCAAAATATCCTGAAGTCTTACCATATTTCGGGGATTTTTCTGGCAACACGAATTTAAAAAAAACTTAAGGCAGATGATTTTCTGCTAATAAAATCATGATCTTTTAAATGAACTAACATTGTTTCAGCATTGGGTACCCCCTTTAAGGTTAGGTAATCAAACATTTGTATCACTCATACACATACGAGGTTATCGTAAGATTTGTATAGATCTACTCAGTAATGAAATATAACAGTTGGGCTCTCTCATGAAATTAGCCACCTATCGATACATATGAACAACTTGAAAATTTGTGTGCATTCTTGCAAATCAAGAGGACCTAACTAATACTACCAAATGTGATTGGGAGAAATCAATTTGTGTGTGCATGACATGGACCGCTTTTTTTTTTTGGGGGGGGGTTGAGGTTGCATGAAATTCGAGTGGATGCGGTGACCAAGAGATGTACACAATGACTTTGAATTGATCGCCATGGATGACAGTTGATTATGGATTTCAATTTCAAAAGAAATTATCTCCAAAATTCACTTAAAAATGAGAGTAACCTCACATAGATCTAAGTGCGAGTGAGCTGAGTAAAGGCGCCGCGTTTTTGGCTGGGATGAGAATTCGGCTGGTCCAGAGCTGGTCCAATAACCTCGCATAAGTGTGAGTGGGTCCAGGGTATGCATGGTAAAATCATTTTAAAATGCATAACATGATGATAGCATATCTCATATCACACACATACAATACAAAAAATACATACCAAACAAAGTCACAGGGTAACCACAGTAGCGATGAAAAAATATCCATAAATAGCACATTTTAGTGATGTAATCAGTGGTTCCGCTACACTAATGTGAAAATTTGTGTATCTTAAGCATGGCCGTAAAGAAAATGGGTTCCAAAAACATAGCTGTATTTGAAGAAAATTTCAGTTCTAGATCGGGATTTTTTGTATATCGCAAGCTCAAAAGTGTCCAATCGCACATTGCAGTGGATCAGTGCATGAGACGCACATGCGATATCTCCGTTAGTCTTGAGATTTCAGTTTCTGATAACACGGGTGCAGTTTTTGGCTGGGTCTTATGCGGGGGAGCTTCAGCGTTGGACGCCGGCTCGGGCCGCTGGGACTTTTGATCAGTGGGTGAATGCACTGCACGCGCATCCCCGTTGACTTCATACATGCGGCCGAAAACTGCCTTCAAGTCAGCGAAAATGAAAATGAATATTGCCATGGCAATTCTTGATTTTCTCCTGGGATTTAAAAAAAAAAAAAAAAAAACAATATTGGCTCTCATGATTTGAGTAAGAATTGAAAATAAATATGAAATATAGAGTCCAAAAATGGGATTTTGTCTTAAGTGGCCGAATTCTTCCCCCGCCCCCCTACTCTACATGTACAACTACAAGCTTATCTGAAGATAAGCGTACTCCACAGTAGCTTTAACCGCACCAAGGAATAGTGGTTGTATTGACCACTAAGGGTCTATTTAACCCATTCGAGACAGTTGACCACATTTTGTGGTTTGGCTCAATAACTTTTGATTCAGAGCCCTGAAAAATATACCAGATACATGAGTAGAAAGAGCAAAAATTTCTGCACACACTATGTCAAATTTTGTTACATGACCATATTGCGTTTGATCCCAGGAATTTTAAAAAGGAGAATAAGCTTTAAAATCCTTAAATTGGCAACACATCGAGAGTATCAAAATCATTGTTTTTTATCAAAATTGGCAACTTTTTCAACTTTTTGACAATTCTTTTAACCATGTATATTGTTTTCAAAGACATTACCCCTTATTACAGTCTTGTAGCACTAAAAGAAAAATATTATTGTTGCCAATTTGAAGATCAAAATGTGATCAATTTAGCCCTTAAATAATTCTTGTCCTGAAAGGGTTAAAGCGACTAATGCAAAAAATACTACTTATCTTCTATCGTATGTACTATATGTAAGGGGGGAAAATAAGATAAATATTTCCAAATACTTCCTTTCAAATTCAGCTCTTAAAAATCTCACTCTTGCCTTAAATGGCTATTAGGAAGAACTTCTGATATATCCAGCAAAATCCATAGTCAAAATCATGTCCAAAACCGAAGAAATCCCAGCCAATTTTTTCGCCATCACATGTTGTTTTCATTCTGCCAATGTTTTAGACTAAACTTGGCCAATAGAATTTTGTCTCCGAAAATCTCGGTATCATGCTTGCACATTGATCTCGATGATCACACACACGGAAAATCAGGACTTTTACTTGTGCGTGATAGGGACTGAATTTTTGCCGACCAAATTTTTTGTTGTTAAAATGTCAGCCCTTGCGGCGATTAAGAATTATGTTCACAATGACGCTGATACACCGCTTAGCCAGAGCTGACAGTAAATTACAGGTTTTATTTTTGGAATTATCTTTTCCAACATTGGTGAGTTGAATTTATTGTATTCATAAACATGTTGGTGTCGGTATTTGTAAATCAAATGCCGATCTTGAGTGAATGTTGGTGACTTTTGTGCAGTGGTGTTTGAAAGTGTTGAGGTGTATGACCATACAAGAATGTACACACGAAGTATAGTAAAGCTGATACAGTGGCTTTAACGGGTGAATAGGCTTCAATAGGTTTTGTGTGTACTAGCGGGGATTGGTCCAGTCTAAATCATTCATACATGTACATGAGAGGAAAATAACTATAATTTAAAATTTGACTTTCAACTCTGAAACCCCAAATTTGTAACATACATGTAGTAAGAGTTGGAGAGTCCCTGAATCAGGCACATCAAACCTGCTTTAGTGACCACCTGTATAGAAAGACCACGTGTCCATAAAGACCACAATTTTTGTTTCCCTTGAACAGCATTTCTCATTGAAACATAAAAAGAACCTGTGGATAAAGACCACTTTTCTTGTCTCCCTTGAGTGGTCTTCATTGACAGGTTTCATTGTACATGTACCAGCTTATCTGAAGATAAGCTTGTACTCCACAATAGCTTTAACGGGTGAATAGGCTTCAATAGGTTTTGTGTGTATTAGCGGGCATTGGTCCAGTCTAGATCATTCATACATGAGAGGAAAATGATTATTTAAAATTTCAATTTCAACTCGGAAACCTCAAATTCGTAGTATGGTAAGAGTTGAAGAGTCCCTGAATCAGGTAATGTAGCAAATTTAAGAAAATTAAATCTTGCTTAGAGCAAATTTGTTGTCTGTTTTTGACTACTGCAACAGTGAATGTTTGACACCGTCCATAGGCATAGGCATGGGCCCATGAGTGTCCAAAATTGACTTGTTAGTGAATAATTTATATTTAAGGTATTTCTGCCTTTTAAATTTGGTTTAAATCTACATGATTTTAAGTTAGGTGTTAGTATTGTTGATCAAAATGACAATGTAAACCTGTTGAATTATAAAAGCAAGATAACTTGGGCTGGAATCAATGGATAATGCTTGTTAAACCAAAATCAAATCATATTGAACAGGTTATTTTGGTGAGTTACAGTGTATGTGTATCTACACCCGAGAAATTGTCATTGTAAAGTACTGTAATTGTAACATGTGCCTCGAATCCTTTTAGGAATTTGAAGGTGGAATCATTCAGAGGCCGTCGGGTCCTCGTGACTGGCGGAACAGGATTTGTAGGCATTCATCTCGGAAGGGCACTGCACCTCTTGGGGGCAAAGGTCACGCTGTTTGACAAGGGCAAACCATTGGAGGACTATGATCCAGATATCAAGGTCGTACAGGTAAGATGAGAAAGGATTAGAAAAATGAGAGAGATGAAGATGGACAGATAAAAGTTGAGAGGGAGGGAAGAAAGAGGGAGAGAAGAAAGGGGGGGGGGGGTAAAGATAAAGATACAATAAATAAAGAGAGGGGAGGGAAAGAGAGAGGAGGGGGAAAGAAGGGGAGATAGAAAGAGAGAGAGGGTGAGGGAGAGAGAGAGGAGGGGAAAGTAGGGGGAGAGAGAGAGAGAGAGAGAGAGAGAGGAAAGAATGAAAGAGGAGGGGGGTTGGAAAAGATTGGGAAAGAAGAGGAGAGAATCCTTGACAAATTGGATTGTTTTTCATGTTTAACAAAATATTAAAGTGTAGAAGTAATGTACATCCAGAATAGGTCTATTGAATATATGGACACAGAGTCATCAAATCTATGTCTCATAATAAATCATAAGGTCATCCTTAATATAGAGCCTAGTGTTCAGACATTTTGTTGTTTGAATGGTACATCTGGGCCTAGTCTTAAGAAATGGTGTGATTGATCATGATGATATCAATCGCAACGATCTATAAGATGAGGCCCAGATGTCCATGTACATACTTGCATGCAGTGATTAGTATAACTTGAATCTGTTTTTTTTTGGTTTTTTTTTGAAAGGCTGATATCAGGGATCGAGAGCTGTTGGAAAAGTTGTGTGATGGCATGGACTGTGTGTTTCACATTGCATCCTATGGGATGTCTGGCAGGGAAATGGTTAGTATTGTACCATAACTGTTACCCTCTGGGCACAGTTATAGATTCTGTATACTGTATTTCATTACTGTGAATTATTTGTAAAAGACTTTGCAGCTCAGTCTTTGGCTGCGAAGAAATTTTAATAAATGTACTGTTTCAATTAATTTCAATTAAACGGTTGTTTGGACAGGTATTTTGAACTGTGTCAGCTATGTAGGCCTACTTGCCCATATTGGGCGAGCAGAAATGAAATTTTCTGTTTCATCAATATCTTAATTAAGTTCAGTTAAGAAAATCTGTAGAACACTGTTTTCTTCTGGGCGAGTGTCCTGTACGACATATTACATTTATACGACATTCATGCATAAACGAAAAATCTTGTGATATGACCATGTCTACAGCTGGTGATACCAGATAGCACCATTATTCAGTGGTCACACTAAAAGATTTGTCATTTTTGGATGAAATATGTAGAAAAAAGACATTTATGCCAAAAGGGACACATTGCATGGAATCGCCCTTAAAGTATTCCAGATCTTTTTTTTTCTATTCTAAGAGTGGAATCTACATTGACAGAACCTTTAAAACCGGTGAAATATAAAATGAGAAACACTTTCATCTGTGATATATTTATGATTGAATCATGTGTAACACAAGATATTTATCTGTGACAGAAAAGTGTAGAAATCCTCACTAGAGTAGATGCTGTGAAGTGCGGCCGGTAGCAGGTGTGCGGCCGGTCCATCGTTTACATTGCAAAATCACTTTAAAATACATGGTATCATAATATATCACATATCACACACACAGGGTACATTACCCTGTGTGTGTGTGTGATATGTGATATATATGAGGCCCCCATCTATTTCCAGCCTAACCACTAACGATGGCAGTCTCCTGCGTTCTAAATTACCTCTCTAGTTTATCGGAGAAAAAAATATTTACATAGGTCTATTATATTCCTTATTCTTGTATGTATGCTTTGTATTATGTTTATTGTATATTATTATTGTACATGATTTTCTACTTATGTAATACTTAATAAGTAAAACTTTATTTTATTGTATTTGTTAGTAGAATGCAGAAATAAAAGCAAACAAACCCACAAATATTATGATGCCATGTATTTTAAAGTGATTTTGCAATGCAAACAATGGACCGGCCGCTCACCGGCTACCGGCCGCATTTCCCAGCATCTACTCTATACATGACCTGTTGAAAATGTAGGCTTTCAAAGTTAAATTTTTTGAGGTTGTGTTCTGTTGTAAGAGGTTTATCCAAAAAACAAGAAAATAAGGAAATCACTTTAGATTGCTCCTTTACTTTACCAACACGAAGCATTTCATTTGCAATTTGACAGATGTGTCTTTTGAAACTCTATGTGTTATGTGATGTAAACAGCAACAAATGTAATATTTCATAATTCTAACAATTGATTGTTATCTCCTTATAGCTGAAAGGCTCAGACTTCATTGAAAGCATCAATGTTGGAGGAACAGAAAACATTATAGAGGGTAAGTCATTGGCCCCTGGCCTCCTCTTTAGAATGAGTTAGATCTCCTGATCGTGGTCCTCTTGCAAGAATCCTTCATATCTTTAAGTTTAAAGATAAAGTTGAGTTCTGGTCATGCAATTACATTGTGAAAGAAACTGTCTCAGGGAAAGGTTGACCATGTCTACATAAGAATTGTTTTATACTGCGTTGTTTTTGAATCGTCAAAATAGATCAGAAATTGACCCAATCTATCTGAAAAGCACATTTACTGCACACAGAATGGGTAAATGGGACTACACACAAAAGTAGCATGAATTTTCGGCCCGAACATTTCAGCTATTTCTAGTCATATTTCGAATTTGAGGGCATTTGAAGAGCAATCCTTTCCAGGGTATTTTTCTACTATGATGTTCTTCCAAACTGACATGAAAGGAATGAGAAAGCACACAAATTATTTTTCACCCCTCCCAGAACTCAGCTTTCCCTTTAAGTTTGCCAACATCCCATTGAAAGCTGTTATAAAATTAATTAGACATATATGATGGTTTCTTGCAGTGGGTTCCATATTTTGAAATAAAAATTTAGGATAGAGCATCCAATTTCCAGTATTTCACTGTCCAATTAGTTTATATTTTGAAACATTTGAAGAAAATTCCCAGCTTTGGGGCTATCAGCTCAGAAAACGAGAAATGGTAAGGCTTTCTATACAACTAGCACTTTACTCAGTTGTTATTTCTTCTTTGAATTATTCTTATTAGGTTTCATTTTATGATTCCTATTTCAGCCTGTATCAATCACAATGTGACGAGACTGGTTTACACAAGTACACACAACGTGGTGTTTGCTGGACAAGATATAGAGAATGGAGACGAGACATTACCTCTTCTTCCACTCTCTGCGGTAAGTGAACAATGCGTAAAGAACTATGCCTATTTTCTGGTGGACCAGGGTACTGACATGTCAATTCGTACTTTTCACCCTCTTGCATAAAAAGTTGCATTTAAACGCAACTTAGAAAATCGAACGCAACTTGATTTTTCAGCTTATCAGGATCGCTTATGTAGGACTTGCATTTGATTTTTTGGAGTTGCATTTAAACAAAACTTTTATGCAGGAGACCCCTGCTGGTCCTCAGAAACCATTCCCATGAGAATATTGTATTGACAGTTCACTCAATAATTTGAACCATGCATGAACAAATCCTTGCAGAAAACTCTTCCCTTTAGTGAGCAATGTGTAAAATATAGTGTGGATTGTAGAGGTAGAACAAAGCGGTTTTAAAAACCTGATGGTGGGGGAGGGGGTAGTTGGGGGATGCCATCATGCCATACTCCTTCAGAAACATTACAACTACTTGTAATTTCACAGTGCTATAGATTTCACTGCACAGTTTTATGATTTTTTTCTTTGTTACCAGAACTCCTCTTGCCTCTTAAATGCTTTTGTGTATCTTACTATGATTTATGCTCTTCCTTTTCTTCCTGTAGCACAAAGATGACTATTCGAGAACAAAATCAATAGCAGAGCAGCTTGCAATTAAATCAAATGGAAGGCAAACAAAAGGTAAGAATGGAATTGTGTATGAAAATAAGTATCAAAGAGTAAAAAAAAAAAACAATGTTGATGGACTTGATTTTGGAATTTCAAGATCTACCTTTGAGAGTAGAACACAACACCCTGTTCTGAAAAGTCTTCAGTTTTAGAAAATTCGATGTCGATTTCCCAACTAACAACTCTCTTTGATCTCTTAGTTGACCAATAGTCTTCTCTTTGCTTTGCTAAACTGCAGAATACAGTGGAACCTCATTATAAAAAACTCCTTGGGATCATAGAAATTACCTCTATATATCGAAACATTGTTATATCAGGTCTAAAAAAACAGTAGAATACAAAGAAGTGGGGCAGGCAAAATTACCTTGTTACAATGAGAGTTTGTTACGACAGTGATCTTTATAATGAAGTTCCACTGTACAATTTGAAAACGATCATGGAATTCCAAGTACAGTCAATCCTGCTTTAGCGACCACCTGTATAGAAAGACCACCTGTCTATAAGGACCACAATTTTTGTTTCCCTTGAAAAGGGTTTCCCATTGAAACATGTATTAAAGCAACCTGCACATAAAGACCACCTGCTAATAAAGATCACTTTTCATGTCTCCCTTGAGTGGTCTTTATAGACAGGTTTCACTGTATATTGTTGTATGGTAGCAACATCAAGTTGGACAGATCAAAACAACTTGCTTACGTTGTAGATTAAACTTTGTATTTGCAGCAGAAATGAATTTCTCACATGCTTATTCTCATTTGATATGAACAGTTCTAGAAAAAAGCATCTCAAATAATTCCAACATATTTAGTGAGTGTAGGAGAATAGATTAAGGAAGTGATAATTCTTTACTGGTATATGATATTTGCATTGTCTGTTTCAGATGGAAGCAGTCTTAATGTGTGTGTGATCAGACCTGTAGCTATTTATGGTGCTGGAGAGCAGAGACACTTCCCTAGGATAGTGGTTAGTTTTCACTTTCTTGCTTGTCTTTTTTTCTTTGAAAGTGGGACTCTGGTAAGCATTTGAATTTTGTTGTCTATCCTGAACATTTGTTTGGACGTGCATTAAAAGCAAGCACTTGTTATCACTGTAGAAAAAGCCTAGCCTGTATAATTGGACTCACAGTACTCAAGAAATTTCTAGTAATTTTAGTTCAGGTGCAGAAATCTCTCATTGTTTCAGATTTAATGGTCAGAGATAGACATCTTAGTGTCTTTATGCTCTAGCCCCTGTTGATATCAAAATATACAAAATATTCTGGAGAAGAAAAAAATTATTTTTCACAAGGGGCAGAAGGCCTTTCTATATTTCAGAATGTTTAGAACTCTTAACTTATTTCAAAGCATATGTTGTTATTTGTTTTACGTATGTTTCTTCGTTTTTTATCCAAGGCACTGTTACAAAACAGAGGCCGAAATGGGGCCGAACAAGTTTACAAATCATCATCACACATAAAAAATCACTTGTTTAAAGACACAAGTATAGAGATGCATAGAGATATTCTAGCAAGTTTGATTGATGATCTTTGATGACCTTTTCCCTGTCTTGCAGAAAAATATGGAGCAGGGTCTTTTATGTGTGACAATAGGAGGCTCCCATATAAAGGTTCCATGGGTACATGTAGACAACCTGGTGAATGGCCATATTCTGGCTGCTGAAGGCTTATCAAGTCACAAGGAACATATAGCAGTGAGTTTGTTGATTTGTACAGGGTGGTGCATAAAAATAAGATGGACCTGGGTCCTGTGTGTCTGACATTTTGAATCTCCCCTTGGTCTTTAATGCAGAATTGAAAGGCATTATAGAGGCCATGCAGACAAGTTTGTGGTTTCATGAAGCCCAGAGTCAATTAACCAAATTCAAGGATGAGAGAAACAGGGGGGGGGGGGGGGAGGGAGAATGAACAAGAGGTAATTAGAGAGAGTGAGATAAATGATGCTCAATAGCAGAAAGAATGAGAGAGTGAAAAAAGGAGAGAGAGAGATATCAAAAGCGAGAGAGCATAGAAGAAAGGAAGAGAACTTTAAATTAACTTCACCATCGACACTCTGAAATTTCACTTGTTTCTTATAACTTGTCTCTGTTGATTAAAAGAGGAAAATGAATCAACGTAGCAATAATGATTGTACATTCTCTTTCAGGCTGGCCAGGTGTACTTCATAGCTGATAAAGGTCCAGTCAACCAGTTTGAGTTCCTTCGTCCTCTCATTACAGGACTAGGTTATCGTTATCCATCCCTCAGTGTCCCTGTGTGGTTCATGTACATCGTAGGTGAGTAAAATGGAACGTGTACCGGTAATCTTAAAAATGGAAGTAGTCATAATGAGGGCTGTTTCATATACACTTGTTTTTCTACTCACAAGTAACATACGTGATGCCCTGAACCCTGTAGATTGGATATTATTCCTCTCAAAGTGTTTAATAAAGATTATGGATCAAAAGATAAAGATTGGAATTATTACCCTCAAAATTTTAACCTCTTCCATGCCGCCACATTTTTGAGCAATTGTCAAACAATGAACTTTTCAAGAGTTATATATTAACTTTCAATGAGTTTTTTCTTGAGCAAACTGGTCAAAGATATATTGCATAGGAATAAACATTATATTGAAGGCACAGGTTTCTGTATGAGGAAGAATTTTCAAGCCATTCTGAGCCTAAGCAAAATGTTCAACACTCAAACATTTCGCCGGGATTTGCTGCCCATGGCATGGTAGGGGTTAAGTATATTTAAATTGCTTAAAAAACAAGTCTACCTTCATACAGTACCTCACAAAACTGTAAGTACATCCTTCATAGGAGTGTAACCTCCAACATCTACCCTACAAGCAAAAGTTTATAGTTTATGATAAAATAGACATTATGGCCCGAATTTACAAAGGAGGTTTGGTTTAAACCATCGTCTAAACTCCCTCCTGGATTTTTTAAGCGTACATGTGCACGGAATCCGATCCAGTCATATATTTTTTTTGAGCGTGCGCATGGCCAATGTGTGCTTATTTATTCTTATTTTAGTACGCTTACGGAGGTTTAAACCTTACCCATGATTTAAACCATGATTTAAACCTCCTTTGCAAATTCGGGCCTATGTGATAATCATGCAGGCAAAAATTGCTACTCCATGAAAAGATATTAAACTTTATGAAGAATTGCATTCAGATGTTTACTTTTTACAAAGATTCTACTCACTTATGTGTGGTACCATTATAGTTTACTGAAAACCAAACATGATGAGTTAAGGACATAATTTGAATAGGCATGAATATTGTTATATTTACTCTCTCTTTCTCTATCTCTCTCTCTCTCTTTTGTTTGTTTGTTTGTTTGCTTGTTGAATTTTATAGCTCTTATAAGTGAGTGGTTACACACAATCCTAAAACCTGTCATCAATTTCCAGCCCCTCATGACAAGAACAGAGGTAAGAGAATATTCAAGTCGTTCTTTTTTTTATCTTGAAACCCTTCAGGAAAATTATATTTTTGAGCATTTAGGTATTAATATTTTACAATAGGGAGTTATTCCTTGAATGTCAAGCGCCTTTATCAGGGTAGCCAAGCTAGAGCTGGGGTAATAATCCAAAACTCTTTGAGATTGCATAGGGTAGATGCTGTGAAGTGCGGCCAGTAGCTGGTGTGCGGCCGGTCCATCGTTTGCATTACAAAATCACTTTAAAATACATGGCATCATAATATGTATCACATACATGTATCACACACACGGTACATTATCCTGTGTGTGTAATATGTGATATATTATGATGCCATGTATTTTAAGTGATTTTGCAATGCAAACGATGGACTGGCCGCACTTCGCAGCATCTACTCTACAGTATTTTAAAAAGGCTTAAAATTGAGAAATTTTTTCAATTTTTGACTGTGCCTTCATTAATTTTCAAACAGCTCTTCCAGGTTGCAGTTACCCATCATTTCAACATAGAGAAGGCACGGCAGCAGCTTGGATATGAACCAGTAGAACGAGATGTAAACGACATGGTCCACTACTTCCTTGAGCGCGGCCATCGGAAGAAGTCCTCGTCGATCGGGACATGGGTTGTAACTTTGATTCTTGCTGTTTCATTTGTGATGCTATTGATGTCTCTTCTGCCTCTGGTAGGCTGATATTCTTGTATTTTTTAGAAAATCGTTCCGCTCAAAACTGCCATGAAACCGGCCGCATGCTACGTGTATTTAACTTTGGAAAATACATGTTTAAAAAATCTGTCAAAAAGTATGGGAAGTAGAATTATATGAATGAAAATTGAAATATTTGTGGAAAAAATGTAAGGCAAAACAAAAAAGGCAAGGTAATGTGGAGGCAAGGATGGTCTAGAATTTCATTGAAAATACTCTAGTTATGATGATTATGTGATTTTATGGTTATTCATATTAGAATAGAAATTTTATTTGATTGAAGAATAAAATGAAATGTTAGTTACCCTACAAAACATTCTGTCAAGGATAATTTTCTTTTATGCTTCGACCACCTAATGAAAGTTAATGTACTTTCATAAACATGTCATATTAGTAACTTTAACTGTAAGTATTTGAGTCTTGTTGTATAATTCTTGCATGCAATCTTTGGGACTTCTACAATTTGATTCTGCATTCAGAGTGTGTGATTTTAAATCTTTTTTTCCCTTTTTTTTTTGTGCTGATCTTTCTGCCAAATATTAAATGCAATGTGCTATTTCTGCTAGTGAGTATATGGTGATATACATGTATCTTGAACTGGGTGCTAACTGATCAATATACATAAGAAAAGTTTCACTATCATTCCTAATTGTATTTGATGGTATTCATTTTCACACAAAAGGGCGGTTAATATAACCTATTCACATGTTTTGTGTCTTAAAATTGTTCTGATGAATGCTTATTTCCACCAAAGTTCTGTACATACCATTTTTCACATGAAACTTAGATATTTGCATTGATTTTGCTCAGATTCATGTTTTTAGCTTGAATGTATTGAAAGGTCACATGTGAATAGACTATTCTCGAAGTGAATTTTAAAGTGTTTGCAAATTTTTCTGACAGAGATAGTCCTTGACACACTAAAGAGCATGTCACAAATTTGTCACACCTGGCAAAGTATTCCCTGGAAATAGTCTAAGGATGAAATTAATGAATTAAAAAAAAAAACATAATGGTATTGGCAAAGATGATACATTACTGAATGTATTACGAAAATGGTCTATATTTCAGATGATCTTTTATCAGATGATATGTAGTTATCACGGCTATTTAAAAAAAAAAAATCATATCAGTATAGAAATTATCTTTTTCACTATTGATCTACTATTAAAATGTCTGATTGTGTGTGATCAGTGTTATGATAATAGTTTATGAAACTGTTATAAGAGAAAGCCAGACTTACTGCCCTGTGCTACTGCTGCTATGGTAATCATTTTACATTTTACTTTTTTGCTTCTTGAAGCTTCTAGTAGTTGTAAGACACATGCTCTACTGACAGTTGCTACGCAGTCAATTCCGTACACTAACCGAATTATAAACTTCAAACCTTGACCCAACACTATAACTTACCTTCTCCCTAACCCTTAACCTTTGGATACAACCGACCACATTACGTGGTTTGGCTCGATAACTTTTGATTCAGAGCTCTAAAAAATATACCAGATGCATGAGTAGAAAGAGCAAAAATTTCTGCACACATAATGTCCATTTTTGTTGCATGACCATATTACATTTGATGTCAGGAATTAAAAAAAACAATAAGCTTTAAAATCCTAATTGGCAACATATTAAGAGGTTCAAAATCATTGTTTTTTATCAAAATTGGCAATTTTGTCAATATATTTTTTTTCAAAGACATTACACTTTACTAGAACCATGTAGAACTAAAAGAAAAGATATAGTTGCCAGTTTGAAGAACAAAATGTGATCAACATAGCCCTTCAATAATTCCTGTCCTGAAAGGGTTAACCTAACTTAAACCAATTTGCGACCCTATCCCTAACCCCGTATCTTTGACAAAATAAAGCCTGAAGCAATTGACCTGCTCACAAAGTTATTCAAATTTATGGATGTTTCTTTCCTGGGGACCTAGTAACGAGGTACATGTATTCCATTAACCTGTTATGAATGAATGAACTGCAATACTTGGAATGCTGTTTGCATACATTACTTGTTGCTGTGTCTGACAAGCCTCTGACAAGCTTTCAGGTTGTCAAGAGCAACCTTTGTTTTAAAAGTATGCATAAAATTTGAATATATATGTGAACAGGTCTATTGTCGCTGGAGCATCTGTCACAACACTTTTCTAGTAAGATTCATAGTGATTTATGATACATGTCAGTATGTGTACATGTACATGTAGGTTTTGCCTTTTGTACATGTACATGTAATTGCATAATTAAAGGAGAATTAACCCTAGAATATAAATGTACTTATGTTCAAAGGTGTAATATATTCTTAATCATTGGCCTGTATCACTTTAGAAATAAAATATCAGAAAAGGGTTTAAAGGGCAATCCAACCTTGGTAATAAGATGATTTGTGTGAAAGCAGAAAAATAAGAAAAACAGGATGGTGAAAGTCTGAAAGAAATCGGACAAGGACTAAGAGAGTTATGGATGTTTGAAAAATGAGATCACTACATCTATGCGAATCTCAAATTGGCAATTTGGTGAGTCAATTGTGACATTTTTGTGGACAACTCTCCCATTTGTCGTACACAAAAATATCATTAATTTATGGTTTTCTTCGAGGCGCTTTTACCCTCGGGGCAGTACTCAAAATATATTGGAGATAGCATATTGTTATAGGTCCTCATGAACGAAAAGATCCTTCTGAGTAAGGCATTTTGAAAAAAAGTGACATTTTAGTCATTTTGTGTGTTGGAGCGAATGGGGGAGTTGTCCACAGCTACATCACAGTGACATTACCTATTCGGCCAATTTGAAATTCCCACATGCATAGTGATTGCAATTTTCAAGGTTGGATTTCCCTTTAAATCAAGACATTCTAGCACACGGTATCATCTGCTAACACTCTACATGGGGGATGCCATTTTCTTGATGATATGGAGTTGTACATGAACCACTGGAAGCCGTTCCAGTCTGGAAGAGATTTTTAATCCTAGAGCTAAATTGCTTCTCTTTATTACAAAAAATCCTGATATATGATGGAAAATATATAATAGGTGTATACATATATATTCTAAAACTTGAAATTTATAGATTTCTTTTTAAATTCTCTGGTTTTGCTAAATGGAAATCGATTTCTTGGGCTTGCCTGGCTGAGCAGAACATATTTTATACAATGCGCATTCTGACTATTGAAGTCCATTATCTCAAAGCAGGTGAATGCATAGTTTGTCACTATTGACGCTCGGGAAAGTTATCATCCATACATTTGAATTACTTTGCTCCGTCGCGTACGTCAGAGTATCAAGAAAATAGATTTCTATTTAGTAAAATAGTAATTTTCAAAGAAATATAAAACACATTTTCGTTTTTAGAATATATGTATATATCTGTTAAATATTTTAAATCTCAAATGGGACTTTGTATCAGGAAGAAAGACAATTATGTGTTTGGATTAAAATTATCTTTATGTACACATCAAGAAAATGGCAGCCCCCAGGTATCGCTAGCAGACGATGAATTTTGCTGAGAAAATCTTGATTTATACCCATCTCGTACGTAGGACAACAAGAAGGAATAGATTAAATCTTTGAATATAAGCACATTTACATTTTGAGGTTAATTCCCCTTTAACGATTACAGTACGTGTCTTGCAGAGAGATCTATTCTTCAGTATCGTCTTTTTTTACTGTAAAAATCAAATAATCTTACTTTGAAATGTCATTTTGTATATATAAAAAGTGTAATAGATATAGCTACCAATCGGAACAGGAACATATTTGTCAGTATTTATATATGTACCGGTATATGTATATGCATGTACTTCCTTTTAAGTGTTTTCAAGTTATACATTGTGTACATTTTTATTTTCAGTACATGTGTATTACAGTAATGTGTATTATAGTTTAATCCAGCTTTAATCTAGCTTTAATCTCGGCACTACCAAACATTGTTCCTGCAAGACATAAAAAATGCAGTTTCTATTTAGGCTTCTTAGGACTCGGCTGATCATGAATATGTTAGCATTGTTCAGCAGTAACACTGCATCGTATTTCATCATTATATCGTGCAGTGGAGAAATCCATAGTTACCATTAACTATTTTTCTATCCAATATTTTACTTTTTTCATACTGTGAACAGGTCAAATACATGTATGACATACATCATGATCATCGTATGAGCAAGGTAGATTTATTTATAAAAGCAGCTGATTTTACATTAATCATTTTCCCAAGCACAATGGTTTAATGTGTACTAATCACCTAAAAAAAAAATTTTGTGTGTGTGGCTAGAGTGTACCTTACTTGGCATTCTGTAGGTCAATGGTTATGGAGTATGAAAAAAATAAATCATATTATATGATCCAGTGCACTATTCTACTGCAAGTGTATTTAAAGAGAATGTTGAGTTCTGGGAAAGATGAAAAATAATTTAGTGTGTGCTTTCTCATTCCTTTTATATCTAGTTTAAAGTTTAAACGAACATCATAGTAGAAATCTCCCCCGAAAAGGGTTGCTCTTCAGGTGCCCTCATATTAAAAATATGACGAGAAATAGCGAAAGTGTTCAGGCCAAACATTCACACCTCATTTGTGTGCAGTCCCATATACCCATTTCTGTGTGCAGTGCATGTGCTTTTCAGTGAGATTGGGTCAATTTCGTATCATTTTGATGATTAAAAAACCCCACAGTATACACCAATTCTTGTGTAGAAATGATCAACCTTTCCCAATTGCTTTGAGACAGTTTCTTTCACAATGTAATTGCATGACCTGAACTCAACTTTATCTTTAAACTTGCAATTTCTCTTAATGAAAGTGACATTTGAAGCTCATTTTTTTTATAGCAATATGAAACCTCTAATGTACAAAGCAAAATATTTTTTTGTGATTGGTCCCCTTTATGGTCAAGTTAAAAGAAAAGTGATCATAAAGTTCACCATAATTGGGCAACCTTGTTGGGCTTGATGGTTCTAACTTCAATTTATCTGCTGAGAGCTAGATAAATTGACAACACTAATGCCATATAGTAAATAGTGTATGTATAATATGCGCTGTGATACTGATTGGTTAGATTTGCATCACGTGACATGCAAAAAATTTGTTATAGTCAATACAAATAATGCATGATTGCGAGTGCATTGGTGAATATGCACTGCACAATGTTAAGTCACAATGGGATAATGAACGAGACTTGTCGAGTTCATTATCCGTCTCATTGTGACTTAACTGAGTGCAGTGCATATCACTGATGCTCGAGCCACAAAACATGAATTATTTGTTTTATAAAACGGGTCAACAATATTGAATATAAAGTCCAAAAAATGGTTACAAACCCCATCAAAATGCAAAGAATAGCACATTCATTTCCTTTCTTTATGACATCACATTAAGCGCAGTCAAGAAGTATAATGTGTGCGTCAGTGTGCGCATCAAAGTCCTTGCCATGGCTTTCCTATATGAAACTACGCGCATTTCATGGCGTTATAAGTTTGTACGCCCTAGCGGTACGCATATGCGCATGTAATCCATGCATTATTACTTTTTGCTGCGCACTTTTTGCACTCCCGTGCATGTTGGCGAAAAAATAAAGAGCGCACACGTGATTCATTTCAGCGCATCTGATTGGCTTCATTCTTGAGCCCATTTTATAATGCACGATCATGCACTATAACTTTGATTTTTGCACGGGGAATCCCATGTTATATACGTAGGGACCGGGCCTAATACACAACAGTTATAGATCTAGGGGTCTATTTAATATAACAATTAGTGCATGTTCTATTTATGCACCATTACTGGACTATATGAACTCCAAATACTAAATTATCCCTCGTGCAGGTCTATTTCACCAAGGCCGCAGGCCGTGGTGAAACAAAACAGCACTCGGGATAATTTAGCACTTGCCATGCACATTATCCAGTATAGTGCATGAATGATCAAGCTCTATTTACATGTATATAGTAATGTACATGTACATGTATTTCACAATCTATGATTTAACTGTTAAATTGAAAATGAACATCACACAATGTTAAAAATCCTTTGATACTTGACCATCTTATTTTTTTTTTATGAGAACTTATTGGTGATTCAGAATTAAGCATTCCATTATTTAGTGTATTTGATAGTGTGCTTGTGAACTTCAAGACTTTGTATTTCAATGTGCAATCTGAAGTGAATGTAAATTATTTAATCTTTCCACTAATTGACTTGTAATTTTGTGACCATATTTTGCAAATAAAAATGATTTTGTACCTGAAAATATATTTATAGTTTCAAATTTTACTTTTATGATGGATATAATCATGAGTGAAACAATGAAGCAGGCAGTCTGCAGAAATTGATGTACTACCAGAAGAACTTTTTTTCAGATGCCAGTTGCAGATTTCAATACTACTGTGTACGAGAGAGAAAAAAAAATTGTTCCACTATGTGAAATAACTACATGTAAGGCCAGGCTCACATGGCGAGTGATTTGCTGTCGTCAGGACCATGTCGGTGACTCGTACGGTCTTTTGAGCATCATGAAAGAGTGATATCGTTTAAAGATTGATTGCTTAAATGAATGATGCAAACAGTACTTTTAATAACTGCTGTATGGGTAAACTGCCTTCACAGGCTCAGTAAGTGCAGGTAGTGACACAATCGAAATGATATCTCGTGTGAAAAATAAACTATTGTAACATGTTACCATAGAATATGCACAGGTGGGCTGGGTCTATTAAAGGCCCTGGCAGAGGTTCCCCTCCCACCCACCCCCTTCCAGAAGCTCCTCATTTGCAAGGGTCTGTTAGTGTTAAAAAAGATATTTCCTTTACATATTTCATTTGTTTGATCTTTATTTTATCTTATTAAGCAATAAAACTATCAACTTGGGAAATTCAGCTTAAACTGAAGATCACACAGCTGGAGTGTGAGTACATCCAACTAAAGTAGAAGAACACTATCATGGGAGTCTCTGCAAGCACCTCCAATGGGCTGAGTCATCTTGGAGATATCATTCTCATACATGTTGTGTACATTGTTCTATTAAAGATATACTGTAAAACCAGAAATTTTTGCGTGCATGAAACTTTCCCGAATTTCGCGAGTGGTCGATATTCACCAAAGTTTCATGCCGCGAAATAATCAAATCACAACTGAAACAACATAAATTTATTGCAATTTGCGAAAGTTTCTTGCTGCAAAATTAGCTGTCAAGCCTGTCATTAAAGGGTACCAATCACCAAAAATAATTTTGCTCTGTATGTTAGAGGTTTCATGTCGTTATACTGTATTCAAAATATGGGCTTCAAATATTAATTCTATAAAAATTTTAATTACACTCTCTATAAGCGTAAAAGCGACTTGTGAGTAGACTACTCGACGCACCCGTACACGCTCGCCAAGATAAAGGCTCGCGCGAACTAAACTCGGAGTTCGGTTCCGCGCGAGCATCTTCATGTTATCCTTTATTTCCTTCATACTCATTAACTGTTGACCTATAGAATACCAGACAAACTTCTTTGAGGTTGATTTTATACTTTCTAGCTGTACACAAATTATCTTTTCAGATGATTGGTACACTTTAACAATTTGTGAAAGTTTTATGGCGCGAAAGTTTCTGGTTTTACAGTAAGTCAATGCACAGTTTACATGAATAAAGGATTGCAAAGTGTGAATGCTGAGTCCCCCTTCATGGCTCTACCCCCCCCCCCCACTTCTTCACCCTTGTCAAATAATATATCATCAGACATAAATAAGACCTATGAAATTATTGCATAGATCCCATCTTCCTATAAACAAACTCGTAAAAGTTAAACAGAATTCTTTCACCAAAAAATACATATACAAGATAGCATAAATTCATGTCATTTTTCAACCTTAATAGTGACTTTATTCTCATTTGTACAGTATTACAAAAAAATACTTTCTCCTTTTGTCAAATATCTCATATGTAGCACCATAATTCACATTTAAACTAACCAAACATTGAAAACAACACATTAATTAAAACTTTATGGTGAGTTTGCATACAGGTATCGTTGAAAAAGAAAAAAAAAAAAACACTCAGCCTGTAAAGTTACAAAATACTTTACACACTAGTACTGTCAAATAATAATGAGGTGGGTACATATAATAAACCATTGATACTCAATAATTACTTAAAACAAGGCATACATGTAAATTTCAAGACCTAAATGAGAATGCCTGAAGAAGTAGTTAGCGGTAATACTGAGATGATAAATGAAGACTTTGTTTTCAGAACACAGCAAAAATAAATGAATAGATAGGCATACAAACAGGCCTAGAATTAATACAGTACATTATTAAAACGTTGGCATTAGCACAGAACAATAAAGAATCGAATGTTGAATATACAAATAAATATCTTTGAAACATTGAACACAGAAGCAAATAGTGAGCAAATACTAAAGGCACACTATAAATACATGTACAGTTGCCAATATATATTAGTACAGGTAGTATATTGATATTCGAACATAAAAAAGCATGACAAGCAACAGTGGTGGCTCCAGATTATTTAAGGGTATGGAGTGCAAACTATAGAATGATGTTGAATTATGTTCATTATTTTGATTTTATCTTGTCAGCCCTCCAACACTCTGGGGGGGGGGGGTAGTACTGCCCCTATATCCACCACTGTGCATTATTACAGTTCTCCATGTATTGTACATTACTTTCTGGACAACTTGCAGTAGTTTGGTAATGGTTTACAGATAGATCCAAGTTAGAGTTAAGTTTATGAGCCCATTACATTTTCCCTATCATACATACATATACTAAAGAGCCTAAAACATGAAAATTACAGGTATAGAAAGTTCTATTTTTTTTTTTTATGAAACACACAAACAAACTCTTCTGAATATCACTGACCACATCTGCATCTATTCATAGTCTTGCATTAACATTCATTTCATCTCACTTGACAAATTCAACTTTTTAGCCCATAATCATTTTTCTCCCTTCTATTCATTGCTTTTGTCTTTTATTTATTAAAGTCTATAAGGCATTCAAGTATATTATCTAAACCAGTACATGTACATTGAAAATAAACAGAACAAAAAGGAAAAAAAAATGAACAAAATGCATCCAAAATAACTACAAAAAGTTAACAAGGACAGGGTAAATGACCAAACCATTCATCCCAACCCTGACCACAGAATGAGTTCTAAGACCAGGGGCCTGTAACATAAAAATCGACTTTCAATTGATTGTATCTATCAATTGTAAGTCCAATTGTATCTTCCCGCAACATAAAATCGATTGTAAGTTACAATTGATTTTATGTTGATAAAACAGTAAAACAAGATATGGGACGAGGATGACTGACGTAACAGTAGCTTTTAAAGGGAAAGTTCACCCTGAAGATTACTTGAGTTTAAAAAATGCAGAAAAAATAAAGAAAAATATTGGCGAAGGTTTGATGAAAATCGGTCAAATAATAAAAGAGTTATGACTATTTAAAGTTTTGGATTCGTGACGTCACATGCGAGCAGCTGCCCATTGGTCATGTAATAAATATTCCATATATTTGCATTTTTTTTACGTTCCACGTTAAATTAATATTGTTTCTTTTCAGAATCTAGTATTGAATAACATTTCTGACAATATATCAAATGCACAGACGAAAATATTCTAAATTTTCTGAGAAAACTGTATTTTATGGAATATTTATCACATTACATAATGGAGGAGCTGCTCGCATGTGACGTCACAAAATCAAAATTTCAAAAGTCCATAACTCCGTTATTCTTTAACGGATTTTGTCCAAACTTTCGCCAATATTTTTCTTTATTTTTTCTGCATTTTTTAAACTCAAGTAATCTTCGGGGTGAACTTCCCCTTTAACATGATGTCATAATGATGCGCTAAATAGCGCGGGGGAAAGACGGAGGAAATATTGACAGATCGTCTGCTGGGATCAAGCCCCTAAAGCGGCCGCCATTACACTGTAACATTTGGCCACGATTTGAACGCGCCCGAAGCCCCTATGCATTATTCATTTTGTAAGATGCTCCCTACCGCGTATATGCTTTACACACAAATAAAAAAAAAATGTGGATCAGTGTCACGCATGCGCATTAAGAAAGGTCAATTCCGCTTAATTTATTCATGTATGCTAATGTATTCATCACTTGGCTAATGACGGCGCATCGATAATTGACGAATGGGCGTCATTCATATGGTGTCATTAAATCTTTATGATAATTAGGTCACAACATGTGATTTTCAGCACAAAAGGGTCGAGTTGTACATGTACCGTAGTTATTAAGAAGATAAATAGGCCTTCATGTTGTTGATATTTATCACATCTCACGAATTAAGAGAAAAACTTTTACATTCATAAGTATTTTTTCAAAGAAATTAAATCTCTTTGACCAGTAGGATACAGAAGTTATAAAAAACGGGGGGGGGGGGGGGGAGGATGAGTATGATAGAAGGCAAAAGTAAGAATAAAATATTAGGTGTAGGGGAAGAGGTATCCTTAAATTTTCTTTAGGGGCAACTTTCGCATTGCTGCCAAGTTTGTAAATATTATAGCCTTTTGAACATACCTTTCAAAGAGAATTATGAACCTTGAAAATTCGGCCATTTTAATTGACCCGAACTGATTTAATATACTTACACTTTTATTCTTCACTTTCTTTCTTTCTTTTTCTCTCTCTCACCCCCCCCCCCCCTTCTCTAAGTTCATTTTCACCAAATCTTCTCACTTCCGCCTTTTCTCATCTTTTCTTCACCCTCCCTCCCTCTCTCTCTCTCTCTCTCATACATACACCTCGATCACACGTCCTGGTTCATTTCAGCCCCCTCCTATATGGTTCATTTCATTGATATAACGTGAGAGGACTTTCATCATGTTCACAGAATAATTTTCAATTACAATGTACATGTATATCTTTCTTACAATCACGATTTAAGATGCAATTGTTTACACACGTCGAATCAGAAATACGTTTAGATTTTCTCACTTTTTAATAAAAATTTTCTTGCATACAGAAATGAGGACAGTCTTTAGAGAAGTTCAGACTTTGTCTTACTTCTTAATTGTACGTTTAATTACATATATTCTCCTTTTAAAAAAATCCAACATAATTTATATAATTTATCTGCAGTCATACACTCTTTTCATATACTACAATACAATAGAGTTCCAGCACAGCCGACTTGTCAAGGTCAACTAATATTGTCTTCTTGAGAGTAGTATAAACAGGGGCAGATCCAGGATTTTGTATAAGGGGGGGGGGGGGGGGCACACAAATGCAGGTTTGTCAATTTTGAAACTGCTTGGAGGGAGACCCGTATTTTTTTTGGTCTCGCCAGCTCTCGAAAAGTCGCTCAGTGAGGGGTGAGGTGGCGACAAAAAACAAAAAATTTCCCCAGCCCTCCAAAATTTCTCTGACAAAGAAAAAAAAAAAGGGGGGGGGGTCTGTTATAGAAATGGGGGGGGGGGGGGGGGGGCACAATGCATACTTTTCTTCCAAGGGGGGGGGGGGGGGGGGGGGGCTTCGGGCCGGATGTGTACGTACATGCATTTTAAATAAATGAATTTCAATCTAAATGAATGATACATTATCAATATCAATCCCTTTCCAAGAAGTAAATTATTTGAATTACATTTCAAAAATTATTTACCCACTACACCCCACAAAAGAAGAAATGATAAAAGGAATAAATGACCATCTAAGTTCCATGTTCAACACACACCAATGACTTCAATTTTACTCTTAAAAGCAAAGATAATGTTGACAGTTCTAAGAAATCTGAATTAAATGATTCATCTCCTTTTTAGTTGGTACATGTATATTGCATACTAGTATCATAAATCTAACTAAAAAAAAAGGGGGGGGGACACACATAGAGATCTAATTCTATAGTTTTAAGTCAAATAAAATGTTAAATAGTATGAATTTTCTCAGTAGATGAATAATAAAATAATAATTCAATAACAAATTAATTAATAACAAATTCATAGAATCAGTTAATTAGATTATTATTAATTTCTTATACACTGCAAGAAGATTTAATAAAGGAGAGGCCAAGTGGCTCTAGCACTGCTTATCTTAATATCATTAGGGGCCCTGTAATCTCACTAGGCCACATAGAAGAGGAAAACCTCCTCACATAACGAGCTACTACAAAAATGGCTGCATATGACTACAACGTTTGACATGGGGAGGGGGTGAGCAAGATGGTTAAGATATAACTGAAGAACTTTAAACTCCCCTTCAGTCATTCTAATTATGCATATTATACTTGAATCCAGGTATGATTTTAATATGATGTTGATCAAAGCAGGGGGTTATTTCACTGAAGAGCTGAAGTAGAAATCCATGTCTGTTGAAAGAAAAGAAAGATTTTAGAAAATAGAATCCATTGTGTATTTGATAATTAAAAAGCAACAATTAGAATTTTAAAAAAATACTGAAATTTAGAGCTTCCTATTAACACAGTTAACGTTGACTCTTTATATGAAATAGAATAATAAGTTCTCAAAAGTATTAAAAGAGGAAAAAAAGTTTGTCCATTTGGACACATAAAATTTTAAAGGCTATTCAAAAGAAACCAAATTAGTAAAGTCTCAAGAAAATTATGTTTATGTAAAAACAATAAAAATATGTACCTAGATTGTATTGAGATATTAATAACAACCAGTGGCGTCGATTATGGGGTGGCAAGTGGGCAGTTGCCCCCCCCCCCCATAATATTGAGGGCAAATATATCATTTTGCCAACATATTCTATAATTTTCCCTGCTTCACATAACCATGGAGAAGTTGGTAATTAAGAGGCATTGAAAAAATCATGAAGAGTACTATTAGGCTGTTCTGCACCCCCCCCCCAAAAAAAACAAACAAACAAAACAAAACAAAACAAATCAATGCCCCGATAGCATCCTACCATGCAAAACTGGAGCAGCTAAGTATTTATTTGTTCCTCTCAGAATTTGTCTTCATTTTCAGTGGGTAAGCCTTCATCTTCATCATCATCATCATCACCATCTGTAATAGATGAAGTAGAGAAGCATTATCCTATATTAATAAAAAAAAAATCACATACACACTCATCCTCACCCTCTTGATGTTTTCAAAGAGGATAAATCCTAACTACAATCCATCCTAAAAAGATTCATAGATTTTAACTGAAAGTGTTAAGTTTTGGCCCTGAAAATAATAATAATAATAATAATAATTATAATAATAATAATAATAACAATAATAATAATAATAATAATAATAATAATAATAACAATGATAATAATAAATAAAAATAATAAATATTATCAATAACATAATTTCATCCATCTTATTTGGTTTGTTTCTATTTGCAGGAATTAATGAAATTTTTAATATAATTATTAAGAGGACTAAAAATTTCATTTATACGGACATCATACTGAACATCCCCTAAAGATCTCATAATTTATTTTTAAAGACACTAAAAAAGCTGATGTAATACTACACTTAAGAAAACAGATCTCAGTGGTGGATAAAGAAAAAGGACAAATGAAATGTCTATTCTCTCAGAAAAAAATTGATGACTTTGTTGTTGCTGTTTTGGTTGGACAATGTAAACTAAAAACCGTCTCTCTTTATTGTGAACACATTACCCCCCCCCCCCCCAGTAAACCGATCCTAGATACACTACCACTAGTACCAGACCTATAATTTTTAGCTGTAAAAAAGTTTAATAGGTCTAGGTCTAACTAGACCGAAAATTCTGTCTCTCGTTCGTTAGCCTCTTCACTTGGAAGAAGCGGGCCGTTCGATCTACTAAGCAAACCGACCACACACCGACTACACAACGGCTGCAAGATTTTCGAACAGAGAATACCTTGGACCCTGAATTACCTGAAAAAGGTGCATTAAACGGATTATACAGACAAATTGTTAAGTTGAACAGATTCTTGAACGAGTAGAGCCTAGGCCTAATCAATTTAATCATATATGCATGAGGAAAAATAAGATTATAGCGATTTTTCCAACTACGTCGGCGTGTAGTCGGTTTGCACAGGAGATCAAATGGCCCGCTTCTGTCTCTAAGTGAAGAGGCTAACAACGACAGACAGAATTTTCGGTCTAGTCTAACTAATTAGGTCTAGACGTACCTACCTGTTTATTTCTCACGTCTCATCAAAGTCCGCTTCATCCGTCACCTGCAACAGTTGTTGAGTTGTGCAAGTACGCAGACGTCTATTAGGCTTTAAATCCTCTAGATCTTCAAGTAGATCAGCCACAAGTTAGTTCCTTGCCATGTTATTATCTGAGGGAAATCAAAGTCAACATGATGAGACTAATGAATGCGATACTGAAACAAAGCAAAAAAGGCCATCCCACTATTATTGCCTGGGTTTTGATTCTGGTCTAGAATCAAGACTAAATATGACCCCCCCCCCCCCTCTCTCTCTCTCTCTCTCTCTCTCTTGAAATAAAAAAATAAAACCTCATCATGCTTGCCTTGGCTTTGGTCTTGGCTCAGTTTAGAAAAAAAAAGGGGGGGGGGGGGAGGCAAAGCCTATTATCCGTATCTATCTAGAACCGCTGCGTCAAAATTACAACCCGGAGTTTATATTATAGCAAACTGTGTGTGTAGCATTTACTCAAAGTAGACCTGGACCTGGGCGGGGATCTGGACTGGTCTCTGGAAAAAAAAATATCAACATGGATCCCCCTCCTCATTCTAAATTTAGATCTAAAAATAAAAAAATATTTAAAAATCCACACAAGAATAGCCTACAGAGTACAGTACATAATCAATTAGAAAGGGCCCCACCTGGGCCCTTTGTCTTCCAGAAATTAACAGGGTCTAGAGGTCTATGCGTCTACATCTAACTTAGATAACCAAATCATAGACATAGGGTCTACAGACTAAGTTCGATCTATTTAGAGGTTTACTAAATCTTTCGGCTATTAATATATTGTCATCTCTCTAATTCAGTAATCATCTATCGAAACGTATCGAGATAGCCCCGCCCGAAAGTCCGGGTTAGCCGTCACGAGTGACAGAGTGGTAAGGGAAATCGAGCTGCAACATTAGCTCATGACGATGAAAATTGTTTTGAAAGTTCGAGAGTAGATTACACATTGTTTCATGACATACAGCTCTGTAGAATCCCTTCAGAATGTAGAGAAATTGAAACAGATTACTCACAGTGGCAAAACTTGTTCTAAATATATTCTAATTTTCGAAAATTAAGCATAAATACATGTGTACTCACCTCTAAACTTTCCACAACTTTTTTTTACTTTGTGCGGTGACGTGAAATTCACAGCGGAAGTGACGAAAAGAGGTCAAATCTTTCCTTTTGAAGACATTCATATTCATAAGTCCGGTCCAATCAAAGTTTGATAAATCGGAGTACGCAAAACAAAAATGAATAATGCATAAGGTGTTTCTCGATATTTATCGATATTTTTTGGTATCGGGGGCTTCGGGAAAAATGAAATGTTACCAAATGGGCGGAGCCTAAATACGCTTAAATACGCTTAGACTGAATGGTGACGCTACAGCTTATATGCAAATGAGGCAAATCCGCGCGTGCTACCTTTCCGTCTATAAGTTTTAATTTGTCTATAATTTGTCTATGGCTGGGATACTAGCCTATTCATGCAGTCACGCCCCAGAGCGCTGTCGACGTCTAGCGTATAGCGCGCGGGTAGCGGTGCTTGCGCGCTAACGTTTATAACCAAGGACTACTATACTGTCGTCGCGGAATCGGCTGGTCGAGACAGATAGGTAAGTAAATCATCTAAAAAAGATTTAATTTTCTAAAATGTTATCATATTAGGAAGAAATTCAATAGATGAACTGTTTATGTGCTGCTGTAGATTTTGATGTAATTTTTCAGTAACGTTAGACTTGTGGAATATTTGTGGACAAACAGTTTGAATTTGAAGTTTGAGTTAATTAGTAGTAGTAAGTCTGCCGATACTGGAAGCAAACTTCTCACGGGTGCTGTGCGTCCAGTGGTACCGTGGCATTGTACTAGATCTACATGTACCATTAGTCGTCCAAACCAGTACACAGTGAAATATACTTCAAATATCACTCATTTGCACAAGTTGAACACCCTGAAGAGGTAGCAAAGTCTTGAATTGAAAAGTCAAGAGGCAAAATTTAAATATCTTCCCTACAATCTTGGGACTTTGATACGTTAATTGGTTAACATGGTTAACAACATCTGACTTAACTAGTAATTTTAGATCTACTAGCATGACTAGTAATAAAGAACAAAAATAAACTCTATAAAAGATATAATCAGAATACTGTGCACAATAGGAACAAATATAAAAATGCAAGGAATATAGTAAACAAACTTTTAAAAGATGCCAGAAGACAATATCATGCACTTAAATTTCAAATAGTAAAAGGTTAAATGAAAAAAACATGGGAAGTTATCAATGCAATATCATGCAAATCAAAGAAAAGAGTTCCACAATATATGCAAGTAGACGGAAGTAACATTTATGATAATAAAGAGATTGCCAATTATTTCAATAACTTTTTTTAACCCTTTCATGCCTTTTGAGACAATTGACCACATTTTGTGGTTGGGATCAATAACTTTTGATTCAGAGCCCTGATAAATATACTAGATACATGAGTAGAAAGAGCAAAAATTTCTGCACACACTGTATCCATTTTTGTTACATGACAATATTGCGTTGATCCCAGGAATTTTAAAAAGGAGAATAAGATTTAAAATTCTTAAATTGGCAACACATTGAGAGGTTCAAAATCATTGTTTTTTATCAAAATTGGCAACTTTTTCAACTTTTCGCCAATTCTTTTAACCATGTATATTGTTTTCAAAGACATTACCCCTTATTACAATCTTGTAGTACTAAAAGAAAAATATTATTGTTGCCAATTTGAAGAACAAATTTGATCAATTTAGCCCTGAAATAATTCCTGTCCTGAAAGGGTTAATAAATATTGGCTCTTCAATATGCAATATGTTTCCTATAAGTAATTAATACTGATTTTATCAAATTCATGCCTCAACCATGTCAGAAATCTGTATTTTTTAAACCTGTCAGTAATACAGAAATTTTAGACATTGTAAAGACATTGAAATGTACTAATAGTTGTGGAATCGATGACATAAATCCTTCTGTTGCTAAAAGAACTATAAATTTTATTCTTAAACCTTTATGTTATATTTACAACAGTTCTTTGTCAACCGGTATTGTACCTTTCCAACTGAAAATTGCTAAAGTCACACCTGTTTACAAAAAAGATGATAAACATGATATCAGAAATTATGGACCTATATCCGTTCTGCCAATCTTCTCCAAAATTCTCAAGAGGATTGTTTATAATCGTTTGAATGACTTCTTGTATCAAAATTCTCTTTTAAACGAGAATCAATATAATGGTTTTATAAGAAATGTGTCCACAGAAATGGCTTTTATAGACTTACACGATTACTTGATCAATTCCTTAAAACAAAAACTTCACACTATTGGCATATTTTTAGATCTGAGTAAGGCCTTTGATTCCATTGATTTTTTATGTGATCGTACTCAGTCTGTTATATTTAATAATGTTTTATCTGACTCATTGACTATTTCATGCGGTGTCCCCCAAGGGTCAATCCTTGGCCCACTTCTTTTTTTATTATTTATAAATGACTTACCAAATTGTTCAAATCAACTGAAATTTGTTTTATTTGCTGATGATACTAATATTATTTTTTTCGTCAAAAACAATTCAAGTTTTGAACACAAATCTGAATAATGAATTAGGAAAAGTATCAAACTGGTTCAAGAGCAATAGACTTTGTCTAAATGCTGAAAACTCAATTTAAGTACTTTCGTAATAAGCAATATAAATTACCTGCAAATTCAATAGAAAATTTAATTGTAAAATTCAATGGGAAAATTATAAAGAAGGTAAATTTCACAAAATTTTGGGGCATACTTATTGATGAAAATCTTTCTTGGAAAATGCATATATTACATGTTACAAAAATCATTTCTTGAAATACTGGTGTCATCAGCAGATTACATTCAATATTACCCCATAATATACTTATAACACTATATAACACACTTATTCTACCATTTTTAAGCTATTGTAATGTGGTATGGGGAAATACACATCCAACTATATTGCGTCCCTTATATTTACTTCAAAAAAGGTTAGTAAGGATATGTACAAAGTCAAATTACATTGCTCACTCTAAACCCTTATTTCAAGAATTGAAAATTCTTGATATATTTCAACTTAATAATTATTTCTGTGCAATATTGCTTTTTAAACATAAAAACGGCCTACTACCCCAAAGTTTATGCAATATGCTTACACTGAATAGTTCAATACATAATTACAATACTAGAAGTGTTAACAAGTATCATTTATGGGCTATAGATAGAACTTATGTTTCCTTTACTTTCAGACATAGGGCGCCAGTTATATGGAATTCCTTACCAAATGAAATCACTTCTATTGTTTTTCATGATAGTTTCAAGAGGAATTTAAAGAATTTCCTCTTAATTTCTGATTTCTCACCTTGATTATCACTCAAATTTGTTTCCAAATACTGTTAAGGGTTGTTTGGCCTTTTATGTCTTTTATGTCTTTTATGTCCCTTAATGTTTTTTTAAATATGTTTTTAATGTAACCTTTTGCATATACATGTACATGTACTTAAATATTTAAACCTCATATCGGTTTCTCATTCCTCCATCTTTTCTTACTTTACCGTGAGGGGACTGTCTTGACAAGACCGCCTCGGTCTTTTATGGTACCCTTAATTCCATATATGATTATAAGCTATACGTCTGTATTCTTATCTACATAGATCTGTATTTTATATTTCTGCACACTTGGACTTGTCTATACATGTATATTTTTATTGGAATTGAATAAACTGAATTAAAATTTGTAACGTTAAACGTTATACAATGTATTCTTGTAAATATCATTAAATATGACCCCTCAACATCCACAACAAGAAGATAATTTAATCAAGAGCTATTTCATTTTCAAAAGGTTTTTGTTCTCACTGCTTTTCTTTCCTAGCTAGTGCTGGGCCACTCACACATATGCGAGGTTATTGGAGATAAACTCGCACTTTGCACCTTCGTACCGTGATGAATTGCCTCCCATGCATAGGAAGTGTGTGATATTTTAGCACATAATATTATATGTGCTGGAAAGGAGCAAGATCGCCGGCCAAAAGCAGCCTGAAAATTTCACTTCATCAAGATGATAAAGATCCGATTGAAGAATCTGGCATGAAATTAGTTATTCAATCGTCCTAAAATGTAGAAGGAAGTATTTTCTCAAAATTTTGCTGATTGGTGTTTTTACCTCTTGACTTAATAATAGAGGTCATGACAGCCGCTGAAATTTACACAGCCCCACATAGTGATGGTTCTGTGAGTGGTACTGGGCTAGACTTTACACGGGTAGTTCGTAGAGGCAGAGCTCTGCTTTTCTTCGGGTTTTTAAAGGAGCAATTGCACTACATATTCATAGTCTAACAACTTAAGGTTCTGGACACAGGTAGTGATGCCTCTAATATGACCTATGTCCAGATCCTGAATTTAGGCGCAGGCATATAGGAGATGCAGTCGCATTCATCGTTTTTTTTTTTTTCCTGCATAACTTTTATAATTCTTTAAGTGCTGTGATTAGGTTTGATTCAATGAAACAAATAATCCCCACCCCAAAACAAACAAATGAACAAACATATTAGTCTATTTCCTATTGAAAAACAGAGGAAATGGTGGAATTCTACATTTGCTAGGTGTTTCTAGAAAAAAAAAAAGATCTAGGATGCAATTTCTTTTTAATTAAGTAGGCTTATTTTATTTATGTTTTCTTGGTTTTCAAACTGGGGGGGGGGGGGGGGAGGGGTGGGGGTGACAAGGGGTGACATACGCCGTTTATATCCATAGCTATTTGCCCCTTGCAGGACACTTTTAAGTCCACACAGCACCGGGGACGGTTATTTCTTCGCCCTGGCGATACACATTGTTACCAGAGCTATACAATACATAGAGTTCAGACAAAGGAAGTCGCTTCTGATTGGTCAGTTGTTTCATGGAGCTTCAAATAGTTCCTTCAGCTGATTTTGTGCCTATGCGATGTCAACAGAGATCTGATACATGTGGTGAAATTTCGGTAAGTCGAACATTTTCTTAGTTTCTTTTATACAATCATCGCATTTTCGATAAAATTGATATATTTTCTGGACATGAGTATAAATTTTATGGCGCAGAAGTCAGGTCTTGTGTAGATATTGCAGTTGTTATTCCATATAATTAAAGCTTGACTGGTGACTTCTCTATTTCTTGTCCGGTAAGAGAGTAAATTGACTATTATTACACCTTTTTGAGGTTGTTGTCTATACTAGCTGTGATAACATATTTCAAATAGTCTATTTTATTGAAAAGGTTTGAATTCTGGAATCGAGGTTATTCGTGTTATTTTTTACAAAAAACTCTTAAATTTGGTAAAAAAAACCATACAGCAAATGCTGCATATGGGACCACCCAGTAATAAGTGGGCAAGCTCTTGCCACGCCCACCCATGCCCACGGAATTCGCGGAATTAGGTCGGAAAGGTCCCAGTTATTTCCAATAACCTCGCATAAGTGTGAGTGGAAAGGACCCACAGCTGGTGAATACACATTCCACACTTCTACACAGTTATCTGTGTCAATAGGACATCAAAAATACAAGAATCAAAATTAGAATATCGCTTAGGTCTATCAGCAAGTTTTCTGGCATTAAACTCCAGGGAGCTCCAACTGAAGTCTTCCTCGCCCATTAGTTTGGTCGGTCTCATCGCTTAATTTTGGCAGGTAAGATGAAAATTTGTACTAACATTTCAAAAGAATTACAAGAGAATTACTATAACTATCCAGCAGGCACTTTGATTTCATATTTTGATGATTATTTTGATGAAAAAATAATGGAATTTCCTCGCCGAGCCGATCTTCCCCTGTACTGTACCGTCTATTCAAATGACTCGATCAGCTCAGCGAGGAAATTCCATTTTTTCATTCAAATAATCGTCAAATCGTGAAATAAAATTGCAAATTTTCATCTTACTTGCAGAAATTAAGCGATGCAACTGGCCAAACTAATGCCATGGGCAAGGAAGATTTTGGTTAGTTGTACCTGGAACTCCAACGCTATGCGTTGGAGCTCCCTGGAGTTAGTTGTCTGGGAAAGTCCCCCTTAGCCTTGTTTATTGACCAGCTAAAGTAAACCACTGATTCAGGAAGTTTTGAGCATTAAATTTTTATTCATTATACTTTTCTGCTAATACTAGAACAAATGCGCCTTCTCAGAGCTATACATACAGAGAGTCGAGACACAGGAAGTCGTTTCTGATTGGTCATTTGTTTCATGGAACGTCGAATAGTTCCCTCAGGCTGATTTTGTGTCTGTGCGATGTCGACAGAGAATGGATACATGTAGTGAAATTTCAGTAAGTCAAATGTTTTCTTTGTTTCTGTTGTTTGTTGACCAGCTAAGGTAAACCACTGATTCAGGAACTTTATGGAATTGTAAGTATTAAATTTTGTATTCATTTTAAATTTCTGCTAGTACTAGACCAAATGCACCTTCTGTGCTGCTGCCCTCTCTGAGCTGTGTGGGGAGAGGAAATCTGCTTTTGTTTATTGTTAGCAGTAGTACAACGGTAGGTAAGTACATGTAGGGGTCAGCAACTGTGTTTTCACTATGACTACATTATAACCTTGCACATGTACATTGGATGAGTGCGGAATTTGCGGAACCATCAGCATTTCGGTACTTATCTGGATAAGCTTGTATACTCCAACATAGCTTTAACGGCTGAATAGGCTTCAATCGGTTTTGTGTGGATCAGTGAGTATTTGTCCAGTGTAGATCATTCACACATGAGAGGAAAATGATTGTACAAAATTTCACTTTCAACTATGAAACTCCAAATTTGTAGCATAGTATGAGTTGACGAGTCCATGTATCAGGTAATCTAGTAAAATTTATTTACACAGCCCAACCTAGCTAGGCTTGGTCCCATGAGTGCCATTTCAGTCTACCTTTTTAAGTTGCAGAGGTAATCAATGCTCCAACCTAAATTGCAGAACTTTTTTAGAGGGGTTTAGGTCTAAGCTTGTCACAAAACACAAAGAAGATATCTGAGTATACTTTGTATGCAATGCAATGAATATCTGACACAAGATTTTTCATGGACAGGCTCCCGAGTACCTTTCCCATTTCTGAGATGGTGTCAGTAGGTCAGTGAACTGAGTGACGTCACTGAGGTTTTCAGAGGCCACGAGACTGGTTGTGCCAAGGATGAGAATGGTAACATGTGGAGACATATCCTTCGCCAAGGCCACAACCATTCTCTGGAACTCTCTTCTTATTAGAGGCAATGAGAATCCATAGAACAATTCAAAACACAACTGAAAACATATCTGGTTGTCTAAGATTTTAGTTTCATTACCTGTAGATTGTCTGTTGAACCATTTTTCTGTATTTATCATATTATGTGCCTATTATATGATTAATGTTGAGTTATATTATGTAAAATATCTGTAATTCGCCCTGCAAGCCGCGAATGATTTTTGATCAATAAACCATTTCAAATAATAAATAAATAAATAACCTGCATGTATTCATTGTCGTCGCGCCTTGATCAAAGTGTTCGGATATGTGCCCTACATAAATTCATATTTCTACACTACCGCAATAAAATATAGATCTCCTTTTTCCCTTTACATTTATGCAGACGACAGAGTAAATTGATTTAAAGTAGCGCAATGGTGTGCTGTGCAGCATGGCACTGCTCCAACAAGTCGGACAAAGGTTTGCAGATGTTTGGGTTTCTTGCAAATCGGATACAGTGGAGAAAGTGGCTGGAAAAAGTTCAATGCAATAATTTCAGAGTACAGAAGGACTTCAACTCCATCAAACTATGTGAGGTAAGTAAAATTGGGCTTTTACGGAAACACAAATTGAATTCAGATATCTTCATGAGATTAATGATTGAATTGTGTCCTTGAATGACTGGTTTTTTTTTTTGGTTTATGTTTTAAATGTTTTTTATACATTTTAATTTTTTACTAGATGTTTATATGATTCCCAATCAATACAACACTTACATGTAGAATAATTATGTTGTATTTTTGTAGTTTATGTTCATTTCAATTCACAATTTTCAATATTTCATGTGTAATTGCATGTACCATTACAATTTTTTGTATCATACATGTAACTTCATTAATCATTTGATATTTCAATAGTGAATAGAAGGTATTTTTTGTAGTCATTTATCCCCTTTTGATAATGTGGAAAGTACGGGTAATCTTAACCCAGCATTTCTCTAGAATACATGTCACTAGGCCATTCAGATATCAGTCAATCTGCATACCGATTACAAATTTGAGATTATCAATAGTTAAATAATCTAATACAGAAGTATCACTCAGTGAATTTGATGTTGTTTGATTTCTCTATTAATAATTCATTTATATTCATGCAGTATGAATTATATACAAACTGAGAGATTTTAAAAAACATGGTCCATTTTAAATGAGATTCTTGTGGTATCTGCAGCATCAATTAAGTTGAGTGTGATCACTTTTGATGTAATTTTCTTATTATTATTAAAGTTAAATATCTTGAGTTGGCTTTTCTATTTTCTTCTTGAAGTCTTGAAATGACTTCATGCATTTGTTAGCATTTTTTGTTCACTCCTAACCTTTGAAAAGAGTTTTTGAAGGTCGTTTTTTTTTCTTTCTTATTCTATGTCGTTAAGCTGTTTTCTTATAATTAAATTAACTATACGTGAGAATGTATTTCCAAATGTCATGTAGTTGAGGTAATGGCTTCAGTGAGTGCAAGATTTAAGCATCTTATACCATAGACAACTGGACTGGCTACTACTAACAGAAGCAAGGAATACAAGCTCAACCAAGAAAATTGAATACTTGCTCACTAAATTTATTACCCTAGATGCATGTATTTCTAAATGTCATGTAGCTGAGGTAATGGCTTCAGTGATTGCAAGATTTTAGCATATTATACCATAGACAGCTGGACTGGCTTTACCTAGTACAAACTTCAAAAATCAAAATAGATTTATTTACGTCACAATTTTCAATAACAATTTTTAACTTAGAGTTCTGTGGGCGGGCCGACTCTTTTTTCAATTTATTTACTTGGATTGCGACAAGTTCTGCTACAACATGGCATAGATTATCATATTTATGCAGACGATATTCAACTTATGATTTCCTTTAATTCTGATCAATCCACTGCGGAAAGGGCTGCATGTTCATCGCCTTCAATCATGTATGGTTGATGTTCACGATTGGATGCTCGCATGTTCTCTGAAACTGAATTCAAATAAATGTGAATTCCTTATATTTGGTTCTAGAGTGCAGCTTAGTAAAACTGATATTAATTCCTTCTCATTATCTGACCACACAATTCATTTGTCACAAACTTGTCACAGTCTTGGTGTTATGTTTGACTCACATATGACAATGTCTAATCAAATTTCAAATATCTGCAGATCAGTTAGGTAGGAATTACGTAATATCGGTTTTATTCGGAAATATTTGTCCAAGTCTGCCAGTGAAAAGATAATTCACGCCTTAATTTCCTCCCGTCTCGACTTTGGCAATGCCCTTCTGTTCAATTTACCCCAAAATCTGTTGTCCAAGCTCCAGAAGCTTCAAAATACTGCGGCTCGCATTTTTACTCTGTCCACCAAGCGTACTCATATCTCCCGTTTTGCAGTCGCCACACTGGCTCCCTGTCAAACATCGCATTATTTTCAAAATTTTGTTGCTCACTTTTCACTGCGTTCACGGTTCTGCACCCCAATACAATACCTCTTTAATTCAAAATTACACCCATGCGAGATCTTTACGCTCATCCACTTCCAGTTCTCTTGTGATCCCTAAAGTCGCAAAATCTTGGGGGGAAAGATCATTTGCCCATGCGTGTCCTAAATTATGGAATAGCCTTCCTGATCAAGACATCAAAAAGTGCCTAACATCTGATTCTTTTAAAAATCATGTAAAAACATTTCTGTTTAATTCTTAATTAATTTCTACATGCGGCTTGAGCACTCCACAGAGTGGATTTGGCGCTATATAAGTTACATTTATTATTATTATTATTATTAGTGCTTAGGTCTTCAGTTATGCTTAATACGCTGTATCCTCACTGGCCATAGCAAATATTGGTGCCTATGTGACGGATAGACCTGTCTATATAATGTCTTTTTTGATGCATACCGGTAACCATTGAGATCACTTAATTTGGCCATCATTGCGCATATTTTTGGACAGGATATGTGACATCACAATAGATATCAGTAAGTATTTTGCCTTAAAGTTAGCTTCTTATTAGTAAAGTGCTTAAATATGATCTGAATACACATTAAGCCAGTTTACTTAGCCAATCCAAATACCAAGTAACATGCTGACTCAATGCGCGTTTTGATTTAATACCACCCCAGGTATCTATCTCTTTGTGGTGCAAAGCAATCCAGTTTTGCAGAGAAGGTCTACAATATTCCACAACCCAAACCCAAGCTTGTAGACTGTAGTGGTCCAAAGAAATATAGTAGTATGTAAATATCGTCAGCAAGCGATTTTTCATGACTTCCTTACTAGGGGGAGATTGTAGTGGTCCAAACTCTTTTTGACTTTACAATACTGAAATTTTTTTCTTTTTTATTATTTCTTCACAGACCACCCTACAGCATTTCGGGTGTGGTCGATGTACGTTTTAGGCCCCGAAATCTAATCACTGTAATGGTCACGTGGTCTTGTGTATACTTACTCCGGGGGCAAAGTAGTCCCTCCATTTATTTTCTTAAATTGTTTATGAAATGATATTAAATGTATATATGAAGTTAATATATTATATTCCCGTGCAGATTATACATATGTTTTTATATAACATGAATAATTCTAAGGAGGAAAGATAATTAAACATGCATAAAAAGTAGTTCTTATAGATGTGGCTACATGTCAGGCAAGGCCCTGCTGGGTAGACACATGCACATCTGACGTTCGTGTACACTACACGAGAGAAAGTTTAATGAAGCTGTCACCAGTAGCCAGTATTATTTGCAGTAATGATAAAAGTAGCCACTGACATGACTGATGTGGAGTTTTTACCATGCAGTTGCATCCTAGTTTTGGTGATGGGCACGGCTGAGATGATGTAGCTTTCTCTATCTTTACTTGTATGACATATTCTGACTAGGGGGTTTCTGTTTTCCACTATATTTCATCTTTGTGAAATAATAAACAACGAGCAGCCAACTAATAGTGTCTGCAGTATTTTTCTGTTGTCGGCCAAGTACTTTAAAAGGTGGTGTCCAGCCCCACAAGAGAAAGAGAATGAACCAAAGAATACAGATGATGATGGTAATGAAGACGACCTGGAATATTTCCCAGCGGAAATCTCTTATCACACAGCGCAGTCTCTGGCAGATTTGATGAATATGCTGACTGATCTCTATGAAGATGAAGTAAGGGGTCATCAAGTTACCCAGTCTGAGCTTGCTAAATCTAGAAAAAGAGAAAAACAGTTTTAAGGGAAATCCAACATTAATAGCAAGTTGCTTTGAAAAGAAGAGGAAAAATCAGAGAAGCAGATTGGTGAAAGTTTTAACGAAATCGGACAAGCAATAAGAAAGTCATGAATTTTTGAAAGTTGTAATCACTATGCATGGGAATTTCAAATTGGCCGAATAGGTAATGTCACTGTGATGTAGCTGTGGACAACTCCCCCATTCGCTCTAACACACAAAGTGACTAAAATGTCACTTTTTTTCAAAATGCATTACTCAGTAGGATCTTTTCGCTCATGAGGACCTATAACAATATGCTATCTCCAATATATTTTGAGTACTGCCCCGAGGGTAAAAGCGCCTCGAGGAAAACCGCAAATTAATGATATTAATTTTAATTAATGATACAACAAATGGGAGAGTTGTCCACAAAAATGTCACAATTGACTCACCAAATTGCCAATTTGAGATTCGCATAGATGTAGTGATCTCATTTTTTCAAACATCCATAACTTTCTGAATCTTTGTCCAATTTCTTTCAAACTTTCACCATCTTGTTTTTCTTATTTTTCTGCTTTCACACATATCATCTTATTACCAAGGTTGGATTGCCCTTTAAACAAGGTGGAAGAAGCACTGAGAGATATCAACAAGGAGATGAAAAAATCTCTGCAGTCTTCAGAGAAGTAGTGTAGTACATCGTCTGAAACGCAAGGAGATCCAACTTGATGAACAAGTTGTCGCTAATCAGAATCTGCACAAAAAGATCGAAAGCCTTGAATCACAGACAAAAGCTCTTCAGAAGAAGAATCATCTGTCTGATTCACAAAGATATTTTCAGGCTGGCATTATGGAGTATGCTGTATGCAGACACGAAAAAAGACTTGCAGAAGCAGACCCGTCACATAGAAAGTGACAATAAAGACACAAAATCAGAATTAGATAAAATAATGACAAATAAAGAAATAGTCCCTTTTGAGAAGGAGAGATACACAGTCAAGTGATATCAGACTGGTTTGCTTTGAACTGACTGCATGAGGCGTAGGAAGTAAACATGTATCTGACATCATTAAAATTGTATTGAATGATGTTGCAAAGATGAACATGGACAGGTTACCAAAACCAACATTGATACAGTACCTTCTTGCTGTTGAACAAGCACTGGTTAACAAGGAAAGTGCCAGAGCACAAAATTAATACAGGCAGCAGAACTACCTGTGACACTTCGCATGGATGGAACAAAAAAAAACAAAAAACTTCCTTGCTTCAACAGGAGAGGGAACTGTAGGTATAAGCCTGCATTATATTGACACAGAGACCTCAGAATCTCTTCTCCAGGAGTGACACGCCTACTTTTAGTTTTAGCACTTGATAAGAGCGACCTTGTTATGTTTCACAGGGTTCATAGTCTCTCACTCTCTCACTTCTTTTATGTCACAGCTACACTAGAATTTTGTCTACTAAATATTTATGTAGACAATTGATTACATTGGCATCAAAATGAAAAAAATACATTTTCCCTAGTTGTTATAATGTATTGATATAACCTCATTCAAATTAATGTCTTCTGTGCGATGGCGATTTATTACAATTCTTGTGTTAAAAAATAGCCTTAGAGGTAATTTTGAAATTGAAATTTACTTTTAATTTATCCTTCAGGTCGAAAAGAGGAAAAAGAAATATTGGGAGAAGGTTGCAAGGAGACTAGGAGTGAAATTTAATGTTTAACGAACTGGTGAGGAGACGAAGAAAAAATAGGCAGACTTAATGGTTCATGCTAACATACAGCCCTGGAAAATATTATTAGACCAGCTCCTTTTAAAGGCGTATGTGGGAAGTGTTGGCTACTTCAGTAATTGAACTTTCCAATTGATTTCTACTAGCTAACTCATAATGAGTGGATGACTACTCCCTAAAACAATTACCCTCTACAATAACTAACCCCTCAAAAAACTACCTCCAGGGTTATTACCCCTATGACAATTACCCTTCCTCCCCCCCCCCCCCCCCCTCCCCCGGGGCAGTTTGTTCTTGCTGAAGTCAATTGTCCTGGGGTAATTGTCGCAAAAGTAATTGTAGCGATCGCAAAGGGTTTGCGTTTAAGACATTTCCTATCCTGCCACCATACAAATTAAGGAAAATTTATTGAACTACTGTGCGAATACTTCCCATCATTCATTCATAAAAGTCAGAAATATGACTCTCTAGTATGTACATTTTGTAATTCTGGTCGATTTACTCACATTTGTGGCACCAAACCTTTGATTTCACGCCCATTTGAGAAGTCCAAATAATTCTTAATACAATTTTAAATCTAGATAATTACTTTACCTTACAAATCAATTTTGTACCATATACCCTATGTACATAATCATGAAGATAGGGAGG
Organism: Heliocidaris tuberculata; assembly: GCA_025618425.1. NCBI lineage: Eukaryota > Metazoa > Echinodermata > Echinoidea > Camarodonta > Echinometridae > Heliocidaris > Heliocidaris tuberculata. Next base: position 14,747,943 of record CM046836.1, on the reverse strand, counting down.
CAAATGTTTTTAACATTACAAATCTCTGAGTCTGAGTTGAATGAGGAAAATGTAACTAGACCCTGGTTGAATAGTTTTTTTGCTCTATAAAGTGTGACTTATTTCACCTGTAAAATCTAGGAAGAAAAACACTTATTGTTGAGGGGGTTTTTTTTCTCTTTTTTTTTTCTGCAGGTAAACTTCCTAGTCGATGAGGGGATGTGTATCTCTAAGGGCTCTATTGCGGTTATCTCACAGCTCCACTTTTTCTTCCGTCGGTATGGTTTTGGTGAGCGCCACCTCCAATTCCACTGCGACAACTGCAGTGGGCAAAACAAGAATAAGTTCTTGGTGTGGTACCTCTGCTGGAGGACGCTGCATGGGCTGCATGACACGATATTAAACCCTCAACTTTCTACTAGCTGGCCACACGAAATTCGTCCCGCATTACTGCTTCGGACTCTTTCAAGAAGGTGTATAGCCGGACTGCCGTTTCCACCCTGGATGACATCGCAGAGTGTGTGGAGAGGAGTGCTCCTGATACCAACTTTGCACAACTCGTGGGGGACGAGACTGGTCAGGTCATCGTCCCCACTTACCAGTGGCAGGAGTTCCTAGCACCCCACTTCAGGCCTGTTCCCAACGTCAAGAGCTACCACCATTTCAGGTGAGCATGTAATAAATAGCATTTTAAAAATGTAAAGAAATCAATTTTTTAATTGCTATATATTTGGCATTTCTTCTGGGAAAAGGAAAGAAAACATTGAAGGAACTTGAATGCAATACAGTAAGAACTTGATATTAATTCGTAAGTATGCTTAATTTGTTAAGAATACATGGGCTGCATGACATGATAACCCTCTACTTTCTACTAGCTGGCCACACGAAATTCGTCCCGGATTACTGCTGCGGACTCTTTCAAGAAGGCATATAGCCAGACTGCCGTTTCCACCCTGGATGACATCGCAGAGTGTGTGGAGAGGAGTGCTCCTGATACCAACTTAGCACAACTCGTGGAGGACGAGAGTGGTCAGGTCATAGTCCCCACTTACCAGTGGCAGGAGTTCCTGGCACCTCACTTCAGGCCTGTTCCCAACGTCAAGAGCTACCACCATTTCAGGTGAGCATGTAATAAATAGCATTTTAAAAATGTAAAGAAATCAGTTTTTTAATTGCTATATATTTGGCATTTCTTCTGGGAAAAGGAAAGAAAACATTGAAGGAACTTGAATGCAATACAGTAAGAACTTGATATTAATTCGTAAGTATGCTTAATTTAAGAATACACATGAATACTTATATTTTACAGAAAGATTTCATGAAAGTTTGGAAATTTTTCCTCTGTTTTGTAGATAAAAATGTATGATGCATTCCTAATATTAAATTTTTCTTCTCTCTCTTTCCTTGTATTTGCTTCTATTTCTACAGATTTTCTGCAAATGAACCTGGTGTTGTCTACAGTAAGATGTTCACTGACTCGCCAGAGGAGAGGCACACCATTCTAAAGAACCAAAACCAACGACCACCACGTCTTCTTCTTCCCAGCCAGCCACCACCAGGGCTTCCAAGAGAGCGACAAGAGTACCTCTACAACAAGTTCCGGGAATATTGTAGACCTAATGCTCAAGATGTCACATGTCCTCCCCCTTAGTGAAGAACCCAAAATGACTTGTCTTCTGTATTAGCTCTGTTGAGAATAAGTGCTTTGTATGAACTTTTTTTAAAGCTTCTGATTCATAGAATATTGAAATTTGCTTAATACATTGAACTTTTTTTTTTATAGATTATGAATTATTATTGATAATTATATTTCATTATGAATTTTGTGTGATGCATTGCATTGATTACCATGTTATAGTTAAGATTTATAAATTATTAGGAGCCATTTTACCTTTTCCATTGGGCTACACTTTGGGATATGCTTTGACATGTCATCCCTGCCTCAGCATTCAGTGTTCAATAAGTAAAGAAGGGTGCTTACCTTGTCTAAAGCTACCTGCTATTTTAAAGTTGGCAGGATGATCAACTGGAAAGGTGAATGTGTAACCATACATCTATTTCTTGAGCCTTTTAATTATATGTAGGCCGTAGATATTCCCTTTTTGAAATATATGAATAATGCACTGAAGGCAATTTTTTTTATTTAGGTTGCTAGTATGACCAACAATATGTTCTTTACATTTTGATTTTGATTTGATCAATGCCATCATTTTTGCCAATTGTATTGATCACTGTTTGATAAACATTACTAGAGATTACAGTGGAATATGATTATGAACTGTGCAATTGCACTATTATGCTGTACTGGTAAAGATAGAGGCAGATAATGTGGACTTGTGGTTTAGTCTTAGGCATATGATAGAGAAATACATGTTATTTTATAAAGAATTGAAAAAGAGGCTAACGTACAAGGAGGTGAGGCGAATGTACTTTCTGACTAAGACATGCATGTTATTGTTTATAGGACTTAAGCAGAGCAAAATGGAGGCAGGCTCGGTAGAGCATCTGGCACAGGAGGAGGTACGTTCAAAATAATGTTGCAGTAGATGCTCAAAAATAAAATAAGTAAAAAGATGCTTGGAACTGGAAACTTGAAAAATAGCATTGAACACACACACGCTGTACTCAAAGATGGCCCGTCCCTTTTGCAGACCTAATTCTGAAAGTTCCCTGACTCTGTCATCATTTGAGAGAGAAAGGCTATATAACCTGTCCCCAAAATTGACAAAGCGTGAAATTTGGTTTTAAGGAAATAATCTTCGATAATTTATCAGAGCTTTATTTTTTCGTACTACGAAAGTAGTCCTAATTTCAAAAATGAAATCAAGCCATTATTTGAGATGTATCCTGAATAGGTCCCTCTGCGACAAAAGAGTGCACAACGCGTTAGATTTTCATTTATTTTAAGGGAGTTATGGCACCTCTGACCTTAAAATTTCACAGTTGGTATCCAAAGAATATGTGCTAAATATGTGCAAACTTTCATGAAGTTTGCAGAGGTTTGTAAAAGGGACGGGCCATCTTTAAGCTTTTTGACATGCACTCATCAGAGTATTTTTGCTTTCTGTTCGTTCATGCAATATACTCTGATGAGTGCATGTCGAAAAGCTTAAACGTGTGCGTTCAATGCTATTTTCCCCCCCAAAAAAGATTTTATGCCCTACTGTCCAACAAATTTTGCACGTTGCAATGGCATTTATTGGGAAAAAAAATCTATAGAAGAAAATGTTAAGGTCAAGCTCCTTCCCCAGATTTTTTGTATCATAACTTCTCTGGTAAGTAAGACTTGGCACATTATTGACTTTAAACGTGAAGATGTGTAACATTAATTTTTAATTCTAAGAGTACTAATATGTTCTTTCCTTCCTATTTTCCTATTTCCTGAAAGGAATGGATTAGGGTTTGAAATAAAATACATGTAGTGATATTGCTATTAAAATTGATATGTAGAAAGGTTAATCTTGTTACAACACAAAATTCATTTAAGAATAATAATAATATAACAATTTATAAAGCGCAGAACCTATGTACATATATTCTTCTGCACTGCAAGAGCTCCTGCTTAAACAATAGTGAACAATTAAATGAAGAGATGTGTTTTAATTCTTAATTTTAATGATTCTACAGATGTGGATTTCCTAATTTGAGAAAAACTAAATAATGCATAGTATATAATGTATGAAATCTTTCATTTTGTGCATTACACATGAAATATATAATTTTAGTAATCAGCCCACCATTGTACTTCGGAAAGGTTTTTAAAAAACAGAAGAGCAATATAATCTAGCAACGTAAATGGAGACATGTACATGTGCATTAAAAAAATCTATAATAGGCAACATTTAACTAATCAATATAAATGCAGGTGTAATAATATTAGTAATGATATTTTATTTCTGCTTTTCAGAGTTTGCAAAGTGGCTGTGGGCTGTTGTCATTTGTGCACCAGATGGAAGGTATCTTTAAACAACATTATATTTTTAACTCTGATTTTGATATGACATGCATAATTTGGACCTACATGTATAACATCACTTTCTATTGTTAAAGCACTCATTCTTTGATTTAAAAAAAAAGATATGGGTAAATGTATCCCTGTATTATTGGAGATGATAGGAGCATGAAAATTACACTAGCTTTTTTGTCAAGTGCACATTTTCATCTCAGACTTTGTGGTGGGGAGGGGGGAATTTTAATATAATGGGACAGCAACAACCCGTGTGTTGCCTCTCTTTGTGCCTCCGCTCATCAGGGGGGTGTTTCATGAAAGGACTTGTCAGATATTTTATCCGACAAATTTGCTCTCAGCCAATCAGATGCAAGGATTTCAGTAGCTTATAACAGTTGTCGGATGAAATATCCAACAACTTCCTTTCATGAAACGCTCCCCTGAGGTGCGTGCTGAAGCATTATGTTTTTGGGTTGTCCTTCCTTTCCATTCTCATTCCATGAGATGGTTCAACTTCAAAGTTGGCTTTTTTTGTATGCATGTTGGTAAATGATAAAGATCTATTTTCGGGTCACATGGCCAAAGGTCACAGGGGTCATTTTATGTATGTAAATTTATTTGATTTATTCATTTATTTCATATTTTTTTAACAGGGTAGCCCCCTCAGTAGTTCAATATACTGTTATTCGTGGGGGCCCTGTATAACATAAAGCAATACAAAATGCATACATATATTTATTACAAAATGAAACAATCACAGACAAGATGGCATCTTCAGGAAAAATAAACTCAAGAAATGAATGTAACAAAATAATTGCAATTGCTTTTACTACTGCCTTGTAGTTTATATTCATGAATAGAAAAAAGAAAACTAATTAAGTTATTAATTACACTCTACCTTTCTTAAAATTCTGCTATGTGATTAAAAATAATGTACTAGATAGAGGGAGAGAGAGAGATAAACAGAAAGAAAGAAAGAAACAGAAAGAAAGAAACAAAGAGAAAGAGGGGAAGAGATCAGGATGTAGTACAAGTGAAGAGCTTGAATGGAGAGAAGAGATACATCAAATGATAGGAGTATTAGAATGTTATACTATGTGGGGTATCAAATACAGAGTTCCAAAACAATAAACTTATTTTAGTCATTAAGGTGAGCGTACCTATGAGGTAGTAAAAAAAAAAATCTGTTGTGGAATTTTTGACATCATTCGGGAGTTGATTCCACAGGCATGAACCATGGCGGGAAAAAGCTTTCTTCCCTGCCTTGGTGTGCACCTGTGGAACCAAGATTCCATAGTTCAGAGCATTTTTAGTGTTATGGGAATGAACATCACTCAATCTTGGGAACAAGTCCGAAAGGTAAGTTGGAGCTTCTCCCTGTATGGAATTGAAGACCGTTTTGCACATATGAAATTGCCATCGCTCTTCAAGAGGTTCCCAATTTAATCTAAGCACTTCCACAGTGTATTGGGTGTACTGAAATCTACCTGTAGGACCAATTGAGCCATTCTTTTGTGCTATTTTATCAAAACTTCTTCTTGCAATGATCTGAAGAACTATTTGATGGATCAACTTCAAACCTGGTACATGTGTGCACACTGGAGTGGCAATAAATCTATTAGATTTGATCAGGGCAATCATCTCTGAAGGCAGCTGTACTTCTACATTTGTATGAGAAGAAGAAAAGAGCAATTGTGTTTGCAAATGTGATTGTATTATACATGTTTATATGTCGAGTGTTCCTACCCCTCACCCCTGAATATTCTTTCACCAAATGTTTCTGCACCCTGGTATTTTGACCATAGATCAAGAGTTGGATATGGATGGGGATCTCTTCTCTGATACCGAGGATACACAATGCAAGTATATTTCCCATCTTTTTAGTATTCATAATTTTCTGTTGAAGCATGGTCTTGTTTATTTGTCAAATTTTTTTGACAAAAAAAAAAAGGATCATGGTGACCTTTTCACATGTGTATATACAGTTAACTCCCCCCTGAATATTCTTTCACCAAATGTTTCTGCACCCTGGTATTTTGACCATAGATCAAGAGTTGGATATGGATGGGGATCTCTTCTCTGATACCGAGGATACACAATGCAAGTATATTTCCCACCTTTTTAGTATTCATAATTTTCTGTTGAAGCATGGTCTTGTTTATTTGTCAATTTTTTTGACAAAAAAAAAAGATCATGGTGACCTTTTCACATGTGTATATACAATTAACTCCCCCCTGAATATTCTTTCACCAAATGTTTCTGCACCCTGGTATTTTGACCATAGATCAAGAGTTGGATGGGGATGGGGATCTCTTCTCTGATACCGAGGATACACAATGCAAGTATATTTCCCACCTTTTAAGTATTCATAATTTTCTGTTGAAGCATGGTCTTGTTTATTTGTCAATTTTTTTGACAAAAAAAAAAGATCATGGTGACCTTTTCACATGTGTATATACAATTAACTCCCCCCTGAATATTCTTTCACCAAATGTTTCTGCACCCTGGTATTTTGACCATAGATCAAGAGTTGGATGGGGATGGGGATCTCTTCTCTGATACCGAGGATACACAATGCAAGTATATTTCCCACCTTTTAAGTATTCATAATTTTCTGTTGAAGCATGGTCTTGTTTATTTGTCAATTTTTTTGACAAAAAAAAAAGATCATGGTGACCTTTTCACATGTGTATATACAATTAACTCCCCCCTGAATATTCTTTCACCAAATGTTTCTGCACCCTGGTATTTTGACCATAGATCAAGAGTTGGATATGGATGGGGATCTCTTCTCTGATACCGAGGATACACAATGCAAGTATATTTCCCATCTTTTTAGTATTCATAATTTTCTGTTGAAGCATGGTCTTGTTTATTTGTCAATTTTTTTTGACAAAAAAAAAAGGATCATGGTGACCTTTTCACATGTATATATACAGTTAACTCCCCCTGAATATTCTTTCACCAAATGTTTCTGCACCCTGGTATTTTGACCATAGATCAAGAGTTGGATATGGATGGGGATCTCTTCTTTGATACCGAGGATACACAATGCAAGTATATTTCCCACCTTTTTAGTATTCATAATTTTCTGTTGAAGCATGGTCTTGTTTATTTGTCAAATTTTTTTGACAAAAAAAAAAGGATCATGGTGACCTTTTCACATGTGTATATACAGTTAACTCCCCCCTGAATATTCTTTCACCAAATGTTTCTGCACCCTGGTATTTTGACCATAGATCAAGAGTTGGATATGGATGGGGATCTCTTCTCTGATACCGAGGATACACAATGCAAGTATATTTCCCATCTTTTTAGTATTCATAATTTTCTGTTGAAGCATGGTCTTGTTTATTTGTCAAATTTTTTTGACCAAAAAAAAAAAAGGATCATGGTGACCTTTTCACATGTGTATATACAGTTAACTCCCCCCTGAATATTCTTTCACCAAATGTTTCTGCACCCTGGTATTTTGACCATAGATCAAGAGTTGGATGGGGATGGGGATCTCTTCTCTGATACCGAGGATACACAATGCAAGTATATTTCCCATCTTTTTAGTATTCATAATTTTCTGTTGAAGCATGGTCTTGTTTATTTGTCAAATTTTTTTGACAAAAAAAAAAAGGATCATGGTGACCTTTTCACATGTGTATATACAGTTAACTCCCCCCTGAATATTCTTTCACCAAATGTTTCTGCACCCTGGTATTTTGACCATAGATCAAGAGTTGGATGGGGATGGGGATCTCTTCTCTGATACCGAGGATACACAATGCAAGTATATTTCCCACCTTTTAAGTATTCATAATTTTCTGTTGAAGCATGGTCTTGTTTATTTGTCAATTTTTTTGACAAAAAAAAAAGATCATGGTGACCTTTTCACATGTGTATATACAATTAACTCCCCCCTGAATATTCTTTCACCAAATGTTTCTGCACCCTGGTATTTTGACCATAGATCAAGAGTTGGATGGGGATGGGGATCTCTTCTCTGATACCGAGGATACACAATGCAAGTATATTTCCCACCTTTTAAGTATTCATAATTTTCTGTTGAAGCATGGTCTTGTTTATTTGTCAATTTTTTTGACAAAAAAAAAAGATCATGGTGACCTTTTCACATGTGTATATACAATTAACTCCCCCCTGAATATTCTTTCACCAAATGTTTCTGCACCCTGGTATTTTGACCATAGATCAAGAGTTGGATATGGATGGGGATCTCTTCTCTGATACCGAGGATACACAATGCAAGTATATTTCCCATCTTTTTAGTATTCATAATTTTCTGTTGAAGCATGGTCTTGTTTATTTGTCAATTTTTTTTGACAAAAAAAAAAGGATCATGGTGACCTTTTCACATGTATATATACAGTTAACTCCCCCCTGAATATTCTTTCACCAAATGTTTCTGCACCCTGGTATTTTGACCATAGATCAAGAGTTGGATATGGATGGGGATCTCTTCTTTGATACCGAGGATACACAATGCAAGTATATTTCCCACCTTTTTAGTATTCATAATTTTCTGTTGAAGCATGGTCTTGTTTATTTGTCAAATTTTTTTGACAAAAAAAAAAGGATCATGGTGACCTTTTCACATGTGTATATACAGTTAACTCCCCCCTGAATATTCTTTCACCAAATGTTTCTGCACCCTGGTATTTTGACCATAGATCAAGAGTTGGATATGGATGGGGATCTCTTCTCTGATACCGAGGATACACAATGCAAGTATATTTCCCATCTTTTTAGTATTCATAATTTTCTGTTGAAGCATGGTCTTGTTTATTTGTCAAATTTTTTTGACCAAAAAAAAAAAAGGATCATGGTGACCTTTTCACATGTGTATATACAGTTAACTCCCCCCTGAATATTCTTTCACCAAATGTTTCTGCACCCTGGTATTTTGACCATAGATCAAGAGTTGGATGGGGATGGGGATCTCTTCTCTGATACCGAGGATACACAATGCAAGTATATTTCCCATCTTTTTAGTATTCATAATTTTCTGTTGAAGCATGGTCTTGTTTATTTGTCAATTTTTTTTGACAAAAAAAAAAAGGATCATGGTGACCTTTTCACATGTATATATACAGTTAACTCCCCCCTGAATATTCTTTCACCAAATGTTTCTGCACCCTGGTATTTTGACCATAGATCAAGAGTTGGATGGGGATGAGGATCTCTTCTCTGATACCGAGGATACACAATGCAAGTATATTTCCCATCTTTTTAGTATTCATAATTTTCTGTTGAAGCATGGTCTTGTTTATTTGTCAAATTTTTTTGACACACACAAAAAAAGGATCATGGTGACCTTTTCACATGTGTATATACAGTTAACTCCCCCCTGAACATTCTTCCACCAAATGTTTCTGCACCCTGTTATTTTGACCATAGATCAAGAGTTGGATGGGGATGAGGATCTCTTCTCTGATACCGAGGATACACAATGCAAGTATATTTCCCATCTTTTTAGTATTCATAATTTTCTGTTGAAGCATGTCCTTGTTTATTTGTCAAATTTTTGTGACAAAAAAAAAAAAAGGATCATGGTTGTAGTGTTCATGGTCTAAACTGTTATAGCGCCATCTCGTGTGAACTAATAAAAAGGTGTCTACAATATGGCCGTACATCAAGTGTAGCTGCGTTGTCATTTCGGTCTGAATACACCACAAATATTGGCGACGAGGATGGGATAACATCAAATTTACTTTGCAATCGGAGCAACAGCTTTTTGGCAGTTCTCGTGGGTAGGAAAAAACCCAGATTTCATTCGATTGGACTCAGAAAATAGAGGTGAAATTTCGTAAGTACTGACCGAAAGTTGACGTTGTTGACGTGTGTAAGTGTGATTGAGCTGTCTGTCATGGCGAACGCAGGATTCATTGGCCAATTAGGGGAATTTGTCCCGAAAAAGGAGGACTATGGAAATTATGTCCGGAGATTCACCATATGGACAAAAGCAAACAAAATTGCAGATGCTGATGTTGTGAATGTGTTCCTTGCTGTTGTGGGAGCAGAAGCATTTGAAGCGGTATCAAACCATTTTTGCCCCGAGGATCCGAGCACCAAAACATTCAAGGAACTGAATGAGGCACTAGAAGTGTATTATGGCTCCAGTAAGAATGAGATAGCTATTCGTTTGGAATTTCGGCAACGCCGACAAAGCCCCAAAGAGTCAATCGCAGAGTACATCTTGGAGCTCAAAAAGCTGGCCAGGCATTGCGGGTATGGAGCTCAATTAGAGACAAATCTTCGTGATACTTTTGTAGCGGGTCTGTGAGACACGAAAACCCAGGCCAAACTCCTAGCAAAAGGGAACGCGCTCACCTGGAAGATGGCAGTCGACGAGGCTGTGGCAATGGAGTCGGCTCAAGCAGATAGTTCAAGACTTCAGCAGGGGGCGGGCGCCAATCATCGTCCCTCCGAAGTTCATCAGCTAGAGAAATCGCAACGTGGGAAGCCATGCTATCGCTGTTTAGGCCCCCACCAGGCAGATGGTTGCCCCCATCGTCAGGCATCTTGTTATTCTTGTGGCAAGATCGGACATCTGAAGAGAGCCTGTAGGAGTACAGCTAGAGGGAAATCGTCGCAGGCAAATCGCGGACAGGGCAAGCCCAAGATAAAGGAATCTTCGCAAGGCCGAGGGAGAGGTCCCAGTCAAGGTCGCGGTCCAAGTCAAGTTGGTTCAAGTAGCAGCCGAATGCATGATCAGCCAAGTCCCAAAAAAAAGGGCCAGAGATCAAATACGCATATGTTAGAGACAGAAACTGAAACTGAAAATACTGAATTGTATGCAATTGAAGGACAGGACTTGGACTCAGTTCCCATTGTAGAACTTGATATATCTGAAAATGTCTTACCTTTTGTAGTGGATACTGCTGCTGCGGTATCAGTGGTTTCAGAGAAGGAATATAAGAATTCCTTGAGTCACATTCCCTTGCAGAAGTCAAGTTTGAAATTGACATGTTATGGTAGACAACAAATACCAGTGTTAGGTCGGATTCAAGTGAGAGTCAAATCTTCTGCATATTACTTACCATTAGTAGTGGTAGCAGGCGATAATGTTGCGCTAATGGGGAGAAATTGGTTGAGAAGAGTTAGGATTGATTGGGGAGAGTTATTTGAGGTAGGGCTTACTTCTAATACCCCAGATCTTCAGAAAGTGTTAGCACAGCATGGAGATGTGTTTAAACCTAGTTGTCCAGGTGATAGTATCAAGGAATTCAATGCAGAGGTGAAGGTAAAAGAGGAAGTGCAACCTACCTTCTGTAAAGCTAGACCGGTGCCGTATGCCCAGTTAGAGGTAGTGGAAAAGGAGCTTGATAGGCTAGAAAAAGCAGGGATGATCAGAAAAGTAAAGAATAGTAAGTGGGCAGCACCAATAGTCATTGTCCCAAAGTCAGACGGTTCCGTCCGAATATGTGGGGATTATAAGCAAACAGTGAACAAAGTATTAGAGGAAGATACTTACCCATTGCCGACATGTGAAGATTTGTTTGCTAATCTAGCAGGGGGTAAAGTGTTCAGTAAGATTGACTTGTCAAATGCTTATTTGCAGCTAGAGTTGACAGACAAAAGTAAGGAGTTACAATACATACTCACAAGGGGTTGTATCAATATAACAGACTTCCATTCGGTGTGTCCACGGCTCCAGCCGTTTTTCAGAGTGTTATGGACCAAGTGTTGGGAGGTATGCAGTCCCAGGGGGTCTGTTGTTATTTAGATGACATCTTAATAAGCAGCAAAAACGAAGAAGAACATGTGCAAACACTAAACGAAGTGTTGAAGAGGTTAGGAAAATATGGCATCAAAGCCAAGAAAGAGAAGTGTGCTTTCATGGTGCCCAAAGTAGTGTACCTGGGGCATGAGATTGATGCGAAGGGGGTTCACCCCACCCAAGAAAAGGTGGAAGGGATCTCGGAAGCCAAAAGACCAGAAAACGTGGATGAGTTACGTACGTTCATTGGCATTATCACATACTATGCTAAGTTCATTCCAAATTTAGCGAGTACCTTTTCCCCTCTGTATAGGTTGCTTAGGGATGATGTAGATTGGGAGTGGACAGTAGATTGTCAAAATGCATTTGATAAAGTAAAACAAGTGTTGTCAAGTGATGCAGTTTTGGCCCATTACAACCCAAAGAAACCTCTGATTTTGGCGTGTGATGCGTCCCCATACGGGGTAGGAGTAGTTTTGTCATATCTCATGGAAGATGGAACGGAGAGGCCAGTCGCTTATGCCTCTCGTACCCTTACTAAGTCAGAGCAAAATTATTCACAAGTTGAAAAAGAATCTTTGGCTATTATCTATGGGGTTACCAAGTTTCACAAGTATCTGTACGGTAGAAAGTTCACATTGTTAACTGACCACCAAGCCCTGACTATTATCTTCGGATCTAAGAAGGGGATTCCATCCCTGGCAGCAGCAAGGCTGCAGAGGTGGGCTTTGATTTTGATGGCTCACCAGTATGATATCAAGTATCGAAAGTCTGCAGATCACGCAAATGCAGATGTGTTGTCAAGATTTCCAGTAAAGAAGGAGTCAAAATTGGCTACAGAGTTGCCAGTGAATTACTTCACATACACTAATAGTATGCCTGTTTCGGCAAAAGAGATCAGTGAAGAAACTAGAAAGGACGTGGTGCTCAGTAAAGTGTTGCATTATGTTAAAAATGGTTGGCCAACTCGGTTGGAAGAGGACAAGTTACAAGACTTCTTCAGTAGGAGAAATGAATTATCAGTAGACCAAAATTGTCTGTTGTGGGGGATGAGAGTTGTTATACCCCCGAAGTTTAGAGACAGGTTACTTGAAGAATTGCATCAAGAACACACTGGTGTGGTAAGGATGAAGGCTGTTGCCCGAAGTTACTTTTGATATCCTAAGGTAGATGCTGACATTGAAAAACTGGTGAAAAGTTGTGAGACATGTCTCAGAATGAGAAATGACCCCCCGAAGGTACCATTTGTGCCATGGTCCAATGCTCGAAAACCTTTTGAACGGGTACATGTAGATTTCTTTGAATTAGAAGGAAAGGAGTATTTGGTTATGGTTGATACCTATAGCAAATGGGTAAATGTTGAGTTGATGTCAAGTACTACCAGTGCAAAGACAATAGAAACCTTGAGAAGTTGGTTTGCTATTTTTGGCTTACCTGAAACCCTAGTGTCGGATAATGGTCCTCAGTTTACATCAGAAGAAATGGAAGTATTCTTAAGTAAGAATGGGGTAAAACATGTGTTGGTACCACCCTACCATCCAGCCTCGAATGGGGCAGCTGAGAGGACTGTGCAAGTAGTTAAAAGAGCATTACAGAAGTATTTTCTGGATGACAAGTTGGGAAGAAACCCCCATGTGTCTATCAGACATAGGTTGGATAACTTTCTGTTCTCGTATCGAACAACCCCACAAACGGTGACAGGAGTTTCTCCTTATGAGTTGGTGTATAGGTTTGCACCAAGGACAAGGTTCAGTCTGTTGAAACCCGACCTAAATGCCAGAGTAGTAGAAAAGCAAGAGAAAATAAAACAATATCATGACAAACCAGGCATGAAACTTAGACAGTTCGAATCAGGTGAAAGAGTCATGGTAAAGAACCACAGAGGTGGAAAAGAACGGTATGTGGTAGGAGTGATTGTGAAGAGACTAGGTTTTTATGCATATCTCGTAAGGGTGGGTGGAAGACTGCGCCAGTGCCATGTTGATCATTTGTTGGAAAGGGGTCCAGAAAGGGAAGAACGAGAAGAAAGGGTCTCTGATAGGCAAAGTCACATCAAGCCAGGCCCAGAATTGTCAAAATTGCCAAGGCCTGATGCACAACATGAGTCAGGTGCTGAGAGTGAGACTAGCAAGTCCACAGTAGGTCCTGGAGAACTGATCACGGGTACAGGTAATGGTCAGGCTCAGTGTCAAGGTCAAGGTGACCTTCAGAAGGATTTGGTGGACGTTGATGAACGTCATGAAGAAATCAATGTCAGGAGGTACCCAAACAGGAAAAGAAAGAAGCCAGATCGGTTGATAGAGAGTGTGTAAAAGGACGAAAGAATGAACGTCCATTTCATAGTGCATGGTATATTAAGTGTTATGTTGCATATAAATACCAATAGGGTGCAGGAAAAAAAATTTTCTAAATGGTTTTGTTGCATTTTCTTGCTCTTGAGGAAAATGACTCACTAGTTATCTTGATTTTAATTGTGCGGTTATTATTGAGGAACATGTGAATTGCATTGTGATGAGAAAAAGGAAAATGCTCATCTGTATAAATTTGAGACAACAGTGAATCAGTCCTGACAGCGGATTCAGTTTATAAGTATACATTTATTGCAAATGATTCTCATATATAGGTTTCCAGGGATTTTAAATAACTCACATTTTTTGGCTACCATTGGTTAGAATTGCATACCGTATTTACCTGCTAAGTGGTTAAGTTGCATAGCACAATAAGGGAGAATTGATGTCCAGGTGCATTTGTTTAATTGCTTGTGGACATTTGTTGTAAAGGAGATATTATTTTTTTTTTCCTTGTATGTTTCTGTTGGTGAAACTAATATATTACTCATCTGAAATGAGTCGAATTTAATGTTAACGCAAATAAAACCCGTCTGAATTTTGGCATTACAAAGGCGGATTGATATGGTTATTTTCTGGTGATCTTGTAAGTTTCGAAACAGGAGTTTTGCTTGTATCATCTAAATGTCGTGCCCTCATTATTTTTTTTAGTGGGGGAGGAATGTAGTGTTCATGGTCTAAACTGTTATAGCGCCATCTCGTGTGAACTAATAAAAAGGTGTCTACAATATGGCCGTACATCAAGTGTAGCTGCGTTGTCATTTCGGTCTGAATACACCACAATGGTGACCTTTTCACATGTGTATATACAGTCAACTCAGCCAAAAGTACTTCTCAGTTTTGCTCAGTACTTTTCTAATATTATTAAGCTTTTCTTGGTTTTTTCACATTGCATCACAGTTATGGAATCCCTTTTATTTTTTTCTTTGGGAAATATTTTTTGTCCTAACACCTCTTCATTGTTAGTGTGAAAATAGCATTTGAGAGTGCAATAACAATATTTTAGTGTTTTCTGTCATCTTTAGAAGTTCATCAGTGTATTCTGTTTTTTCATCAAAATCTCAAAGTTACATCAGAAATACCGGTTTATTTAAATTGTGCAAGCTTAATTTTTGAGTTCAGTCCTCACTATATTAGATGGAGGAATATTATTCGGCAGCACATGAGCACACGGTGAAAAAGTTTTCCATATTTTCATCTTTCATCTAGCCCCAGCACAGAAAGGGAAGAAGTCACCCAAGAAACGTAAGTATGAAAGTCTTGGAATGAAATATTCTGTCTATACTAGTGTATCCTTAGAACGTTTTCCACAACTAGACTTATTGGCCCCTTCCCCATTATATCGTCATACCTATAATCTGCACAGCTAATAGCTTTATCACGTATCAGGTGATGAAATACAATTCCCACCAGCCTTATGTAAATGAGCAAAATAAGCCAGTTCGTAGATACAATCTGAGCATGAGCAGATAAAGGTCATTTGAGATAAAAATCTAAAACCCCTTGACACGAATATTTGATACGTGCTGATAATTGTGCACCCATGGTGCATATCATGATACCCAGGTGGAAGTATCTTTTCAAAAGGGGAAATAAAAGCTATTCATGAGGCACCTCTGTCACTTCTGGAGTGAGTATTCTAAGTGTACAAAAAGGGACCTTCATGTTTAAAATATCTGTGGATATTTGGGGTCATTTGTGACATGAGCTAACTCCGAACTGGTCTATTGCCATGGAGGGAACATCTGACATCATGATATATGATTAATATTCATATTCTGTTCACCAATAATATTCACGGATGACATCACAATTAAAAGTGAGAATACTGCATTGTGACATCAGGAATTGTATGTGCATCTATTGTTATAGGTGTGATGATGTCTAAATTTAGTACTTGCTTGTATACACACGGGGCAATCACGTGATGTATTTGTTATTTATTTGAATTATGTCAATGCTTTGTGCCTTGTAACTGCGCTTTGTAACCGCGAGGAAAAGGCGCTATATTAAATAACTTTTGGATTGGATTGCATTGCATTAACTAAGGATGATGCATATAAAATATATACTGCCTAGGTCTTAGTGTCTGGTTAAACTGTTGTGCTGTCAGCGACTAGAATGTGACCATTTTTGTTCAGGGGTGCACCCCTCAGGAAACATTGAATTTGTCTGGATTCCCATTTAGAATTAGTCGCATTCACATCAATTCGGGTACCAGTTTCTTAATAGACACTCATGGTCATATATATTTGTATACTGGAACAAGGTAGCCCCTGTATTATGTCATGGGAAAGAGAAGATTCAATAGTCAACAGGTGAATAGCTGCAATTAGTATGTGGATTTACATACAAAATAACTTTCATTTCATGATCTCATGATTCCAAGCTTACCATGGCAAATGATTAAGAATGGTGGAATGCCATATATAAATTTACAGATACACACCACATCTGCTTAAATCATTTAGCAACATTTTTTTTCTTCAATATTTTCATACCTCTGTATGAATTCCAGGAAGACCCTCCAAAGTAAGAAGTTGGTGGATAATTTTTTTGTATTTGCCTGTAGAACATAGGCTTTAAAATAGAATATGGGAGAAGGTCCATGCAAAACCAGGAAATACCACTGGTTTTGGATTTTCATATCATATAATTCTTTTTTACAGTTTTACAGTGCTTTGAAAGTT
Source organism: Heliocidaris tuberculata (assembly GCA_025618425.1). NCBI lineage: Eukaryota > Metazoa > Echinodermata > Echinoidea > Camarodonta > Echinometridae > Heliocidaris > Heliocidaris tuberculata. The sequence goes on along the minus strand of CM046836.1, from coordinate 14,731,248 downwards.
GTGTATATCTATATTCATCTTTCAATATAATTATTGAATTGAAAAAAAATGCTTTAAACAATTTCTACAAAAAACAATATTTTATCTATTTTTTCTTATTTAATCTTTTTGTGTTTTCGTCATCATTGCATCTTTCATGAAGAAAGGCTGACCTTTTGCTATTCTCATTGTTTAACACTGTTATGACTTATTCTTTATGATTTGCCATGTTAATGTAGCTATCATGAACTTGAGTCATATAAATTTCATACCTGCTCTTTATACTTTGTTTCTAATTTAGATTGTGTCTACAATTAAGATTAATAAAAGAAATGTTTGCCTGTACTTCATTCAGAATTCCTTACATGTTTCTTAAAATTTATTAATTCATTTTATAATTTAAGAATGAAATGAATTTTTAGCATGTTTCTTTTTTTCCATTACAGAAAATAGGATCGTGAGGACCTGCATTGCCTGTCGTGTACCGGTCGTGCACCGGTCAGCCATCTGACCCTCCACGTCAGGCGAAAACATTCAAAATGGTCGGATGAAGAGAAGATGACATGGCGAAATGAAATGTTTCTGAGGTGGAATCTTTTTATTAAATTTGACCAGTTTGTATGTTTTGACAGACTTTGTACTTTCAGACTGTGTACTTAGTTTAATATACCTACATGTACATGTACCTGTTAAACCATGAAAATTAATTTTGCACAATCACTTTCATTAATTTGCTGGAAAATGGTCCTGCATTACACTGAAGTATCCAGTTGAGAATTTAATTTTAGAAGTGAAAAGAGAGATTATATGAATATGCTTTTAATAGAATATGATAAACTGTCAGTGTAGCATTATGGCACCACTCCTAACCCTATCTTTTTCTCCTACTCAAGGATGTATTGTTATTAGCTTAATGGCCTCAATATTGGAATATCACATAAGATGCATTTCTATTGTCTTTCTACAATTATTTTTTGTTCAGGGTTCCTATTTCTCGGAGTAGTCCAAAGAGACGACGGCCACTCAAAGAGTGTGAACTGTGCCACAAGACTGTGAGGCATCTTGATAACCATCTGGCAACTGTGCACAGTGTACAGAGGAAATCTACAGAAATGAGAAAGTTCCTGTGTGTCAGCAAACCACGTATGTAACTAACTTTGCTACACATTTTTTGCCATTTAAAAATGGCAAATGTTTTTGGATTGTCCATTCGTCTGTCCCGTTTGCGTTATTTTTTTCCCCAGGCGAGATGAGGGCTAATTACCATAAATGGGCGTATCTATCGAGCTGTTGCTTTGCACGCATGCGCGATGGACACTTTTGCGAAAAAGTTTTTTCCAATCACGTCTGAGAAACTTTGTCGCGCAAATTTTGTCACTGTGTACGTGTGCCTTGCATGTATATACAGCAAATGAGAAGGAGCAATCGACGTCGGTATTAGGAAGGAAGATGCCGACATCGTCGGTGTGCGAGTGCAGGGTTGGTTCTTGTCGAGATCTTGATTCTTGTCCTCGACTGCAGGTAAGATAATGGAATTTTCGAAAAATATTATGAGTTAATTTTTGTTTGTTTAGTAGTAAAACTCTTTTTCTTTGTTACTGTCAAAGACTAGCTCGGTCATCCTCAGAGTAATACCAAGTTAGTGTGTAACGAACGTACCACGTTTAGTTAGTGTAGGCAGAAGATTACGAAGTGAAACATAGGCCTACTGTTAGTGTTACTCTAGTAGTGGTAGAAATGTACATGACTTGCATGTGCCATGTCCATGCATGGTTGGGCTTGTGAGTGTGACTCGCAATCAGTAAGTTACTACTTTACTAGTAGAATGAGAGTCCGAGTGAAGAGTTAAGTAGGTTAAGGGTTAACTGTGATTTTTATGAATTAGTAGACTCTCTGTGACTTAACCTCTGACAGTGTTACTGGAAATCTTTGGACAAGAAAAGGCACAAAACAGTTTGAGAAGAAGGCTACCTAAGTTATGTTAGCCTGTGAATACAGAATAACTTTTAACACACACTAACACACCCTCTCACCCACCCCCTCACACTTCCACACACATGAACATGTTCGTAGAGTCTACACACATTATTCATATATTATTACAGGTTCTAATTGTTACTGGCCTACAGTACCAGTTCCTTACAGGTTCCACTCTCATGTTCATTTTGTATTCAACCATGTCACTGCCATCTAAGGCTAGACCTGTAGTGTAGGCATCACACAATCTATTGTACTTTTCCTCTTCTTTTCTCCTCTCTCTTGCTTGGTTGTAAGTTATAGGACTAGGTAGATGTTCATCAGATGCAGTTAAGCTTGGACAGTAATTCACATAGATCTGTCTAGGTATAGATCTAGTAGAGGGGAGAGTAGGAGGACAATTTGAGCCCCTTTAAAAGTTAAGGCCAAACTGGTCATTACGTGGGGAAGTTGGGGGTACATGTATGTTGAATGCTACATGTATCTCTGCTAGAACTTCCAAGTTGCAGTAAAACAGGAGTCACCATATCTTTGCACATTACAAGGATGAGTATATAGTGAAACACATCTAGAAATTTACATTGGAAAAGTGGTTTGTCCACTTTGGAAATGTGCATGCTATATCTACTCTCTTACTTGAATTTTTTTTTTTTTGGGGGGGGGTTATTAATTATGTTAAGCATCAATGAAATGTGCTGGAATATATAAGGTAAACTTATGAAAATTAATTTCCATTTTGGCTGGATGTGAATGTATGAAGTAGTACCCTGTGGAGTAATATGAAAATAAAAATCCAATGTGTATGTTACAGACTGGTTAAATGAAATGATGTTATAAATTTATTGCGTTGTGGTGGCCATTTTGAATTTGCAATTTTTTAGAGGTGTGCTCAGTGTTTCACTGGTGGCACTTCGTACATTTGCATTTAGCTCCTTAATAGTGATTACTTTGACGTCATGGCACCCATCTTGGATATTTACATTTAAAAAAAAAAAACACTCAAGGTTTCAGATCTGGCACCCAGCGGTTTTTGGATTAAGCACCTTTATGTTGACAAGAAACCAATAAAAAAACATTGTATATGTCCCAAAACAGGGTTGAGGTGATGTAGCAATGCCCCTAGCTTGGCCTTGGACTATTTTTTAAATACATTTTTTTCTTTTCCAGAATGGCGTGGACCCTTTTCCATATATTTTCACCATAATCACTTAAGAATAAATGTATGTATTTTCCTTATGTAGGCTATCCTTCCTGAATTGTCACCAGGATCTGGCTACAAAGTATGTCAGTATGAAGAAGCAGGAAGAAGTGGGATTGTGTGCAAGTTTCGACTGCCATGCCAAACTTCAGAAGAAGTCAAAGCATGGGTCAAGAAGTTTGAAGAATCATCATTGGGAACATGGAGAATAAGCAAAACCTATCCTAAATATGGAAGGAAGATCGCTTTTAAGGTATGTACACTATGAAGCTTACATTTTAGGTTAGATCCTTTTTGTTAGGGGGATGGGAAGGGGATGGGCACCCGGGGAGTCACTCAGTGACAGGCATGTGTCCTTTTCAGACCCGATTTTCTGATGTTTCGTCCTATCTAAGCGATGCAAAGAAAGTGTGTTGGAAATGTTCAAATAATATTGTAGAGCTGTTATTTAGACACTTTTGTTTCTTTTGATTTACTTCTTTATCTATTACACTTGCTTTCTGTTCCATTTAAGTGAATCCCTAATAAGAGGAGGCAACTGTATTATTGATTGACACTCACAGATATTTGATTTGGGAGGGGGTGAATTATATGCCAGTATTTGGACATTTCCTGTGAGTATTACTAGTTGTTCTTTTTAGAATAAATTTTATCTTTAGAATTCAGGAATGTAAAGTGATTCTTTTACAGATTTACTAAACTTGTGGGAATTACAAATTCTTATCCCTAAGTATAAATGCATTTTTAAAAATGTGTTTTATTCTAGATTGATATGCACTGCCATCATAACACCCGTCCAAGGTCTGCCACTGCAGATTTCAGGAGAGGATCCAAGAACACAAATTGTCCAAGCACAATGGCTATCATAGTAAAGAGAGCAAGTGACAAACGTGGAAGAAACCGGTGAGATGATATTAATCATTTACGAAGAAGTACAGTGTACCTCTATGAAATGTACATTTTTAGGCAAGATAAAAGTATTGAATTTCAACAGGATAGCTTTGATTAAAGGAAGATGAGGGCGTGTTCACATAAACTGTGTGCCACATCGACTGCATGCAGTCAGTTCCCTATGTTTAAATGTTATAAAGCAAAGAAAATCGAAAGGATCAAAGTTCCATATGTGTCCTTGAAAATGTACAATTTTCTTTTGTCTTACTAAAATATTCAATAGATTTTGCTCTACTGGGGGGGGGGGGGGGCCAACTGCCTGCTGCGATGCCATGGTGTATACATCCTTGGGGAACATATTCTTATCCCTGAGTATGCATTGTAGCTGAATTCAAAAGCTGTAAAATATATAGTTAATAAATGAGTTGAATAAAAATAAGTCCTAGGGAAAATTAATTATTCTGAAAAAAAATCTGCAAGAATGTTAACATTTACACTGCTAGGAAAGATGATATATCAGAATCATAGAGATATATTTTATTGTGTTAGATGAACATTGTGACAGGTAATTTTCATTTCAGGAAGACTTCTCTCTTTCCATTTATTCAGTTTTTCATTTTGTTCATTTATGATGTGACAAATCTGGAGACATCCACATTGGGGAGGGATTCCCAACACTGGTTGTGCTTCAGTGGATCCACAACCATGAAATGGCCAGTGCTGATGCTCTCAGAGAGAGGGATGTAGGAGATGAGACCAAGGAAAAACTGCTTCAACTTTTCAGAGCTGGTCACTCTCCAAGCTCAGCACTGGAAATACTGAAGTATGACCTTCAGGCAGACTGCACAACTCCAGAGGAGTATGCAAGGCTGTCAGCAGACAGAGCCTGTTGTCCTGATCTGCAGTTCTGCTATAGGTACATATATTGTTAGTTATTATATTTTTATTTTTCTTCTTTCTTAGAGAAATTGTAATACTATCCCATCCCGCATTACTATTTACTTTGATTTTTTTTTCAGAAATTCAAACCCCAATTGCAGAAGGAACATTCATAAACCTCTGGCCACAATTAATTAGCCACCCTGTACTGGAAGACAATAAGTTACACTCCGAGGTTTTATTGCATTTAATGTTCAATGCCCAAATTCTTTTATATATTTCAATATCTTTTCTGCTCCATGCACGTCCATATCTTTTGCAGGCAAATTGAAATGTATTTAGATCCTTCTGTGGGTGAGGAGTAAGTGTCGTAAATGACAATTTCCATAGTATAACCAAACGGCAGCTGAGAGAGTACACATTTTAGGGGTAGGGGAAATGGGAATACAATAAAATCATAAATTGATCAAAAATGTTATCTCAGTAAAAAGGAATGTAATTTAAACAATCTTGGCCAGAATCATCAGAATTATCTGTGGGTTAGGGGAGATGAAGTTGTATAATGTAATGGGATTGATACCCTCCCCCCTCCCCCCATATAAATATAAATATATATATATACATATATATATATATATATATATATATATATATATATATATACATATATATATATATATATATATATATCTATATATATATATATATATATATAAGTCGTAAACAAATCAAGAAGGTTCTGCGTCGGTGTGTTGAAATAGATAGCAAACAATTATGTGGAAATAAAAACACCGCAAGACGTAAAATTTACTGACGTTTAGGTCACAGACCTTTATCAAAGGTAAAGTACTTTAAAGGTACTTTGATAAAGGACTGTGACCGAAACGTCAGTAAATTTTACGTCTTGCGGTGTTTTTATTTCCACATAATTGTTTGCTATATATATATATATAAAGAGAGACAGGTGACATTGTAATGCATTGAATTCCAACTTGTAGTTTTATTTTATATATACATATATATATATATATATATATATATATCTATATCTCGGGGGAGGGGGAACCAGGGGATGGAAGGGAATTCGTGAGGAATCCCACAGTTAGATAGATAATTTCTGGTTAGATGGCAGTTCTGCACTTTTGTGTAGATGACCAAAATATGACTTTTCCCAACCCACATAATTGCCTATGTTTTTCTATTTTTCATTACATATTTGTTGCAATGATCACATATCAAACTTATCAAGCTATCAGTACAGTATAGGAAGATGTTTAAAAGTTAACCCATTGGCTACTGGAACCAGGTGGCCCCTGTACTAAGTCTATGGGAATATAAGAATTCAGTAGTCAACGGGTTAAATATATGTATAGTGGACATAAAATCATGTTACATGTATATTGAGTTCTTTATTTTTTATTTCTGAAGTAGTGTTAAAGGGGAAGTCGAGCCAAAAAATAACTTGCTTTCAACAGAAGCAGAAAAATCAGACAAACTGAACAAAAAAAGTTTGAGGAAAATCGGACAACTAATAAGAAAGTTATGAATTATTAATGACATGAAAAACGGGGGAAAACAATGAAAATCACTAGACAAATTGGCAACTTGATGATGTCATGGGTACACTACTAACCATTTATTTTGTTTATATTAATACTACAAAATTTCTTTTTTTTTTGTCCAAAAATATGATTTCCTCAAAACTTTACACAAGATATCTTTATGGTAAATATGTTTTGCATGTTTTCATTAATACAGACTTCATAGTTTTCTGTAAAAATCTTTAAAAATATGAATTTCTAATATAATATTCATAAGAACTGAGTAATTAAAAGTATGAAATATTGTCAGTGAAACTCAATATTTTGAGTTCATGAAATATTTTGTGAAGGTGTATATATACAAATATATACAACTATAAAGATATAACTTGGTTCCAGTTCTGAAGAAATCATATTACTGGACAAAAAATGAAATTTTGTTGTATTAATATAAACAAAATAAATGGTTGGTAGTGTACCCATGACATCATCAAGTTGCCAGTTTGTCTAGTGATTTTCATTGTTTTACCCATTTTTTTCATGTCATTAATAATTCATAACTTTCTTATTAGTTGTCCGATTTTCCTCAAACTTTTTTTGTTCTGTTTATCTGATTTTTCTGCTTCTTTTAAAAGCAAGTTATTTTTTGCCTGGACTTCCCCTTTAATTTGCTAAAGTGCTGCTTTCACATTGATCAGTCATTTTCTTCTCTTTTCTATCTGTTTTAGATTATTCTACAAGGAATTCAGGCAACACTATGGTGATGCTGGAGGGGACAACATGATGCATTTCCTGGAGGCAAAGATCAGTGATTTAAATGCAGAAGAAGAGTTCATCAAAATGCAAACCACTTCTGATGGACAAATTATAATTGCAATTTGCACTCCTTTGATGAAAAGAGTTCATCAGATGTGGAGGAACAGTCAGGAGCTAGTCTTTGTCGATTCTTCTGGAAATATGGATCGACAAAACTGTCGCGTGTTTCTGTTTTTGACCCACAGCCCTTCAGGAGCACTCCCTCTTGGTGTTGTAATAACTTCATCGGAGTCAGAATCAACACTGAAAGCAGCATTCAAATTGCTACAGTCGCTCTTTCCAGAAGATGCATTTTTTGGAAATGGCAAGAATGGTCCAGACCTATTTATGACTGATGACTGTACAGCACTTCGATTGGCTCTTCATGACGTGTATCCTAAGTCTCTGCTCCTCCTCTGTGTATTTCACTTACTTCAGGCAATGTGGAGGTGGTTATGGAATAGCCACCACAAGGTAGAAAAGCAGGACAGACCACATCTGCTGAACATCTTCAAAACCATGGTGTATGCTGAAACGGAGGAGAATCTTCAAGCTAGGTTTGCTGATGTCACTCGATCTGCGACAGCCCAGCAATACCCTGCTTTCCTCGATCATGTAGAAGAGGTGTACAAACGGAAGGAAAAGAATGGGCCCTCGCTCACCGAGCTGATTTGCGCACAAGGGGAAACCACACCACAGCATACTGTGAAGCAGCAATGAGAGTCCTGAAGGATAAGATATTCTTCAGACTTAAGGCATTCAACATCTGCCAACTGACAGATTTCATCCTCACCAGACTCGAGGACTACTATGTCAGGAAACTGACTGACATATCAAGCAACAGAATAGTTGGGAATATACCAGTATCACGGTTTTTCCCTTGCTCTAAAGATGTTCCCACAGATGGCATTACAAAGTGCGGAGACAGGATGTACAGTGTGCAGAGTGCAAAAGACAACAAGCAGTACCATGTGAACATGGACATGGACACCTGCACTTGCCCAGTTGGAAAGTCAGGAGCTCCATGCAAGCACCAGGCTGCTGTCGTCTTGAAGTTTTCCAACGAGACAGTACGTGTCAAAGAACTTCCTGCCTTTGCAGTCCGCTGAATCGAGGAGGCTTTTTTACAAAATAGCAACAGGTAGAGCACCAACCAGCATGGAATGGTTTCAACCACTAAAAAGTGGTTTGCTTCAGAATATGGTTACAGATGATACGGATGTCAGCACATGTCAGGACGTGGCGGACCAAGACGACAATGCCAACACACAGGACATGGTGGCACAAGGCAATGAAAACACAGAGGATGACATGGCGGTATATGACGACGATGAAAACTCACAGGATGTGACGGGACAAGCCGACAGTGAAAACACACGTGCACAGGATCCCAAAGTAAAGGAAGATTTGAACTGTGTGTTCCAGACCATACAAAGCAAGCTTGCTGGTGGAAGTGTAGAGCATTTCATCTGTAATTTCAACTGCATAACCACTGACAGCCACCTCATCAGTGCTTTTCATACTTTTGGCAAATACAGTGGTGCTTCACTGGCGATACGCCACAAGTCTATCAAGGCACGTGGACTTCTAACCTCTACAAAAATCGGTGTGCAGCCAACTGCAGTTGCACGGCGTAAAATGCCTGTTGGTGGTCGTAGGCGCCTCACTGTTGGGAGACCAGCTAAATCCGCATTCACCAGTGAACATGGATATTCAAAACGGAAAAGTTCAACGCACACTCAGGGTGACTTGCCGCGAAAACGACGTATGGCAACTCCACATAATCTGGCTCTGTGCGTGACCGAAAATGTGTCACTGGGAAAGACTCATACCTCCAAATAATTTTGGTATATACCTTCATTTAAATGGGTTAGATTAGTAGCCCCCCCCCCCCCCCCCTCCAGGTGGGATTATGTTCTTAGGTTGTCCGTTTGTATGTCCAATTTCCTGGTCTTGTTACTGCGATAGTATGAAAATGTGATTTTTGACCTATAACTTCAGTTAGGAATACCCAGTGATGATATAATGTGGTGGGTATATTGGAATTTAACAGTAACATATCTTTACCTATCACAGGTTCAAAGTTCAAGGTCAAAGGTCAATGAACTTTGTATATGACTATCACCTCAATTAGGAGTGGTATACCCATTGATGAAATAACTGATTCATGATATAAGGAAAGCTTTGAAAACTTAAACATTTGAAATCAGGGCCCAATCTTACAAAGAGTTGCACCTCAAATAAATAAATAAAAATTGTTCTCAAGAATTTATACTATTCTAAGAGATTAATAATTACTTAAAATTAAATTTGAAACACTTTTCATTAAGAATAATTTTTTTTTTCATTCCATGTACATAATGCAAAGGATATTGTTGGCAGTTTGAATCACTGAAGTAAGAATTTCATGCCTCGTGAATATAAATCTCCAAGTCTTTGTCTTCATGAGGTAATGTGTCAGTTTAACCTCTTGTCTGGTACTCTTGAAAATTTGCAATCCTTCAGTAATGGTAAACGCTATCGGTCACTGTGTTATACTCACAGTGTCAAAGTGAGCTTTTATTATTTTATGTTTATCATCATATTTTGCAGTTTATATTTTAATTGGCACTAAGATATAATTGATGGATGTAATCATGTATGCTTCACCCATTCAGTGCCATGGATTGCAAAATCTTCTTGAGACACTCTTCAAACACTGCGGGCAGTTTATGACCAGCAAAGAAATTACATAGGTTTATAATGTAGCACGTCAGCTAGAGGTGAAGGTGTTATACAGTTCAAGAATTTGTTTATGATTTCATGCAGAGTTTTGACAGTTTATGAAGAGTTCAAAATGCATTTCATTTTTGCATCAAGGTTTTATGGTGGTTATCAATATTCCCAATTCATTAATTCAAGTGAAGTTTCATTTCTATGTCAATATTACTGTTGGTTGAAATCGGGTCGACGATTGCAGTCACTAAGGTGTAGGACAAATCGGTATTTAAATTCATTTGTACCTTTGTCAATCAGACTGAGGAACAGTGTGTAGTAAACTGGATGTAGCATTATGAATCTGAATGTCTTCCCATGCAGGATGTTTTATAACACTGTGTATACATTGCTTTTTTCAATAACTCCTCTATATAGGGCGTATTAAAAAAAAGTTACACTTTTGAAAAAAAATTGTCAAAATTACATTTTTAAATATTTAGAAGATTTTTTAATGTGGATATATGCCCAATAGTCTCATCTATCAAGTGCCCCTAACAAAACAAATTTTCGTTCACGCTTGGGCGAACACTGAGTGCTTTTGTCCAGACTGTGAAAAATGGCTTGCTCCAAATTGAAAGAAGAGGGAAAATTAAACCAGCAGTCCGAATAAGTACTCACATTCAAACCATTTGCTCCTTGCACTAAATTTATTATTATGTTATGATAGTCTAGGAATTTTGTGTCGATTTTCTATCATAATATTAATGATTTCATTGCTTTATGCATGGGCGAGAATTAGTAATGTGTAATTACTTCAAGATCTTCAAGATCCTATATGCAAAGTGGATTGTTACATCAATGGCGGATCTATGAAATCTGAAAGGAGGGATGCATGGGCTGGTGGCCGTAAAAAGGAGGTGGGCAGTGGCCATTGTGGACGAATAAAAATAAAGAAAAACATAGGCTTTTGAGCTGCCAAGGGGGGGGGGGGGGGCTGATATTCCCCATTGTGGATCTGCCACTGGTTACATAATGGATACACTGTGATTAATTGATTGATAGACAGATTGAGAAATTGAATACATAGAGTAGATTGACTGGTTGATTTAATGATCAATCGAAAGATTGATTTACGTGGTTAATTAAATGATTGATTG
>CM046836.1:14412634-14715134 GCA_025618425.1 Heliocidaris tuberculata | reverse complement strand
TGTGAGCCGCTGGCAAGTCAAAAAAAGGGGGCTTCGGAAATAGCGTATCGTGAAAAGGATGTTCTTCGGGACTACTAACATTTTGGAAAAGGGGGGTCTTTGGAACTGGATTACAATATAAATATGATCCTACTGTAGCGGTATGGAAATTTGCGATTTGTTTTTGTAGTAAGAAGTTCATTCGCCTCCTTGCACTGTTCACATAATCATAGTAGTTTTCAGTTGCCAGTTTTCTGGGTCAGGCTGGACTTCTGGAATGTGAACGGTGAGGACGCAAACGCTTGTAGTATTTCTAAAACTTTTTGGGTTAAATTGATGGAGTGAACGAATATATTAAAATTTGGGGGTTCGTTAGTTGTTAGGGTGTGCCCGGTACTAGAACTGCTCGTACTATCTAATATTTACGTGTGGATGTGTGTAGTCGCAGGTATTTGGTGTGAAGAAGTATTATTTTATGCGTGTTTAGAAAATGCTGGCACTCCACTTAGGTGCATACTCTATTTAATACAAATAATTTGAATATTTCCTTATTCTCTCCAGGGTTGCTGTTTTTCGGCCCGTCTGCATTCTTCGGAGTTATAAGAGATAGGGAGTGAAAGAATTATTGAAAGAGTTAGTGAAAGAGTTAGTGAAAGAGCACATGAGAGTTATGTAAGTTACGAGAATTATCAGAGATGTGGCGTGAAAGAGCACAGGTGTGAGTGTTATGTAAGTTATCTCTGGAAGTTGAAGTTCGCAAATTTATAAAGCACCTTTAAACATTGGTGTGTGCCGAGGGGGAGTAATTTAACACACTGCGTCATAGTGACACGCCCTTTCGGGGACTCCACGTGGTGATCCTCTCAGAACATATACATGTAAAAAGGGAGGAGAAATGACGAGTTACTGTAATTCGGCAAGTTGAATTGTTAGGGACATGAAGACGAGTTAACGAGTTATTGCAACTCGGCAAGTTGTCGTCATCTCGTCTTCTTGTCCCAAACAAGTCGACTTGCCAAGTTGCACTAACTCGTCATCTTGTCGTCTTGTCCTAAACAAGACGACTTGCCGAGTTCCAACAACTCGTCATCTCGTCTTCTTGTCCCGAACAAGTCGACTTGCCAAGTTACACTCGTCATCTCGTCGTCTTGTCCTAAACAAGTCGACTTGCCGAGTTCCAGTAACTCGTCGCCTCGTCGTCTTGTCCCAAACAAGTCGACATGCCGAGTTGCAATAACTCGTCATCTGGTCATCTCGTCGTCTTCTCCTAAACAAGTCGACTTTCCGAGTTCAAACAACTCATCATCTTGTCTTCTTGTCCCAAACAAGTCGACTTGCTGAGATCAAACAACTCTTCATCTCGTCTTCTTGTCCCAAATAAGTCGTCTTGCCGAGTTCCAGTAACTCGTCAACTCGTCTTCTTGTCCCGAACAAGTAGACTTGCTGAGTTGCAATAACTCGTCATCTCGTCTTCTTCTCCTAAACAAGTCGACTTGCCGAGTTCAAACAACTCTTCATCTTGTCTTCTTCTCCTAAACAAGTCGACTTGGCGAGTTCCAACAACTCGTCTTCTTGTCTTCTTGTCCAGAATAAGTCGACTTGCCGAGTTCCAACAAGTCGTCTTCTCGTCATTTTAACTTGTTTCCTCGTCTTCTTATCTCCGAGAGTGCGACGGCTGACACAATCCGCTTGTTCATTTTGTTAATTATATGTATGTATATGTACGGAGCCCCTAAGGTGACATGTCATTATTTTTTTTTTTTCGTAAGTCGTTCCCTCGAGTTACTAACTCGTTACCACGACTTATAACTCGTTACCACGACTTATAACTCGTTCCCTCGACTTATAACTCGTTCCCTCGACTTACTAACTCGTTCCCACGACTTACTAACTCGTTCCCTCGACTTGAATGCAAAAATGCGCAGGGTTTTTTTTTCAGCTCAGCAGCTCGAGTGAGTACGAGTACCGTACGTACATGTGACAATCTGCGTAGCGTAAGCCGTAGCCGTTGCCTTTCAGCCATTAAAATGTAGCTTATGGTAAGTTCACAATGACATTCTAGTTAGTAAACTCTTTTATTGTATATTATGTGTGTTTTGTCGTCATTTTTTTCAAATATTACGAATATTATGGTATGGAATCGGGCTGGTATTGGTGGTAAAACTAAAGTAAAGGTACAGGGCAGGGGCCTAGGTAGCGCAAGTATGGGCCGGTCACCAGTACAGTGCATGCATTAGCTCCAGCCGGGCCGGCCGCTAGGGCAGGCGTGTGTGTACACATGTACATCACGTGTATGATGGGGGATGGGGCCGGGACCTAGGCTAAACTTTAAAGCTATGCACTTTGTTTACAAATTATAAAAATGATGTCAATTTGAATATTTAAACATATCTTTAGAGTCTAATTTGTGGTAAATATTCTAAAGATGATTAGATTCTACCCAAGAACAAAATATCACAAAACTCACTTATTAAAGTTAAAGTTAAACGAATATCCCGTCCGTCTTTCCGAACACCTCTCAACAAAATTGCCGCCCGATTTGGAAGGGGTCCTAAAGCTAAGCACTCGATTTGTCATGCAAAAATAGTGTTTTTCATGTGCCTCAATTTCTAAAACGTGTTCCTATTATTGAAGAAAAAATAGAAATTAAGGTGCATACAACTCCAAAACTGAAAAGAATTGCGTTTTTTCTCTGTATTTAACAATTTATTGGAGCCTCTGTAGAAAATCTGAATAGGAATCATTCGTCACACTGCAGTCAAAGAAAGTGCGCATTTGCCATTGAAATTGCATGTGCAGTGGTGCGTAGACCCGCATAGCTTGAGGACCCCTTACCATATACATCATTAGATGACGTTCAAAAACCCCCAAAAAACTGAAACCAATTGCAATTCCTGACTGCCTGACGCGTGTGCAAACTCATAACCTTCACTAGACCCTATGTGTACTATATCTAGTGGTAGGTCTATACCCTAGACTATTTCCTAGCTCCATGATCGATTTTGGTAACAATTATTAGATCTTTTATTAGTCTAGATCTAGGCCTAGGCTAGACCTATGGCTGTCTAGATCTAGACCTATAAAAAGGCTATATCTCAATCTGGCTCGGCTCCTCTGATGGGGAATGTCAACAAATGCCAGTTTTATTAAAGAATGACCCATACCAGACGGTTATTTCGGTAATCCTGGGTTTTAGGGGCGTAAAATATTTGTAGACATCATATTACCGGCCTCTAGATCTAACTTCAGCCAAATCATCCCAGCTTAGTACGTATGGTCGGCTAAAAGGGCAATATTCAAATATTGTATGATTGAGCCGTTTTCATCATATTTGTCTCGCATGTTATAGCTGAGCCATGTTGTATTGGGATCTTTTCTTGAAACTTTGGCATTAGATTAGGGCAATCAAGTTTCACTGACCGAGTTGAAGGTCACATGATCAAGGTCAAAGGTCATTTAGATTAAAGATTTTAACAAAATAATTGTATTTTTCCCAAGATATTTGAATGTAAGGGTAATCGAGTTTTACTTACCAACTTTTTGTTGGTCACATGATCATGCAAGGTCACAGGTCATCTTAATTTGAATCTATGAATGACTTCTAATCTGATATACCCCCCAATATATATAGATCTAGGCCTATATTACCCTATTGTACTTACTGGGTTTGAGGGGTATAAACTATTTTTTTGGCTTAAGGGGTTGGGGTACTTCCAAGCCTCTTGCATTTTTTATTAGAGGGGATTAAATTGGCCTAAATTATGGCCATGTGTCTTGAACTCGCCACATAAAAAGGTGGTTTTGTTACGCTTTTTCAAATTTCATTCGGTTTAACGAAAGATATCTCGGTTGAACGGAGAGATATTGTAATGAAGTTGGTGTCATTTTAAAGCTGAATATATACTCTATCAGGTCTGTAAAAACTAACGAGTTAGCACGAGAATTCGCGACACCGCGATTGATAGAATGAAAAATGGCGAGGGTGGTTGAGGGGGGGGAGAGGGGGGGGGGAAGAGGTACACACAAAGTCTATAGGAGAGTCACGTTTCAAATTTGAAATGTGAATAACTTTCTTATACAGGGGGCTAGAGATTTCATTTGGGTCTCATTTTAAAGCTTGATGTAACTAGTATGATAATCAAACATTTTCCACAATTTCTTTCAATCAATTAATTGTAATTAACGATAATTAATTAAAAAAGCCTTGAAAATCTTCATATAAAAAACACCAAAAAATCTTGTAGAAGAACACCCTATGACATGATTTTTCGGCTGAATGGAGACGTATTGTCATGAAATTGGTGTCATTTGAAAGCTTAGAATATGCTACATTAAGGTTGATAGTATAAGCTTATATGCATGTCAATAAGCGACACTGCGCTCGATATAATAAATAAAATGAGGGTAGTTGAGGGGTGGTGGAAGCGGTACACATAGCATGTGACTCTATGGGATTGTTGTAATGCTAGTATTAAACAAGCATAACTTTGGTTTTTAAGGGGCTAGGACTTTGATTTTGGTCTAATTTTACAGCTAAATATAATGGGTATAATAACACACCACTATACACATCAAAGAATCATTAATTATGATTTATTAGAAATGAAAGCAAAATCTGATAAAAAATGTCAATTTTGTATATTCAAAATTTGCATAAATTTGCATATCAAAATAATCTTTATGAAATTAATGAATCCCTTTAAGTTATATATCATCTGGAAGGGAATTTCATAAGCAATACAAAAATGGTAAGTAATTAATGGTATGGGCTAAGAGAAAAAAAATATGGATGTTTGAAATAAAGTTTATTGGGGATTGTAAAAAATCAAAAGATTTTCTCTTATAAGATGTTAGCAGTTCATCCTACCAAATTTTTAATGCCATTTTTGGAATCCTCATGAAATTTCCTTTCAGAAAAAGTATACTTTTGTATGGATAGGGTAAATATTTTTAAAGTTACATGTATGACCATTTTTATATCGATGGGTGCGCTATTATTCGATTTTGATGATGTAATTAAAAAGCGGCGAGTTCAAGAAGCATGGCCTTTTTTGCACCTACTGGGTTTGAGGGGTATAAACTATTTTCTGGCTTGAGGGGGGGGGGGGTTCAAAGCCCCTTACTTTAGAGAAGAAAGGATCCGCTTTGCACATATAATTTATCCCCTTATTGCACCTTCTGGGTTCGAGGGGTATAAACTATTTTGGGGGCTTGAAGGAGGGGGGGGGGGGTACTTCCAGTCCCCTATATTTTAGAGCAAAGGGGATCAAATTGGCCTATATATCACCGTATTGTACCTACTGGGTTTGAGGGGTATATAAACTATTTTTTTTAGCTTATGGGGGTGGGGTGTGTCATGCAGTCCCCTACATTTTAGAGCAGTGGGGATCAAATTGGCCAATATATATTACCGTATTGTACCTACTGGTTTTGAGGGGTATAAACTATTTTTTAGCGGGGGGGGGGGGGGTATTTCCAAGACTCTTACATTTTAAAGGAGAGAGGATCAACTTTGCCCATATAATATATCCCCTTATTGCACCTACTGGGTTTGAGGGGTATAAAATATTTTCTGGCTGGGGGGGGGGGGGGGGGGGTATTTCCAAGACTCTTACATTTTAAAGATAAATACCAGTTGTGGTAACAAATTTCAAAATGAGTTCGTACAGAATCCAATGAAATGATGACCAAAGTGTCTGTTTGCATAAATAAAAAATATGTGCCAAAGGATTCTGGAAGAAATTGTGTGATTGCTGAGAAATTTGCAAAATAAGCACGGGATTCGAGTCAAAAGTTTGGCATTTTTCAGCGAATAATAATACACTGTCCCACATGTGCGTATCTGTGTTGGTGATCTCGAGTGTAAACATTTTTCAGCTTAGATTTCAGGATTTCACAAACTTTAGTTTATGCAACTGTACCAGACCGAGATCCAAAATGTTATAGTGACAATTAAGTTTGGTTTTGCAGACTTTCTCGTGAATTCAGTGTTAACTGCAACTACTTTCATTTATCTTTAAAGGAGAGAGGATCAACTTTGCCCATATAATTTATCCCCTTATTGCACCTACTGGATTTGAGGGGTATAAACTATTTTGGGGCTTGAAGGGGGGGGGGGGTACTTCCAGTCCCCTACGTTTTAGAGCAAAGGGGATCAAATTGGCCTATATATTACCGTATTGCACCTACTGGGTTTGAGGGGTATAAACTATTTATGGACTTAAATGGGGGAGGGAGGGGGACTTCCAGTCCCTTATATTTTAGAGCAGAGGGGAACAAATTGGCCTATATATATATATATATATATATTACCGTATTGCACCTACTGGGTTTGAGGGGTATAAACTATTTTTGGGGCTGGAAGGGGGGGGGGAGACTTCAAGTCCCCTATATTTTAGAGCAGAGGGGAACAAATTGGCCTATATATATATATATATTACCGTATTGCACCTACTGGGTTTGAGGGGTATGAACTATTTTCTGGCAGGGGGGGGGGGGTATTTCCAAGACCCTTACATTTTAAAGGAGAAAGGATCAACTTTGCCCATATAATTTATCCCCTTATTGCACCTACTGGGTTTGAGGGCTATAAACTATTTTGGGGCCTGAAGGGGGGGGGGGGGATTACTGCCAGTCCCCTACATTTAAGAGGAGAGGGGATAAAGTTGGCCCATATATCCCCTTATTGCACCTGCTGGGTTTGAGGGGTATAAACTTTTTTTCAGCTTATGGGGGTGAGGTACTTCATGCAGTCCCCTACATTTTAGAGCAGAGGGGATCAAATTTACCTATATATATATAATACTGTATTGCACCTATTGGGTTTTAGGCGTATAAACTATTTGGAGGACTCGAATGGGGGGGGGGGGGGTTAAAGCCCCTTATATTTTGGAGGAGAAATGATCAACTTTGCCCTTATTGCACCTACTGGGTTTGAGGGGTATAAACTATTTTGGGGGCTTGAAGGGGGGGGGGGTACTTCCAGTCCCCTACATTTTAGAGCAGAGGGGATGAAATTGGCCAATATATATTACCGTATTGCACCTACTGGGTTTGAGGGGTTAAACTATTTTTGGAATCTATACAAAAAAAGAGATCGTCGAATAAGAATAATTCTTGGATCAAACTTCAGTTCATATGATGACACATTGGTACAGGGGCGGATCCAACTTTTGCCATTTAGGGTAAATGAACGAACATTAACCATCAAAGTCAGCACTGGTGCTATATTGAATTGCATAATGCAGGCGAGACTGCCAGAGACGTTCCACTTGTTTATAATTTATACTTTTGTATGCGTTTGTTGGAAAATGAGTCATTCCCAAATTTACAGATGGGCAAAAAAATATCCTTATTTAGAAGCATACATGTCAGGACCTGCGGAACGGCGGTGCTAGGGGGGGGGGGGGCTTTGGACGAATGGTCACGTTCAAGTTAACGCGACGCAACGTGAGTCCGTGACGCTACCCGACCATTCAGAATAAGCCAATCACAACGGAGGAGAGGAAACGTAAGCAATTGGGCTTATAAAATCAACTGCACAGGAGATTACTCACACAATTATTATTCTGTGGGACAATAAACTCTTTTTATGGCACTTGTGGGACACCAATTTGGTAACAGCAATTCTCAATAACAAAATTTATTCTTCCTTGCAGCACTTTGAGCATGGAGAACCTGATCCATTTCCTGAGAAATCGTGGAGTACAGGAGGAATTTCTCCAAAAAATGGTAGAGGATAAGGTAAGTAGTCCAACTCTGATCTAAACCATAAGGCGACAAATAGGGGTCCATTTTAACAAAAATGCAATTTAGCACAGCATCTAAGGATCTGTTTTCTTTTCCCTCTGAATACCCAATGATATATATATTTGTCTCGCCTGCATAGCAGAGCGAGACAATGACATAATGATGACATTTCAAAACCTTAACCTTGGTCAACATTGAAATCTTAACCAAGGTTAAGGTTTTGAAATGTCATCATAACTTAGGAAGTATATAGACCTGGTTCACGAAACTTGGACATAAGGGTAACCAAGTATCACTTATCATCCTGCATTATTTTCATGTCACATGATCAAGGTCAAAGGTCATCTAGGGTCAATGAACTTTGGCCATTTTGGGGGCATCAGCATTGAAATCTTAACCAAGGTTAAGTTTTTGAAATGTCATAACTTCAGAAGTATATGGACCTAGTTCATGAAACTTGGACATAAGGGTAACCAAGTATCACTGATCATCCTGCATGAGTTTCCTGGTCACATGATCAAGGTCAAAGGTCATCTAGGGATGGTGAACTTGACCACATTTAATTTTTTTTAATGTAATAACTTTAAAATTGTAAGGGCCTATTTCATGAAACTTAAACAAAAGGTTATTCAAGTATTGCTGATAATTTTGCATGAGTTGCGGGTCACATGGTCAACGTCAAAGATCATTTAGGGTTAATGAGCTTTGAACATCAAAGTCAGCACTGCTGCTATATTGAATTGCGTAATGCAGGCCACAGGCGTTCTACTTGTTTTAACTAGGAACCCATATTATTAATAGGGTAAATAATAATATGACAGCATCAGAGTGCCCTGTAAGAAATGTATTATCCTTTAAAAATTGCCCTTATTAATCAAAATCTTTGAGGCTTACTTGATATTATATTAACCTATTGCCTAAGGGAACTGTACCCGGGGGGCAAAACATGTTTTTGAGAGATGGAATGTTGTGAAAGGTTGGGTATCAATGTGTTCAGCGCACCTCCCTGCACAATTTCTAGATGGACTAGTCTTCCAAAGGACCCCTAACTTTCTGACAATGTTAATAATTTTATATTCAAATAACCAATGTGTGTATTTTTCTCTCCCTACCCAGATCGACTTTGATATTCTTGCTTCCATTGAAGATCAGAAGTTGAAGGAGTATATTCCTGCATATGGGGATAGAATTTCAGCCTTAGCCTATTGCAGAAAGGAAATTGGACATTCTGGATCAGCATCAACATCAACATCACAGTCATCTTCAAATTTGGAGTCAACATCAGCATCATCTAGCAAAAGACCAGGTCTTGTTGATAGACTGAGGCAAAAATTAAACTTCCCTCCTCACAGAAGGCATTCTCCAAATGCCATAAAAGGCATAGGCAATACAAATGCCAGCAAAAACAAAAGACGGGTTGAATTAGGATGGATGAACTATGATGAAAATCTCCAAATCTATAAACAAGTTAGGATCCACCGAGGTGGTGGAACACGTCACCTGAAACTGAGTAAAGATGCAACCAGCGAAGAAGTGTTAAAAGAGGGGAAAAGACTGTTTTTTCCAGATGGAAGATCCATTGTAGGAAAAGAAGATGACTTTGATTTTCATGTCCAAGATTTCAGGGGAATAATTGTTGCGAACGGTACTGTCAATGATCTGTATCTTCAAACTGAGGTTAAAATGCTACGATTGTATGTTTGCACCAGACACAAGGATAAGAAGGAATCAAGTAAACCCATGTCAGGTGCGCACTACTTGAATGCACTTCCAGACAGTGTCATTATAATGGACAGTGAAGATGAAAATGATTTGAGTCATGTGGTTTCTTTCCCGGAGCAGCAAAATGGCAGCTCGGACTTCATTGACTTGGATGAGACACTTCCTTTTATCTCATTGAATACTCAGCCTTCTGAAGATTCTCAGCACAGTAGGCATGTACAGGAGGGAGTAGGAGCACAAGAAAACCTGGCAAATGATGCTTCTGCAGCAACACATGAAAGCCAGCAGGAGGGAGTAGGAGCACCAGAAAACCTGGCAAATGATGCTTCTGCAGCAACACATGAAAGCCAGCAGGAGGGAGTAGGAGCACCAGAAAACTTGGCAAATGATGCTTCTGCAGCAACACATGAGAGCCAGCAGGAGGGAGTAAGAGCACCAGAAAACTTGGCAAATGATGCTTCTGCAGCAACACATGACAGCCAGCAGGAGGGAGTAAGAGCACCAGAAAACTTGGCAAATGATGCTTCTGCAGCAACACATGACAGCCAGCAGGAGGGAGTAAGAGCACCAGAAAACTTGGCAAATGATGCTTCTGCAGCAACACATGAAAGCCAGCAGGAGGGAGTAAGAGCACCAGAAAACTTGGCAAATGATGCTTCTGCAGCAACACATGAGAGCAAACAAGACATCAAGCTTCACCGATGTAATATCCTGAATGAACTCATGTGTGTATTTAAGGCACCCAATATAACACATGCATCAATAGCATTTTCCTTTGTGGATGAATTGGGGGTAGATGCACAGGGTGTATCCAGAGATGCTTACACATGTTTTTGGGAAATGTTTTTCAGCACTTACTCTGATGGGGAAGATGTCAGAATTCCAGCATTATGCCCCGAGTTAGGCGCTGAGGAGTGGAATGCAGTTGGGCGAATATTTGTGAAGGGTTACCTGGAACACAAAGTGTTTCCTATGAAGCTAGCACCTGCTTTTTTTGTAGCTTTGTTGTTCGGAGAAGAGCAAGTCACACCAGATGTTTTGTTAAGCTCCTTCATGCTGTATCTATGCGATGCAGACAGATCAGCTGTACAATCAGCACTTGATGGCAGCTTGACAGAAGACGAGAAAGAGGCTTTTGTAGATTTGCTGTCCAGAGAAGGGGCCCACACCATTCCACAAGATGAAGAAGCTGCAGGCACAATCCATCAATTGGCACACAAGTGTATGATCCAAAATGGAAATTATGCATTGCAGTGCATGAGGGATGTTGTTCGATTTGGACTTCAGTCAAAGTTTGAAAATCCTCCTGCAGCTCTTGATTTGTACAAGGAGCTGGCTCCTACAGCAAAGGGAATTATCAATTTATTCAGTGCAGTTACAACAACAAGGGAGGAAAGCCAATCACTAAGATACCTCACCCAATATGTCCGAGCTCTGGATCGCAAAGGACTTGAGAAGCTTCTGCACTTTATCACTGGTTCACAAGTCATGAGCGTATTGAAAATAACCATTCAATTTACAGCAATAGAGGGCTTGGCCAGAAGGCCAGTAGCTCACACCTGTGGGCCTACACTGGAAGTTCCCTCCACTTACCCAAGCTATCGTGAATTCCGACAAGAATGGGATGCAGTGTTAAGCTCTGGGTATCTTAAAATGGACTTTTGCTGAATGATGCTGTTCTTTTTAGTGTTTTTGATGTATTTGCCTAACCAAGAATCTTAATAATTGCACTTCTTAGGATTTTTGAATTTTTATATCCATCATAACAAAACAGTGATACTAATGATTCAATGTACAGTAGAAGCTTGATAATTACAGCAATATTCTTGTGCCCAGGTATTTTTGTTTGTCAGAAAAGATATTTGTTAATACCAGTAGAAATACAGTAACAGTAAACTGGTCTGAAGGAAACTTATGACAAATATTGAGTGCGATCGGATTGTAGACCAATTTTCAATTTTATATTGTAACTGAATTTCAAATGTTTACATTTCATGGTCATAAAATTTTGGATAAAAATCCCAAACTTATTAGGTCCAGCTAAATACATTGAAAATGCATTTTGTCAACACATATTAACATTACCTTTTTCAAGAGCATCTTGAATATTTGTTCGCTTTAAAGATTATTGGAAAATGGTTTTATACTGTATACTTTCTTGGTTGTTCATACCTTCCTCCATACTTTTTTTTCTTGAATTGGTAGTGTTTTATTATCTTGTATACCGGTAGAGTGTTTGATGCTAGTGCTTTTTAACACTTTTTGATTATGTTGCTACTGAGGTGCATTTTATAAAGGTATCACCTTTTCCTAGAAAGTTAGCAGAGGAATGTTGTTGTTCAGTGACCTTGAAACATGGATATTTAGGATATGTAATATTTTGCTATTAATTTTGTTACTAAGTAAAAGTAGACAGTTATCTATTGTGCAGGTACATGTGCTTTGCACAAAGACAAGCATTTTCTCCAGGTAAGATAAAAGTTGTATCAAAATGCTAATGTTAATTGAGAAATTTCAAATAGAACTTTGACCAAAATGAGTTTCAAAGTAGTAAATAGAAGTAGATTTCAAAATTACCACTTTGAAAAGAGCTTGGGAAACCTACATGTAATTGTTTTGGGGTGCTTAATGTACCTTCTTCTTGAATCCGTATGAGACTCTGATTTAATGCCATGTGACTATGATTTTTAGATGATACATTTAGAAAGATATTCACTTTCAATTTACTGCATTTGAGAAGTGTTCATGCCTTTCTTGGTTATTGTTCATGCCTTCCTCCATACTTTTTTCTTGTATTTTGTGGTATTGTACAGTGCGACCCAGAAAAAACGAAACCAAGAATTATTACTGTTTTATCATAACTTAATCACAATTATAATTAATAAATGACACATATTTGTAAAGCTTAGATCCTCTTCTTTCATTTGATGCATTTCATATGATGCATATTTCACGCATGAGTGATTAAAAGCAATTTGAGGGAAGGAAACCAAAAAGTCATTTGGCGGGCAGTATCTGAATTTCAAAGAAAAATTGACATTTCTAGAAAGTTCAGTTTCTGCCCTTTCATATGACAACTCAATCAGGAAAAATGAGCAAAGAATAACAAAGTTGTGTTCGTTAAAGTGGTGCTTGCATTTCCATAATTTGATTTTAAAAGTTCATTTTCACTGGCTGCCTACCGTAGCAACAAGCAGAATTGACATAAGGCTTAACTCCGTTTCATTGACATTGACAATCAGCCATGCATGAAGTCTTTCGTCTATGTCTGATCGTCAATGAAACGGAGTTAAGTCTTTTGTCAATTCCTTTTGTTGCTACGGCAGGCACCCAGTGAAAACGAATTTGCTTAATCAAATTATGGAAATGCGAGCATCACTTTAAACAAACAGAACTTTGTTATTCCTGGCTCATTTTTCCTGATTGAGGTTTCGTATGAAAGAGCAGAAAATGAACTTTCTAGAAATGTGAATTTTTCTTTGAAATTCAGATACCGCCCGCCAAAAGACTTTGGTTTCCTTCCTTCAAATTACTTTTAATCACTCATGCGTGAAATATACATCATATGAGTTGCATCAAATGAAAGAGGATCTAAGCTTTACAAATATGTGTCATTTATTAATTATAATTGTGATAAAAGCCTGTGTATAGTTTTGGTAAATCAAAAAAAAAAAAAATGCGCCTATCACTATTCCAATTCATTGCTAGCTAATATGAATGGATATGCCCTATAACAGTTATGATGTGGAGGATATGAAATGAAAATGTGTTTTACAGGATAAATTTTGCGGTTTTACATGGAAATTTAATTTTATCGGGTCACCCGATCAAAATAAAATATCTGTGTGTTTTTGTGTTTCAATTAAAACCTATTCCAAATCATGGAATGGGCTGAAACTTTCAGGATATGTTCTTTGTCTGTAACTTTTGGATATCGCATCATTAAATTTATAAGATAAGTGCTTGAATGCCCATTTTTTAATTTAAAAAAGCATCCCCGAGAGAGGGCGCTATATATCCAAGATTTGAATATTTGAAATTTTCTCAGAGAAGTGGCAGTTGGAAAAATATCTAACGGTCTCTACGCTTCAGTAAGACTGTCATATTATATGATATTCAATTATCAATCACATTATTGACCCTTTACCAAAGCTACATGTATACACAGGCTTTAAGTTATGATAAAACATCGATAATTCTTGGTTTCGTTTTTTTGTGGGTTGCGCTGTATAGAGTTTTTGATGCTGTCTGCTTGTTAATACATTTTCATAATGTTGCTACTGAGGTACATTTTATGAACGTATTACCTTTGCTTAGAAAGTTGTTCATGCCATCCTCCATACTTTTTTCTTGCATTTTGTGGTGTTATATAGAGTTTTTGATGCTGTCTGCTTGTTAATACATTTGCATTATGTTGCTACTGGGGTGCATTTTATGAATGTATCACCTTTGCCTAGAAAGTTAGCAAAGGAATGTTGTTGTTCAGTGACCTTGAAACATGGATATTTAGGATATGTAATATTTTGCTATTAATTTTGTTACTAAGTAAAAGTAGACAGTTATCTATTGTGTAAGTACATGTGCTTTGCACAAAGACAAGCATTTTCTCCAGGCAAGATAAAAGTTGTATCAAAATGCTAATGTTAAATGAGAAATTTCAAATAGAACTTTGACCAAAATGAGTTTCAAAAATAAGTTTCAAAGTAGTAAATAAAAGTAGATTTCAAAATTACCACTTTGAAAAGAGCTTGGGAAACCTACATGTAATTGTTTTGGGGTGCTTAATGTACCTTCTTCTTGAATCCGTATGAGACTCTGATTTAATGCCATGTGACTATGATTTTTAGATGATACATTTAGAAAGATATTCACTTTCAATTTACTGCATTTGAGAAGTGTTCATGCCTTCTTACATATGTTTTAAGTCGTTCACAAGCCTGCATATTTGTCCATCTGTCTGTCCGTCCATCTGCCTGTATGCATAGATATGCACATACCTAAAAACCACACTTGCACAATGTCAGTGCTTGTGTGGAGTTCAAACTTTAAACATTACTTGAGGCCATCGTCTTGACACAGTTTTCGAAAAAGCAAAAGGGCATGACGGCTTTGGACACTGTCCATATTTTTGTCGGGGAGGGGGGGGGGGGGTATGAAGGGTGTTTGATGCAGTGCATCCAACTGTTATTAGGGTTTGTTCAGTTTATTTACAATGTGTTATGTTTTTGCTTTGCAATTGAATAAAACTTTGCATAACTTTGAATAACTTTGAATCTTGTTTTGTTTCCATTGTTTCTTATCCTGCTAGTTACCCCCCACCCAGCACGTTTACTTCCTAGGACATTTACCTTCAGGACAATGACCATCTAGGACCTTTTACCCCCCCCCCCCCCCCCGACAATAATCCACTAGAACAATTTGCCTTAAATTACCTTAAATAAATCCCCCAGGTCCGTTACTTCGACTGAAAATTAATATTGTTATGGTGATGATGATGATAGTGGTGATTATGAGAATAATGACGACAGAAGAGGTGGAAGTGCATATTATGAGGATAACAATGCTCACAAATTATGATGTTGGTAAGCTGATGATGGTGATGAAGTTCATAATGATTTTTTAGTGAGGACGATGGTGATGGTACCGATTATGACGATTTATAAGAGTGATGATACTTATGGCCATGATGTTGGTGGTGATGGTGCTGTTGATAACGGTTATGCGAGATGGCGATGATGATAATTAGAAGACAAGAGGGTGTGAAGTGTGGGGGGGGGGGCAGAGGGGGAATATTTTACAGGGGGGGGGGGTACTTGTCCTAGAACCATCTGGGATTGTAGAAAGGAGAAATTGACAAAGGCGTGAAAAATAGGTTCCCCTTAAATATTTATTGCAGATTCTTGTAACTTTGGATTTAACCCTGCAAAAACGCTGACATTCCTTGTCACAATGGCCTCTTCTATATTTCCACCATTAAAACCAAAATTTTCCCTTTTATTTATACATATGATAACACACATACATGTAACAACCCACACACAGTATAATGTGTTGTTTTTTTTGTATTTTATTGAATAAATTTTCTCTCCTGTTAATCGGATAATCCTGTTAATTTCATACACAAATATTCTTAAAATGGCTATGCAATGAAGCAGAGACCACTGTACCAAGACCAGAGGCTGAACTTTGCATCATTCACAATAAATAGACAAATTTCTCACAAATTTTTCTGGCTATTTAATCCCCACAATGGCTTAAAATGTTCAAATGGAAGTCAAATACAGCTTCATGTAAAACTTAAAACATTTCTTTTGAGAAAAACTGAAAAACATCAATCAAAGCTACTATCCTTTATGTGCATTTCAGATAAAGTTATTAACAAACCAATAAATGGAACTTAAAATACATACAGTAAACATAAACAGTACAAATGTAAAAAATAAAAAAAATCAGTTTGTTTTAAGTGAAATTTGATTTCTTTTTCAGGTTTTGCCCTTATCATGTACTACATCAAAACTCAATTACATGGGTAATTCAAGATATATTTTTTTTAATTTTCATAGATTAAGTGATAATACATGTATGAATTCTCTGTTAATTTCTCCCACTCAACTAATTCCATTTTGAAATAAATCAGCTTTCCTGTAAATGACAACACTAAAAAAAATATGAACTAGATGAATTCTCGACTGCACGCAGTCAAAATTTATGCCTCCGCCTTTGCCAGATCAGAAATATATCGCACATTCATGTTGATTTTTTTTTTAAGTTTGAGTGAAAAAAAAACACAATTTGACATGTTTAATAACCTCTGTGACATTTTACCTTCGACATGACACCACAAAAATCTAAGATTAGTGCCTCTTTAAACCTAATCATGAGTCCTTGCAACATTTCAAGAAAGCATCTACAATGCATTCATTTCTACCAGATCTTATTTATTCCAGTTCAAATATATTTCTGAGATGAAAAAATTATACATTACAATAAGCCAGTTCGTACATGTAGTTCCATTCTGCGCATGAGCAGAAGGTCATTTGAACACAAATGGCATTGAGGTTTAACATTCAATGAGATAAGCACCAACTTAAAGTCTTGATTATTCATATATTCTTTTGAATTGTGCTTTTCATAAGATCCACTGGAAAGCAACAATGCATCCTTTAGCTACTGTAATTGAAGAGTTGGCTAGGTACATGTATATTGTAATAGCCACATGCTAATGCATTCAAAGTAGAAATGCAACAGATACCTTCATAAAATGTTCATTGATGTGTTATTTTAGTTACCTGGTCTATTCAATTTCTGCAACCTGCAATGTCAGGCATGGTTATATAATATCTTGCTTTGAATTTTGCCTATCCTAATGAAAGAAAGGAAAGGTCATTTGAACAAACTTGTCCATGAGGTAATTACGAACTGGTCTATTCAGTAGGTTCATTGTTTTCATTCAAAATGCATAATTCAACTATAGATGGTACACATCAAGTTCATATTTAAATAGGTGACTGTTTTATGTTCATTTTGCAAAGAAATAACATTTAAAATTTTCCATCTATTTTAGCAAAGAAATCCATTCCATTCCATTGAAATATTTATACAATGCAACTGTTAATGTATATGATAGTCTGTCAAATGATATTGCTCAAAATCTTTATCCTTCAGGTTATATTTTCATTCTCAAACCAGAACACAAGATTACCTTTAACAGCTTGAGGTTGATGCAAAAACAGATCTTCAGTTTAATGCCTCCCAGGCTCCCAGCCACTTTCTTAGCATGATTTCACATGAGTAAATATACATGTAAAGAACCAATGCTAACAAATTCTGTCACACTTCGGTGTCCTTAAATGTGGTCAAAATTATGGTCTTGCCTACATGTACAATGCAAAAATTTGACAAAATTGGCTTAAATCATTAAGTAACTTCAGTCATCTCTACTAGATGTTTGCAGATGAATTTAAAAGAAGTACCACAAATACCGGTATTCATTTTTACATATATATATAGTATACCAGAAAACATTGCCGAACAATTTTTTCGGCAAACCATGGTGGTGAAGAAAATTTCCTTAACCCTAAAACGGCCAGGGAGGGGGGGGGGTTGAATCAACCCCTCCCCCCCCTCAACATTTTCTGCGATCATTCCGCCGCGCAAATTTTTTTTTACCATGCCGCTTACGGAGTTTATACTTTCAAGTCTTGCGCATCTTTTGAGACCAAATTTACGACGCCCGGGTACGCGGTTCCGAAATTACGCAACATTTCGTAAGTGCATGTCAGACCCAAAATTGCTCCAAAACATGATTTCGTGTACAAAGTCAATGCAAATTGAGTTTTCTCATCTAATTCATAAAGATATGATTATTTTTACTTTTATCAGCTGAAATTAATTTATTTTAGCATCATTATGCTTCAAAAAGGGTGTGCAATAAATCTGGTGAAAAAAACAAAGAAAAACAAAAGGTCGAAAAACAAAGAAATACATAAGAAATTCATAAAACAATAAAATACATAAGAAATTGATTTCCGAACCGAAGTTTTTTTCAATTATGGTTGTTGAGAATGCTACAGAGAATATTTTTACCAAAATTTAGCATTCTAGGAGCTTTATTTAGTGAATTAGAGCTAAAAGTATGATTTATGCATTAATTAGCACAATTAATTCATATGAAATAAAATCTCATTATTTTGAAAAAATTTACCATACGACCTTGTAGATTACATCGCACACTACCATCATGCAAATTTTTGCGGCGCTCGCGCAATCGGCACTCGCGCGATCGGCGGCCGAGATCTCATGCCCCCCGCAACAGAGCAGCCAAAAAAGCCCAGCCTAGTTAGGGTTAAATTCTTGTCTTTCTTGAGGAAAACAAAACAAACAAGAACAGCAACAAAAATGCAATGTGAAAATTATCTCCATTACTTTTATTTGCCATACACAGAACAAAGAATTTGGCACAAAGTGATTACACGGTAAGTCACTGGGCATGGAGCTCCATATAAATGTGTTCCCTTAACAATTTATATAAGTCCACAGCAGATTCTGGGCTGGAT
Organism: Heliocidaris tuberculata; assembly: GCA_025618425.1. Classification (NCBI taxonomy): domain Eukaryota; kingdom Metazoa; phylum Echinodermata; class Echinoidea; order Camarodonta; family Echinometridae; genus Heliocidaris; species Heliocidaris tuberculata. The sequence goes on along the minus strand of CM046836.1, from coordinate 14,696,628 downwards.
GGGAACTCGTACTGATGGTCATGCATGACTAACCAGCCCATCTCATATACATCTTTCTCACAAGGAATGGTTTCTCTGAATATACATTCCTCTTTGCAAAGGTTGACAGCAGCCTGGGGAATGAGGCATATGTAGTTGTGTGTTTCATACAACTCTGGCATGTGGTACAGGATATTTGGACGACCACTTGGAACATGGGTGTTTCTAGTTGGTCGAATCAAGTGGTGATTCCATGTAGTCACTACTTCATCCAGGTCATCCTGTGCAGGGGATATGAATTTAAAATAGTACTCAATAGAAATGAGAATGTATTCACTGACATGCTAATTAAGATAAATCACTTTCGACCAAATTTACCAACAAATTTGCTTGATACATGTACATGTAGTACTGTGCACGAGGCAATCTTAGGTTCAGCTCACTTGGTAGATGCATAGAAGTTAGTACTGCTTTATAGGGAGAATGGAAGAGGTTTCAGAATGACTCCAAACATGTTATGTCAATGTTTCATTTCCTAATATCACATGGATTAAAGTAAGGCTTTCCAAACTCTGGGTCGTGACCAAAATTTCGATCACAAAGTAATAAATTTGGGTTGCGAGATTGTTTGTGCAATTTATTTTTTAAATATATTAAACAAAATCAGTACTTGATGCCTAAAGGCTTCTAATCATGCATTCAGACTGAAAATTTTAACTGAAACTTTACTAGTTTTAGTTTTTAAATATCAATAAAATGTAACTTTGAAACCCCCATTCTTTAAAAAACACAAGTTAACGCAAAGCGAAGCATCTCCTCGCCGGGTACAAATGGCCTATATATGTCAGAACAAGTTACCTCCATTAGACTATACTACTAGGCAAGAAAGTTAACCACATTTTTGCATATATAATTAGGTATTTTTGCATATTTAATGAGCTATGATATTTGACCTACACACTCTGAAATCAAACTTGGGCTGCATTTTGATACCATGTACATTCATATCAAATTTCATTAAAATTCGTCATACATTAATTACTAAAGTTATTGAACAGAAACCAGATTTGTGACGGACAGACGGACGGCAGCTTTACTATATCGGTATATCCCCGCTGACTTCGTCGGCGAGGGGATAAAAAAGTCTTGCTCTGCTCTCTCACTACATATATCTTCACTTGTGAAGAGTAATTGATGCCTATAATACAAAGCTAACTATAGTATTATCTCACTGTTTCTCACAGTGTGACTCTCCTTATAATGAAGATATACATGTACATGTAAGGTTTGTGGGCAGCAATGGACAAGACAATTTGAATATTTGGGTCACAGGCTGAAAAGTTTGAAAGCCCTGGAATAAAGTAACGTTTGTTTTCACATAGGTATTTAAAAATGTGTGCATGCACAATCATTTCCTATAATATACATGTAGTTATCAGTACATGTCATTTTTTTTGGATTATAATATAAGGATTACAAAAAATAAAGCTATCACATGCCACATGGCATTGGGATTTTTTCCAAGTGCTTAAAATTATGTGTACATGGTGAACGTGAGTTTGTTTCTATACATGTGGTTTCAATTTTTAAATTTTTTTTTAGTTTTTTAGTTTTTTGTTACCTGAATAAGATGCATGAAACAGAAACGTATCAGGTTGACATCCAGGTCATTTCCAATGAAGTAGCCATCTTCATCCAAAGTTCGAAAAAGGCACATCCAGAAGTCAGTGCACTCTCTTCTGAGAAATGACCAGAAGTACTCAATACGCTGATTACTTGTGCTGGCTCCTCCCAGGTAGCTACGAATTCCAGCCATTGCATCATTGTCATTTCCACGCAGAAATCTCTGGAAATCACGCACATAGACATTTTCTGTTCCCAAGTCTCCTCGTACTACACGGGGGCACCCTCCAAGCTCAGCTACCTTTTCCATATAGTAACCGCCAATCAGCTTTGGATTTGAAGATGTATGGTATGCATTCATCCAAATGATTTTCCTAGAATATCCATCTATACAGCCATTGACACATATCCCATATCGTTTCAGTTTGTCATAACCATCCACATGCCATAAATAGTTTGGTCCCTTTGAAGAGTACACCCGCCGTCTCAGTCTTCGTCTCCTTCTCCGATCAGTACCTTCTGGGTCCAACAATTGAAGTATTATTCTTACATCTTCCTTCTTACATTTCAGTTTATTTAATGAACATTTTGTGAACATCCACCTGTAACCATGAAGGCTTCCTGATCCGCAAAGTTGCATTTGGATGAAATCTATAACTTCAGTAATGGGACTGTAGTCCTTCCTTCTTGAAAGACCAAGGTGTTTGATTAAGCGTTTCAAATGACGCAGTGATATAACAGTACCACATTCTGATGCTACAATCCTCAGAATGTCTGTATACAAGAGGCCCATCTCAAAGCACATGGATATCAGTCTGTTTCTCTCCTGCTTATCCATTTTGGCATTATCACCAATGTCTCTATCAGTACTCTGAAATTAATACAAATAATTCACAATAAGTAATCTGGAATACTTAAAATTAAATGATAAGTCAAAAAATTGCCACATCTTCCTAGAATACATACCGAAATAAAACCTTTTTTTATTAAATTAATGACAGAGGTTAGAATTATTTGTAAATTGATGAAAAGTGGAAATAGGGATAGTGGAATAAGGAGAGGGTTAGAGGAGTGGAATAAGGGATGCTGCTTAAAAAGTGGCTGCATCCTGATTGAAGAGTGGTGATTGTTCAAGTGCTGAAGGCAAGCAAAAGGTTTCGCTACATGTATGCTCAAGATCATATATATGCATACAAATTTAAGCAATTGCTGACTGCTGAGCATGAATTGCAATTACTACTTTTTTATGCATATACTGTAGTATGGCCCAGCATATCCCTCTCTGTGATCATGTATCTCTGACAGGAACAGTATTTGCTGCTGACCAGCATTACCTGTTGTAGTGTCCGAAAGTAAGATTATGCATTTTTGTTTATCATGCTCAAAATATATTTGCCTAAAATGTATGATTCTTCATACCTTTTTTTTTTTGGTCAAATTTAAATAACAAGAATGTAATGTATAATTGTATAAAACAAATTCAACAGAGAAGGACACATTTCAGCTGAAAATCTTTATCAAGAATAGAGCTAGAGAATTAAAATGAAAGCTAGTTTACTTGTTTTTATTTCACTATACTGTGTCTGTATTTTCAAAAAAAGGGAAATGAAAATGGTAACATACAATTGCACAGCTTTTAAAACAGATGTACCCACTGGCGGAAATCTATAATGTCACCCTATTTATCAGGGGGGGGGGGGGGGGTCTATTCATTCGTCCCCCCCCTTGATGAATAGGGTGATATCTCAGATTAACGCCCATGGATGTACCACACAAGATTTTCCTGCATATCCTGAAATACTCACCAAAAATATACAAAATTAATTAAGGGAATGTCTGCCATGAAATGGATTCAGTACAGCCTACAGGAACCAGTTCTCTGCCTTAATTCTCCAGCCCCTCATTCAAGATTGTAGGTGAAATGCAGACCAAGATCATTCAATAACACAATATCTGTTATGAAAAACAAACAAAAAAATCAATTTAAAACATCGAGAACTGGAATTTATATTTTTCCAGTCAAGTTCAATTCACAGAAGGTCCAAATTTCATCGTAAGGCTTAATTATTACTTAGATTCATTCTTGGGCCATTTTAAAATGGTTATAATATAAAGCCTACTGCCTTTGACAAAAGGCAGCCTTTATCAATAACAAATTTGCTTTTATGAATTATGTGTACAACATTTCAAAAACTCCACATGTGCTGCATATAATTATAGATCTAAGTTTTCACTTATAGAAGTCTATTATAATTTGGCTAAATCATATGCAAATTTCCATAAATTTGTACTTTTTGTAGGGATTTGTGCTGGTCCCTACTAGGGATTTGTGCTGGTCCCTACAGAGCATCTTATTATATTTCCAAAATTTGATTGCAATGAATGTCTGGTTGCAAATATATCTAGGAATCTAGGAGTCTAGTAGACTAGATCTAAACCAGTTTGTTGGTTTCAGTATTTGGACGTTTTCTAACGTGATGTAGCTTGTAGCTACAACGTCGGCCGGATCCGTTGGCCCGTACTCGACTACTACTACATGTAGGTCCCTGTACTTTACCACCAATACTAGCCCGATTCCATACCATGATATTCGTAATATTTGCAAAAAATGACGACAAAACACACATAATATACAATAAGGGAATTTACTAACTAGAATGTCATTGTGAACTTACCATAAGCTACATTTTAATGGCTGAAAGGCAACGGCTACGGCTTACGCTACGCAGATTGTCACATGTACGTACGGTACTCGTACTCACTCGAGCTGAGCTGGAAAAAAAAAAAACCTGCGCATTTTTGCATTCAAGTCGTGGGAACGAGTTAGTAAGTCGTGGGAACGAGTTACAAACTTACAAGTCGAGGGAACGAGTTAGTAAGTCGTGGGAACGAGTTAGTAAGTCGAGGGAACGAGTTAGTAAGTCGAGGGAACGAGTTAGTAAGTCGAGGGAACGAGTTATAAGTCGTGGTAACGAGTTATAAGTCGTGATAACGAGTTAGTAACTCGAGGGAACGACTTACGAAAAAAAAAAATAATGACATGTCACCTTAGGGGCTCCGTATATATGTATAGATGTAGTCAGGATTTTTCAATAGGGGGGGGGGGGAGACGTGAAATATCCAACCGCTTAGCCATGGTAGCCAAGGTTTCATTTTAGGGGGGCGGCGGCGGTTGTGAGCACACAAAGCGTGCGAAATTGGTGAAGAGCGCGCAAAGCGTGCTCGTCAGGGGGGGGTGGGTGCAAGGAGGGGGGAGTTTCCCCCCTCCCGCATGAAGCGCGAAAGCTTTGACGTTTTAGGAAAATTGAGAGAAAGATAGCCGTGCTCGCATCACCTTTTTTTAGGCGGAAAGTTAGTTCGACGCCCTGACTGCTTTCCAATTATTTGGACGCAATACTGCACTGTATGTAACAGGGGAGGGCAGAGAGGGGGGATTTTTCCCCCTTCCCGCGTGAAGCGCGAAAGCTCTGACGTTTTATGGCAAATTTGAGAGAAAGATAACCGTGCTCGCAGCACCTTTTTTTTCAGTCGGAAAGTTAGTTCGGACTGCTTTTCAATTATTTGGACACAATACTGCACTCTATATAACAGGGGTGGGTGCAGGGAGGGGGGATTTCCCCCTTCCCGCGCGAAGCGCGAAAGCTCTTACATTTTATAGCAAATTTGAGAGAAAGATAACGGCTCGTAGCAAATAAATTTTTTAGGCGGAAAGTTAGTTCGACGCCCTGACTGTTTTTCAATTATTTGGACGCAATACTGCACTGTATGAAACAGGGGAGGGTGCAGAGAGGGGGGAGTTTCCCCCTTCCCGCATGAAGAGCGAAAGCTCTGACGTTTTATGGCAAATTTGAGAGAAAGATTACCGTGCTCGTAGCACCTTTTTTTCAGTTGGAAAGTTAGTTCGGACTGCTTTTCAATTATTTGGACGCAATACTGCACTCTATATAACAGGGGTGGGTGCAGGGAGGGGGGGGGGGATTTCCCCCCTTCCCGCGTGAAGCGCGAAAGCTCTGACGTTTTAGGAAATTTGAGAGAAGGATAGCCGTGCTCGCATCACCTTTTTTAGGCGGAAAGTTAGTTCGACGGCCCTGACTGCTTTTCAATTATTTGGACGCAATACTGCACTGTATGTAACAGGCGAGGGTGCAGAGAGGGGGAGTTTCCCCCTTCCCGCGTGAAGCGCGAAAGCTCTGACGTTTTATGGCAAATTTGAGAGAAAGATAACCGTGCTCGTAGCACCTTTTTCTTCAGTCGGAATGTTAGTTCGGACTGCTTTTCAATTATTTGGACGCAATACTGCACTCTATATAACGGGTGGGTGCAGGGAGGGGGAAGTTTCCCCCTTCCCGCGCAAAGAGCGAAAGCTCTGACGTTTTAGCAAATTTGAGAGAAAGATAACCATGCTCGTAGCACCATTTTTTTAGGCGCAAAGTTAGTTCGACGCCCTGACTGCTTGTCAGTTATTTGGATGCAATATTGCACTGTATACAACAGGGGTGGGTGCAGGGAGGGGGAGTTATTTCCCCCTTCTGGCGCGAAGCGCGAAAACTATGACGTCTTAGCAAATTTCAAGAGAAAAATAACAGCTCGTATTATAGCGCCTTTTTAGGCCTTTTTCTCTCACTTTCCCCGCTTTTTCGCTCTCGCTTTCTTTTCTTTCATTTTTTTTTAAGGGGCTGAATAGGGGAGGCCAGGGCCCCCTTGTGCCCCCTGTTACGCCAGTGGATGTAGTCATTTATTATTATCCGTAATGTTCGTTTAACAGCTGATTCAGTTCAGTAATTGAGGTACATTCGTCTACATTGTAATAAAAGGAAAGAATACTATAAACACCACTGGATATTTTGTTTTATTTCCCTTTGTTATTTTTCATTTATTTGGATTGGTTATTATTCATATCCGTCCTTCATTCATGACCACTGATTATTTTACCGAGGCCTCTTTTGAGATATTGGAGAAAATATGAAATTTTGTTTACAAAACATTGAGAGTTGTACTACTAAACCTGCCATTTTGAAGCAACACTGTCAATTCGAGGATCGCCATATAGAAAGTAAATTGAGACTTTTCAAGCTTTCATACTTTTTTCATTTCTTAACCGATTTTGATGGAACTTTTTAAAAACTGCTTCTCTCTATCCTCTCTTTTCATTAAAATGGATATTTCCCCAGGGTTTCATTCTCCTTTAATTATTCATCAGCACATTCCAACATACTGGTTTCATAATGTCACTGCATGTATTACTGTCCAACCTCATCATCAATTTTTATGTTTAATACATTATCGTTATCATCAAAATCATGGGAGTCTTGTACATGAGCGTGAGGGATACCACCAGTGGGCGGGGGGAGTCATTGTCATCATCAAAAATTCCTCTCATAATCTTCGATGCTTTTCGATAGTCAGTTGGGGGGGGGGGGGAGAGGGGTGAGGGTGGGCTGCTGCCATAATAGTAAAAAGTCATCTCAAGTAATTCATTGTTGTTGGCACATTTTTAAAATGTTGTGTCGCCAACAGGGATGCCTCAGCCACTTCGCTTTGCCTACATGTATGAACTCGGGTACAGTTTTATGTAGATCACTTAAGGCCACCGCACACCTTACGATCGGTCTGCGATTTGATTTGTGAAATCAATCGCTATGGCATTAAATATTGGCATTTTAACAAATGAAATCTATCCTATTCAGGTTCTGAAAAGTAATATGAATACTAAACATGAGGTTTTGGTGAGCTGTCAGCTTTCTACAGAGAATACGGGCAAAATTAGTTTCAAATCGTAGGCAGTCGTGGGATTTTTGTGACGTCACTACGACTCGGAGCCGATTTGGCCATTCCACGCCATTCCATGCTTTTCCATGCCATTCCATGCTTTTCAGAATTGAATAGGGTATATTTCATTTGTTAAAAGGCCAATATTTAATGCCATAGCGATTTTTTTTCACAAATCAGATCGCAGACCGATCGTAAGGTGTGCGGTGGCCTTAATATTGGCCCGATACTGGCGCGTACGGGGCCGGGAAGCGGGCCGGGCCGAGGGAACCGTTGCGCAAACAAAATTTAACCCATTCATTCATTCATAAATACATGCATGGCTTGTTAATTGTTGGTTTAAAGATTGCTATAAATTACATCAGTATGGCACGGGTTAATAATAAATTCTACCGATTAAAAACCGATACGCGAACATTTCTCGGCCTATATATACTTTTAAGTTCCAGCAAGCTGAGCATCATCGTATTTCACACTATTGTTCATTCTGCAGACGATGTATACTGTCCTGTCATTACAAAAGCGAAAGAAAATTATACATTCCTTTTTTAGTAAAAAATCTGTAAAAGAAATCGCAAAAACAGAAAATATTGATCAGCGTACTGTTAGTCGCACTATTAGGAGATATCTCGAGACTGGTAGTTTTAGTGATCGTAGAAGAAGTGGACGTCCACCCATATTTAGTCGTGAGCAAGAAGCATTTGTACACTTAGCGATTCAGGATAACGACGAGATTAATGGCACAAAACTGCAACTTTTACTTTCTGGTGAATTTGGAAAAAAGTACTCCGGGTCAACGATACGTCCTCATAGGAAAAAACTTGGGTGGATCTGTACCCGGACGAAATACGGACAGCTAATCAGAAAGAACAACAAGGCAGCCCGTTTGGCATTTTGTATTAATTGTGTTGAACGAAATATAAGGTTTGACGACGTCATTTTTTGTGACGAGTCTACAGTTTATATTGAGAACATTTCATCGTTTCATTTTCGTCTTGAGAATCAACCATCAAAAAAGAAGCGGAAGCCAAAGCACCAGCAAAAGGTATGAAGATCTATACAATCATCTCTATTTTGATTTAGTCATGTTTGACAATGTAATTTTTTGTTTTATTATATTGTTTGTTGGGTCACCCCAACTCCCATTACGAAAAGCTTACTTGGGGAGCTCCAAGGAATGCCCCAGGATTCTCCCGGGGCGCCCCGACTTATATACACGGTCTCAGGGATTTAGGGCGGTGTAAACTCGGTGACGTAGTAGTCGTATTCCTTTGTTTACAGGCTGACATCATAATGTTAAGAGTAACTGGTTCACGTATCCATTATGACGTCATAATAGAAGGCTATACGTGCAACAGTTCCTAACGCAGTTACATGTAGTGGTCACAAGTTATAAGTGCACTGGGTGCTCTTGGAGCGCTTTTGGAGCGCCCAAAATTTGGGCTGCAGTATGAATGGGGTAGTAATCGTATTCCTTTGTTATAGGTAGTGACATAATGCCCCCAATACAGCATTGATATGTAGTAAATTTTACATAATCTCTGCATGTCGATGTAAATAAAAGTTCGCGAGTTTGTATTGATCAACACAGCAGCTAGAAATGACACTGGATTTTCCAGTTTTTAATACCAGTATACATGTATTACTAGACCATGTAGACCTACATGTAGTATACATACCTACCCCTACAAGTTTGTAAAATAAACAATATGTGGACCACTCCCTTCTCCATTCTCAGTCACTCGACAATTCTAAATTTTACATTTTTACATTTTAAATTTCATCCATTAGCCGCGGAACTTATTTTTTGAGTACATGTAGATCTAGACACATTTCGTAAAACCTTGGAAAAAAGGTTCGAAAATTGTCATTAATGAGTGAAATCAAATCACCCCCCCCCCTCCACCTTCAAATACGCTCCGCGGCCCCTGTCATCTTACTCATATACATGTATATCAGTAATTCTGATACATTTTTCGGAACCTTCTTGGACAAAGTAGTTTTTAAATAAAAATTGATTTGAACACCCCCCCCCCCCACATTAAATTATTTCTCAATGACCACATGCATGTAGATGTAGGCCTGCATGTAAAGATAATAAATCTGAACTATATTTATTCAATAGGTCTACAGTGATTTGTATCACTAAATCACTGAATCGCTAAATCAGCCTCTTTGGCAATGTTTGGGGGCCGATTTATCCAAGACGACGAGTGTACAGGTAGCCAGGATTTCATGGGGGGGGGGGGGGGGGCGGTTGTGAGCACGAAGCGTGCGAAATTGCTGATGAGCAGGCAAAGCGTGCCCAGGGAGTGGGTGCAGGGAGGGGGAGTTTCCCCCCCTCCAGCGCGATTCGCGAAAGCTTTGACGTTTGAGCAAATTTGAGAGGAAGATAACGGCTCGTAGCACCATTTATTTAGGCGGAAAGTTAGTTCGACGCCCTGTATGTAACAGGGGTGGGTGCAGGGAGGGGGAGTTTCCCCCCTTCCCGCGCGAAGCGCGAAAGCTCTGACGTTTTAGCTATTTGAAAGAAAGATAACGGCTCGTAGCAAACAAATTTTTTTAGGCGGAAAGTTATAGTTCGACGCCCGGACTGCTTTTCAATTATTTGGACGCAACATTTCACTGTATGAAACAGGGGTGAGTGCAGGGAGAGGGGAATTATTTCCCTCTTCCCGCGCGAAGCGCGAAAACTTTGACGTTTCAGCAAATTTTGAGAGAAAGATAACAGCTCGTAGCACCTTTTCAGTCCTTTTTCTCTCACTCCCCCGCTTTTTCGCTCTCGCCTTTTTTTTTTTTGTGTGGCTGAATAAGGGGAGGCATGGCCCCCCTGTCTACGCCAGTGAAGAGGAGTTTCCCCTTCCCGCGCAAAGCGCGAAAACTTCGCCGCTTTAGCAAAGTTGGAGAGAAAGATAATGGCTCGTAGCAACTTTTTAGGCTTTTTTTTCTCTCATTTCCCCCGCTTTTTCACTCTCGCTTTTTTTTTTTTTCTTTGGCGTTTTGGGAGGTGGCGACCGCCCCCATCGACCCCCCCCCCTGGCTACGCGCCTGCAGGTACGCAGTGATTTAATGCAACTAAACCCAATAAAATTTAAACTTTATTTGTTTTCAATATTACAGGTGAATGTTTGGGCAGGAATTTCATCTAGAGGCTGCACGAAGCTAGTCATTTTTGACGGGATTCTTCGGAAAGAAGAGTATGTTCAAATCATGGATCGGTATCTGAAGCCTTTCATTAGGCAGAACTTCCCTGACCACCACCGTGTACTCCAGGACAACGACCCGAAGCATAACAGTCATCTTGCCAGACAGTATATGATGGACAACCAGATCAACTGGTGGCGTACACCTGCCGAGTCACCGGACCTTAATCCCATTGAGAAGGTCTGGCATGACATGAAGCGGTATCTGCGGCAGGTAAAATACTTATATTGTAGTGTAGCAATTGTTCATGTACATGTATACAGCATAGGCAGATCCAGGGGGGGGTGCAAAAGCAGCCACCCCCCCCCCCCACTTTTTTTTGCGGCTCAACATCTTTTTTAAAATGTGGCAAACTTGGCTTGAAATGTCATAATACAGGACTGCCCTTTCCCCTATTGATGATCTGGATAAAAAAAATAAAGTCCGTCCATGTTTTTGTGTTTGTTTCTGTTTTTTTAAGTAAAACTTTTGAAGCGGCCGGTTTATACTTTGCGAACATGCTGGATACTGGCTTGGGGTGGGGGAGGTTGGCAGGTCCTTTAAAATATTATGACTAATGGTAATTGAGACCGCACCCCTCCCCTTGCTAAATTTTACAGCGAGATTATGGGGAAGCCCGAAATTATGTGGATAGACACACACACACACTTTTGTTTTTTATAACTTATATTACTAACTTTATTATTTTCCAAAGAAATAATTTGAATTTTTTTCTCTTTATGGCTCTGTTCTTAATGTGAGTCCTTATTCGATTATTTTCCTGGTTTTTATTTTCAGGACTGGAAGCCTAGAACCAAAGAAGAGCTCGTGAGAGGCCTACAAGTTTTCTGGCGCGACTACACCAAACGTCAGGACTATATGAAGCACATCAACTGCGTAGGTAGAGCTGTCTGGGAAGTTGTCAAAGTACATGGAGGACGTACCAAACACTGGTAAAAAAAATAGATCACAGGAAAAGAAAACACATATGGGCAATTCCATCGATGGTAGGGCATGATATAAAAAAGAAATATGCCTCTCAAGTTATTTCTTTTATTTATCATAATCCTAATGCCTTGGATGTTCATACATGTAAATACATGTACAGGGTCTTTCATATTTAAAGAAAAAAGTTCATGACATACATGTACTTGAAGTCTCTATCCTTCCTTAAAAACGTACATGTACGTGTCAGACTCTAGACAACGTAATTCCTTTTAATGATAACACATGGTTACATGTATTTCTATATTTCGTCCCATAAATTTCGCTAAAGTTAAAAAACAAAAACGTGAATACATTTCTATACATGTATGTTACAACGGTCATGGGATATTTGGTCTATTATAAATGGACGGAACGTATGGCAGAAGTCACGTATTTTTATTTGCATAACTACGTCACTACAAACAATCTATTTAAAAACTATTCCTTGTAACGGTAGTTATTAAATTGCCCATTTCACATACATATATATGTGTGTGAAATAACCTTGTTTTAATTCTTTTTATGACCATGAAGATGTAAATTTTCTAATAAAACTGAAATATTATTTGTTTTTTGTACTCACAACTATGTTTATGATATTATGATACGCAAGTAGAATAATTGACATTGGTACAATGTACATGTAGGCTACGTGTACATGTCTTTGAAGATATAAGGAAAACTTATTTCATATTTTATTCAGTATTAGTCTATATAAGATATTCAGTGATAAGTTACATTCATTTTGTTTAATATTCTTTTAAATCATAATGCGTACATGTGATTTTCAAATATTCTTCTTTTTGTTTGCTTTATCCACAGAACAAGGGGACAGAGCGTTTGAAGTTCCTGCTATCAGCTCCTACCCTCTTGAATCCTGTTTTATAACTTTTCTTTTTTGTACACTATTAGATGAACAAGTAGTCATACATGTATAAGCATTTGCAATGTGATAACCTTGTCCATTATTGATTCTTAATAAATTAGCAAGGCTGTCAACTGAATATAGTTATGCAGTTGAGGTAGTTTTTTTTTAAAACCTGTGTTTTAAATTAAGTGTACATACTAATATACAACCCTGTTATTTATTTTGAAGTTTGAAGGGGGTATATAGGAATCGGGCGGGCGGTCGGGCAGGCGGTCGGGCAGGCGGTCGGGCGGTCGGTCCGTTGCAAATCTTGCGCATGGAACTACTTCCTCCTTTTTTCGAGCAATGCTCATGAAATTTGGCACACACATTTGTCTTGGGATGAAGATGCGCAAGACATATTGCTTCAATGTGTGGCAAACTGTGTTACCATGGTAACGACATATGGCAATGAAACAGGAAAATATTGCACATCAAACCACTTCCTCATTTTTCGAGCAATGCTCAGGAAATTTGGCACACAGATTGGGGCGGGGGTATTAATTACCTTCAGTGATATTCTAGTTTTATTAAGTGAAAGATGATGGATCGTATATGAGAGAAATCAAAGAAAGGCATTACAAGTCGAGTACATAGTGGATTGGTAATACTGGTGTAAAAGTACAGGTAAATCAACTGCTACTTTACACGAAATGTTCGAGACAATGGTGTACAGTAGTACATAACTCTGAAAACCTAAAACAAGGTATGGCTGCATCTACTTTGAGGAGTTTCATGGTTTAAATGATGCAACTTTGAGTCTATGCTTTGAATTGGCGTAACGTTAATAACTTTAATTCTGAGAAAATGAGCACAGAGTACATGTGTATATATACGGATAGTGCTGGTATATACGAGTAGACGAGTAGCATACGAGTAGACGGGTAGCATACGAGAAGCATACGAGTAGCATACGAGTAGATTACATTAAATGTGTTTGTTTTTGATACTTTTAAATGTTACAGCTACTTACTACTTATCCGCAACAGAATAGCCTTAAATAAAAATAAGATTCAAATCAAATGCGCGCCATGACCATGACAATGATAAATGATTTTATTGGACACATGTCACCCTCATTCATGTAAAAACCATACATACTTGTATATTTTAAGATATTGCAGAATATATTTGAATTAGTTACAGAGGAGTTCAAATTCTCCATTGTTTGGTTTCATGTGTGCCACAATATAAGCAGTGCTGATTTTTTTTTATGGTTGGCTCAACAGCATCTACTCCATATTGTTTAAAAAATTATTCCTTGATTTAGAAGAAGTTTGGATACAATTTACGTAGCAATGATTGATTCACAGTGACTGAAAATGAGTGAACCAGGCTTAAAGTAATTTGGTAACTTTGTAGAGGCTTGATAAAATCTGAGCTGCCTGGCCTTACATGCTAGCCTATCAGTGTATGTAATATGGTGTAAAAATGAAGCCCAAGAAAAAAAGCATTTCAAAATCATCATGTGCTTCACAGAAGTAAACAAATGTAAGTGACCGGAAATGCCAGACTCATTTTCTCCCAAAGACTCAATGTTAGACTAAAGCGTATGGCCATACGCTTTCGTAAATGGGAGTATTCAGTCATAGATATCTTAATAATAGCATTATATATTTGAAAACCTTTCTATGCCTGGATATGTATTCATCCTTCTGAACATCATTATGCAAGACAGATATCAAAATTCAACAATTTATGAAATCAAGCCTCCAGAAAATTACCGAATCCCTTTAACTTAGGCCACTTTCGAGAATAGAGGCCCGTACTTTTAGATATTAATTGTATTGCTGGTAAGCAAAATAATGTTTAGTCCGAATTTATTATAAGTATGATTACTTTATTTTTTTTTTCCTGAAACGCACTCTATACTATGATAATTAAAGGGTACCTGAGGCCTGAAAAAATAATTTGTGTATAGTTAGCTTACACAAAATCAACCCCAGAAAACTTAACACGACATTCAACGGTGACAGGATACAGGAGATATTGATTTTTGAAAATAAAATACCCCCAAAAATTAATATAAATAAGACTTGAGCAAAGACTAGTCGATCGATCACGATAGCTCACCTAACGATATATCGATTCAGGAACGTCTTCACTTTCAATTTTCGATTCGATAAATGAATTTTGCGACTTAGTTCTAATTTATTTGTTGTTTCATTTGGTCTGTAGATTCTTTGTAATTTATGCGCCAAACCAATTTTCTATTCGATTTAAACGTTTTGCATTGAATACTTGATTCATCTGTTGTTTTGTTTGGGTTGTAGAGTCTCCATAAATTAAGCGGCAACTGAATTCTCAGTTCGATAAAAACAGTTTGCGTTGTATACTTCATCCATTTGATGTTTTATTTGGGTTGTATATTATTCGTAAGTTACGCGCCAAATCATTTTCCAGTTCAATTTCGAATTCGATAAAAAAAAAAAAAAAAAAAAAACATTTTGCGTTGTATACTTCATTCATTTCATATTTTATTTGGGTTGTATATTATTCCTAAGTTAAGCGCCAAATCAATTTTTGATTCGATAAATGTATCTTGCGTCATAGTTCTAATTTGTTTGTTGTTTCATTTGGTCTGTAAATTCTTTGTAATTTATGCGCCAAACCAATGTTATATTCGACATAAACGTTTTGTGTTGAATACTTAATTCATTTGTTGTTTTATTTGGTTTGTAGATTCTCTATAAATTAGGCACCAACTTAATATTTTTCATTTCGATAAAAACATTTTGCGTTTTATACTTCATTCATTTCATATTTCATTTGGGTTGTATATTATTCCTAAGTTAAGCGCAAAATCAATTTTTGATTCGATAAATGTATCTTGCGTCATAGTTCTAATTTATTTGTTGTTTCTTTTGGTCTGTAGATTCTTTGTAATTTATGCGCCGAACCAATTTTCTATTCGATAAAAACATTTTGCGTTGTATACTTCATTCATTTTATATTTAATTTGGGTTGTATATTATTCATAAGTTAAGCGCCAAATCAATTTTCGATTCGATAAATGTATTTTGCGTCTTAGTTCTAATTTATTTGTTGTTTCATTTGGTCTGTAGATTCTTTGTAATTTATGCGCCGAACCAATTTTCTATTCGATATAAACATTTTGCGTTACTTCATCCATTTTATGTTTTATTAGGATTGTACATTACTCATTAGCTACGTGCCAAATCAATTTCTATTGATAAAAAAACATTTTGCGTTGGTCCTTTATTCTTTTCATATTTTATTTGGGTTGTATATTATTCCTATGTTGAGCGCCAAATCAATTTTCGATTTGATAAATATATTTTGCGTCTTAGTTCTAATTTATTTATTGTTTCGCTTGGTCTGTAGATTCTTTGTAATTTATGCGCCGAACAAATTTTCTATTCGATAAAAACATTTTGCGTTGTATACTTCATTCATTTTATATTTTATTTGGGTTGTATATTATTCCTAAGTTAAGCGCCAAATCAATTTTTTCGATTCGATTTTCGATTCGTCGTTCGTTCACGCTGTCCTTTATTCTCTTCAAACTCCTTAACCGCTAACCTGTAGAATGCCGGGTAAAGTTATTTGGGGTTAATTTTATACATTCTAACTGTATACAAATTATTTTTTTTGACCTCAGAGACCCTTTAAACTCATTTGACATTTGAATTATCAATTCCTCATCATTTTTCTGTCTCAAAAAGGACAAGAAAATTGCTCTCTAACTTTCTATATAATCGTTTCAGTGAAAATATATTTTCACCCTTTCTTCCAATTTCTCAACAATCTAGTTTACTAAGAAAGTTTAAAATTTCGATCTATGCGTCATATTTTGCCTGTCAACTTTTATGACGTCAAACTAATGAATGACTAATCACTTAGCTAATTTAATTCCGCGGTCGAGTCATGTCAGCACGCGCCGCGCGTGTTGAATTATTATATTATATGCATAGATTGCATGCATATGATTTGATTAATAGAAGTACCTGCGCGCTGCGCTGCCTAGCTTGCGCTAGCGTACACGTACGTACATGTACACTAGCCAACTTCGATTATCTTTGCGTTGCGCGCTAGCGCTGCATATCATGCTGATAGACAGAATTCTTGTCAACTTCGCGAGAAATTTGCGATGAGGACACTTCAAGCTGTGGATCCCTTGACGGGTGTGTGGCTGGTTGCCACACAACTTGAGAGGCTTGATGATGGCAGTATAAGACTACGGTAAGATATATTATTACAAATCAATGAAAATGTAGTATTAGGGCTTTTAGGCCCAGGCCAACTGCGGTATGTAGTAGTAGGCCTTACATCCTTTGCGGGCCTGTCATTGTTTAATGCATGTAAAATACGCATCAGTCGATTCTACTGTAAGAAGACCGAGACCTACTTTAAGTTAAGATGTAGCTATAAACAGTGGAAATTTAAAGAAAAGAGTATTGACTGATCTAATAATAATAAGTTGATCTTGATATTCTAATGAGTTCTATGTTGGACCTAAAGCTTGCTTGGCGCGCTAGGACAAATATTCTCCCAACGATCGTAGGTCTATACTAGAATATCTGCACAATGGATTTTGACGTCGTCACGGTGCGAAAGCGCGCACATAGTATAGCTGGCCGTACATAGGGCATTCATTCATGCGTCTTTTTCAAAATTTAGCATCCATTTTTCCTAGATTTTCTTTTCTATTGCAGTTTCCCCGGTGTAGTGGTATACTTTTCTAGATAAGATAATACCCTTTTGTAATTTTAAAATTAATCACAACAAATACACATTTTTTCCCCCTTTCTTTTATCCCATCTGAATTGGGGCGTCCCAAATAAAATTAGACTAGTCTACTCCATGCACGTACTGGTACGTGTAGAAATGGGCGACACTTTGCCCAGAAAATCTGACATAGGTACAGTGTCCCCAAAAATTATTTGTACACTTTGAAAAAATTTAAGTAAAAAAAATGATAGGGGGGAAGAATTTGAATTCCCATTGATATTATAAGGTAGGTCATGCCTCTATCACATGAACCCCAAATCCCTGCAGTTCTGTCAGTCCTTAAGTTCTCAGGCTCTTATTTTCATTTTTCAATGCCCAAAAAATATTTGTACACTTGTTTTGGCTGGTGAAGACACCTGCTTAAAATGCCTAGCAACAGAACTAATTTGAATAACATTGCATGTATTCATTGTACGAAGTTCCCTATGTTAATGCCATGAAATTCAATGGTATATACAACCATAGACAGAGCTGGGTATTACATAATCAACAAGGTGGTGAGAATGCTGAACTGGGCTTGGCTTACCATGTGGCATTCTGCTGTCTTCATTGGTTTGAAGAGGTTGTATGGGGGATGTAAAGCTTGCAACATGGTGAAAACTCGTGAAATATCCACAGCATTGAGAGAGAAGGTGATATCCTTCTATAAACAGGGACTTTCTGTGCGTAAAGTTGCTTCCAGACTGGACCTGGTGCACACAACTGTCCAGTACATCATCCAAAAGTACAGAAAGACAGCCACTGTCGTCAATACACCAGGACGTGGAAGGAAGGCGAAGACAACAGTCAGGACAGACAGATACATAAGACAGTTGGCTATGAAAAATCGCAAATTGTCAGCCAAGAAAATAGCATCCGAGGTCCAAGAGGCTACGGGAACTAGTCTGTGCCCTTAAAGTGTCCGTAACAGGCCTCACGTCACCCTACACGATTACAACAAAATTAATGTTGGACATTATAAAATACATGCCAAAATAATAAAATTGTTATCTTATAAATACAGTGAGCTTACCAGCTTTTCCATAGGCCTATTTCTAAGATTTCGGTGAAATTTTCATGGAAAATCATAGCAATGCACAGCTCATCGATAGGCTTCCTCGTGCGAGCGATAGTCAAAGAGTGCACCCAACGGCTGCCAACACTTACGGCGGGGCGCTTGCAACATTTGGCTAATGCTCGCATTGGCCGAGGAAGCATATCGATGAGCCGTACATTGCCACGATTTTCGTTGAAAATTTCACTGAAATGTTAGAAATATGGAAAAGCTGATAATCCTGCTCTATTTAGACATCATTTTCAGTATTTTAGTTAGTATTTGATAATATCCACCGTTATTTTAGACGTCAGGAAATCCCACTGCAGGCGGACATATGGGAGACTTCGGTCTATGTAGGGAGGGAATCCGTGAAGCTAGACGAAGTCTCAGCGGAACATATCCTGACCGAAATAGACTGATTTTTCGGTCTAGCCTAAGTGGTAACTTAACTTTAAAGTGCAAGCTTACCACTGACTTGAGATGATTTCCATACAATGTATCAGTGTCTGCATGTTGTCATATTTTTTTTTTCTTTTTGTCTCTCCTGCATACAGATTTGTACGTCGGCTGCCGTTAGGCTGCGATATACTTCTTTTGGGGGACTCAATTATTAGAAATTGCAATTTGGATATTGAAAACTTTTCTTCGGAAAAACTTTGTTTTCCTGGATCTACTGTTTCTACACTAAGGACCCGTTTGCTGGATTGTTTTCATACTGGTTTTGACTCGTCAGTGAAATTTGTTTTGATTCACGTTGGAACTAATAATCTACAGAACGGTTTCTGGGAAAAGGACTCCAAAGATTTTGTAAAGTTATATAATAGTGCGAGGGAACTTTTTCGCTCAGCTCATGTTATTTTTTCAGCTATATTACCTCGATGGGATGACGAGTTCCTATATGAACACAGTTTAATATATAATGAGAACCTTGAACAACTTACTCACAAACTTCCAGACTGTTCATTTTGCAATTTTGATAGACATTTTATTACTGATGATTCCTTGTTTTTTAAAGATGGACTTCATCTAAATTCAGAGGGCAGCGAGCAACTTTCATTGTGTTTTAATTCATTCCTTCAAGGACAATTGTATCCATCTTCTACATGTACTCATCCATCGACAAATGAGAAAGTCTGGATACCACCAGAACTTAAGAAATTGTACACCCCGAAACCTGCCAAAAAAAGGAAATGCAAGCCTAGCGAAAAGTCTTTACAAAACTACAGGGTATATAATTCATCTAAACGCACATGTCACCATAGGTCTCCACGTTGGAGGCTGGGGCCAAGTTTTTTTGAGGATGGTTTTTGTACTCCAGCTAATTATGTGAAGCCTAAACCACAGCCACAGTTGCCTCCAGGCAGGCACCATCCGGAATTTCGAACTGGTGTACTGATTCCATACGTCAATGTGAACTACACTCTACATGTATCCCAATGCAACACCTCAACTACAAGTGTCCCTTTGCCCGCAAGTCACAATAAATATGTGGCAAGGAAGAAGAGGCAGAAAAGGCACTATCGGAGGAGGAAGAGGAGAACTGAAAAGGTAGGTTTGTTTTTTTTTAAATCCTTATACAAATGTACTTAAAATGGTGCATTAAATTTTTTTAAGTTCCATTTTTAACAATTAAACTTGTATCTCAAGTTGAAGTATCAAACATTTTTTTGTTTTTTTTGTTTTTGTCGTGGGGATTAGGTGGGCAGTTGATGTTGTTTTCTTTTTACATAAAAATAAAGTTAAGGTGAAGTATACAATTTTAGGTGTCTGCTGCAAAACTGCAAATTGTACAAAGACAATTGTTACTACATGGACAGGAATAATCTTTACAAGATTTCCTGCAGCCTGAAGTATTTTAAACTTATTTATTTATTGTTTTCAATGTTTTCTTTACATGTAGATCAATTACGACAGTATCCCAGTCAGTTGCCATCCTCCAGAGATCCGAGAACAGAAATATGCTGCAGCAGCTTCACCACAGCCACCCTCTCCAAAGCGTACATGTACAGCTCTACAGTCACACCAGATCTTACAACTGCATCATCCACCTCTGCATGTCTGAATTTGCCTCTCCATGACCCTCTTCTATCTCCATCCCATCTTGATCCTGTACTTGTAGATTGGGAGCATTATGCTGCTCCCAATACAGCTATCATTAATCACCAACCATGGCCTCCAGATCTTACAACTGCAAGATCCACCTCTACACGTCTGGATTTGCCTCTCCATGACCCTTTTCTACATGTATCTCCATCTCATCTTGATCCTGTACTTGTAGATTGGGAGCATTATGCTGCTCCCAATACAGCTCTTGGAGGATACTTCAATCACCAACAACGGCCTCCAGATCTTACAACTGCAACATCCACCTCTACATGTCTGGATTTGCCTCTCCATGACCCTCTTCTACATGTATTTCCATATCATCTTGATCCTGTACTTGTAGATTGGGAGCATATGCTCCCAATACAGCTCTTGGAGGATACTTCAATCACCAACAACGGCCTCCAGATCTTACAACTGCAACATCCACCTCTACATGTCTGGATTTGCCTCTCCATGACCCTCTTCTACATGTATTTCCATATCATCTTGATCCTGTACTTGTAGATTGGGAGCATATGCTCTCAATACAGCTCTTGGAGGATACTTCAATCACCAACCACGGCCTCCAGATCTTACAACTACAACATCCACCTCTACATGTCTGGATTTGCCTCTCCATGACCCTTTTCTACATGTATCTCCATCTCATCTTGATCCTGTACTTGTAGATTGGGAGCATTATGCTGCTCCCAATACAGCTCTTGGAGGATACTTCAATCACCAACCACGGCCTCCAGATCTTACAACTGCAACATCCACCTCTACATGTCTGGATTTGCCTCTCCATGACCCTTTTCTACATGTATCTCCATCTCATCTTGATCCTGTACTTGTAGATTGGGAGCATTATGCTGCTCCCAATACAGCTCTTGGAGGATACTTCAATCACCAACAACGGCCTCCAGATCTTACAACTGCAACGTCCACCTCTACATGTCTGGATTTGCCTCTCCATGACCCTCTTCTACATGTATTTCCATATCATCTTGATCCTGTACTTGTAGATTGGGAGCATATGCTCCCAATACAGCTCTTGGAGGATACTTCAATCACCAACAACGGCCTCCAGATCTTACAACTGCAACATCCACCTCTACATGTCTGGATTTGCCTCTCCATGACCCTCTTCTACATGTATTTCCATATCATCTTGATCCTGTACTTGTAGATTGGGAGCATATGCTCTCAATACAGCTCTTGGAGGATACTTCAATCACCAACCACGGCCTCCAGATCTTACAACTGCAACATCCACCTCTACATGTCTGGATTTGCCTCTCCATGACCCTTTTCTACATGTATCTCCATCTCATCTTGATCCTGTACTTGTAGATTGGGAGCATTATGCTGCTCCCAATACAGCTCTTGGAGGATACTTCAATCACCAACCACGGCCTCCAGATCTTACAACTGCAACATCCACCTCTACATGTCTGGATTTGCCTCTCCATGACCCTTTTCTACATGTATCTCCATCTCATCTTGATCCTGTACTTGTAGATTGGGAGCATTATGCTGCTCCCAATACAGCTCTTGGAGGATACTTCAATCACCAACAACGGCCTCCAGATCTTACAACTGCAACATCCACCTCTACATGTCTGGATTTGCCTCTCCATGACCCTCTTCTACATGTATTTCCATATCATCTTGATCCTGTACTTGTAGATTGGGAGCATATGCTCCCAATACAGCTCTTGGAGGATACTTCAATCACCAACAACGGCCTCCAGATCTTACAACTGCAACATCCACCTCTACATGTCTGGATTTGCCTCTCCATGACCCTCTTCTACATGTATTTCCATATCATCTTGATCCTGTACTTGTAGATTGGGAGCATATGCTCTCAATACAGCTCTTGGAGGATACTTCAATCACCAACCACGGCCTCCAGATCTTACAACTACAACATCCATCTCTACATGTCTGGATTTGCCTCTCCATGACCCTCTTCTATCTCCATCTCATCTTGATCCTGTACTTACAGATTGGGAGCATTATACTGCTCTCAATACAGCTCCCAGCTCCTGGTTTCTTAACTTTCTCCTTCTCTGGCCAAGTACTACGCCATTCACTTGCCCATATTTATTCTTGCCCATTGCTTTTTATAATAGTTTTTTGTTGGGGTGAGGAAGAAGGTCCCATGTGGTCTTGTACCATGTGGTCCATGCCAACTATGCAATAAAGTGTCAAATAGGTATTTTCATATGTCATCATCAAAATTTGAAGATTTAAATTGTTTAATTCATGAAAAATGTCCTCATGTAGATGTAAATAGGTGTATTTGTAATGCATGTCATCTGAAATATATGAAAAAATTAAAATCCAGCACATATACTCCTGAAAAATCCAGAAAAGTTGAGCGTCCCATATGTTTTCTGTCACATTTCTTCATTTGTGATCAAGTCTCAGAAACTGACATTGCATGTGAGTTGACAGATTTTAATAATGCATTTTCACTTGAAACATTGTCCATCCCTCAGTTCATTCCTCTTTGTAGTAGATACAGGTCTCAAATGCGTAATATTAAGGCTAAAGCACACTGTTCTGTTTGCGGTTGTATTTCAAAATTTGGTAAAAAATATTTGTGTTCAACACTTCCAGAAGTTTGTTTTGATAAGCTTAAAATAGTAAATGATGAGTTTTTATTGGAAGAAGATTCAGTGCTATGTCCTTCATGTCAAAGATATGCTTTGCGGAATAATTCAGCATGGAGATCAATTAAAGAACTTAAACAAGAATTTTCAAAAAAAGTGATAGAACTTGAAGGCTGTGATGAAGTAGATAAAATACTGTCCAAAATACTTTGTCATTTATAGATATAACAAAAATGTGTGAATCATCTAAGAGTTTTCTTTTAAGTGCTGCCTATGACTGCTTTCTTTCGCATTTGAAGTCAGTTATCAAAGATCAAGTACTTTACTTTGAACTTTCCAAAACAAAAACCTTTTTTCTTACTAAGATTCTTGAGGAGTTTGGTGATGTTCTTGCAATGCATAAGTTGGCTAAAAAGAAAGGTATATTTTTTTATCTATCTGATTTATCAAGGGATTCCATTATTGAAGCCTGGCACAATACTTCATTTGAAAATAGGTCATTGAAATTAAAATGTAACACAGAATCTGACAATTTTGAAGACATAGAAACACAACATTCTTCAAGTGAAGTGTATGCATCTTCTTCTTGAAATTAATACCCATTTTAGAAATGTACTTAGCAGTTGTAATACCAGTTTGTCTTCTCAAGGAAAGCAAATTAGGGAAAAATATTTGCAAAGTCCTTCATCAATAATTAACTTTCAGTTAACCGATTTATACAATTCATTTAGTCCAATAGTTTGGAATGCAGTTTCTATGTTAACTGCCACAAAGGAAGAAAATAGATACTTTCAAAATTCATTCATTCAAATTGATAAAGAATTTATAAATTTCCCTTCATATAATACTAAGTTTGGAGAGAAGAGAAAGCACAAAAGAATAATTGCCACCTGTTTGTTGCAGTTTATTCTTAATGATGAAAATAGTTATCCATTACAGATTGCAATTGGAACACTAATTAAAAGGCTTTCCAGATCTTCAAAGTTATCACAAATATGCAACAATTTAGGCCTCACTTGCTCTGAAGATACATTAGAAAGATATTGGCAGTAGCAGTTTACCTTCAGACATAAATTAGGTATTACTTCAACGCTTCTCCCTAATGTTGCAACAGTAGTTTCGTTAGATAACGTTGATGTTCGTTCTCCATTTGCTGCCGTAAAGGCTGATGCTCCTAGAAGTTGGCATGGCACCTCTGCAATGGCGTAACAGCCAAAACCCAAAACAGAACATCTACATTCTTCAGAAATCATAAAAGATAATTGCAATACAGTGTGTCCCAGAAAAAACGAAACCGAGATGTATCGATGAATTATTATATTTTAATCATAATTATGATCAATAATCAATACATATTTTTAAAGCTTAGTCCCTCTTCTTTCATCACGTACTACTTCTATGACACATGCTTCACGCATGAGTGAATGAGAACAATATGAAACAGGGCTTCCAAAAAGTCCACTGCACAACGATACCTAGAATTCCAAGTAATATATTAGAAAACATATTTATCATTGCAATATGAAATTAATACTCCTTAATAGATAATTTTCTTCTCTTTAATTTGACACCTCAATGGATAAAAATGAGCCAGGAATGAGTAAGTTCTGTTTGTTTAAAGTGATGCTTGCATTTCCATAATGAATGAATTCGTTTGTACTCGCTGCCTGCCATAGCAGTGAACAAAGAAGACAAAAGACTGCATGCGTGGTTGATCGTCAACAAAATGGAGTGGTCAGTATAAAACGTCTCCAAAATGATAAACGCTCATTGATCATGAAGAAGGTCTTCATTTATGAATGACATTCATGGAAAATAAAGTTATTTTGTACTGAGAGTGTTGACGGGTATGCCGATTTTACGACTTATTAATTAGATAAACAAACAGCCATAACATCAACACACACACTCACACACACCTACAAATATACGGAGGGAGAGAATGGAAGTGTACATGAGGGATGAAGAGTTTTTAGTGTTCCGAGTGGTGTAGGGGATGGAAGTGGAAATGAGTGAGGGAGGGATAGCTGGTTTGATCATGCAAGTTAAACGATTATGCAGTGGTGTTTGCTTAAATCTAACTAACATCATTGGACCATACACAAACATCCTCTCTCTCTCTCTAACACACATCCACACACGCACAACCACACCCACACACACACACACACACACACACTCCACACATAAAGTGGGAGAGGAAAAGAGAGGGGGAACTTGGGGTAGTGTAGGGTTTGAGGTTCCGGGAAAGATTGGCATGATGGGGGGGGGGGGGGGGGAGGTGGTGGTAATAATAGGCAATGAGGATGAGGAGGGTGGGATAGTATTGGTTTCTACTCGAAAGCTTTTAGACCATCCATGACTTTCTCCGCATCCATTCATGCGGAAAACCGATGCGGAGTTATGGAACAAAGGATTTTTAAAGATCATCGAAATGCAATCAATATTTAAATTCTAGTTATCTCTGTCATCCGTTGGTCATTTTTCAAGATTAAGGTGTCAAACGAAAGGGCGGAAAATGATTTTTTTAGACATGTGATTATCTTTTTAAAATTCAAACATCGTTGGCCAAATGAATTTTTGACATCCCAACTTCACATTGTTATTATTCACTCATGCGTGAAATATGTATCATATGAGTGGTATCGCAGGAAAGAAGAGACTCTAAGCTTTACAAATATGTGCCACTTATTAATCATAATTGTGATAAAGATATGATTATGCATCGATCAATCTCGGTTTCGTTTTTTCTGGGACACACTGTATAATGGATGTGGATATTGAAGATAATTTTGATACATCTATCACAAATGATGTTGTTGGTACCTCCAGTTCAACTGAAAAAGAATTTACTCTTGATTCGAAACTGCAAAAGCCTGTTGCAAGAAAAAGAATTCGCCTTGACGAGTCTGCCCTGCCATCTTCAGATATTAGTGAATTCCAGGCACCATATATGAAAACATTTATCAGGTCTCAATTAACTGAAGATTATTTTTCTTGTTCTACACAAGATTTGTGTACATTTAAAGATTTTTTCAAAGAGATGTTCATTTATGTTCCAGAAAGATTTTCTCTTATCAATTCAGATGTACCTATTTCATTTCCAGGTTTCAAATGCAAGCTAGCATTAGAAGCTGATGATCATGTGGTGGATAAATCAATATTTGCATATCTATTTGTGTTGGATGAGAAGGCTGATAGTCCAGTCACTCTAAAACATTGTCTTGGTATTTTGTATGAAGCTTTTCAGATAGGAAAGTCTGTAAACCACCTAATTGTGGCAGGTGATGGTGCAATGGTGAAACTGCTTCTTAATTTAAAGAAAGAGTATGGACAAGCTTTAGATTGGATGCTACCTTTTCTTGGTGACTGGCATACACTAAAAAATTACCAGGAAGTTATCATGAAAATATTTTGGCATGCAGGATTAAAAGATGTTGCCAAGTTGGCCCATAAAAAAATGACTCTCCAGAGTTTAGCAACATGTTCATCTTTCAAAAGAACTCACAGATTTATAATGCAGAGTTATGAGGCTGTTTTCATGTGTTTAATTAAGTCATTTCTAGAACACAGACAAGGTAAAGAAGTTACAGTTACAAATGAACATTTTTTGCATCAGCTTACAAAGGTAGTTACTTGTATCAAGTTTGATGAAGGGGAACATACTGGCCTGGTTGAGTTTAGAGATGCAGAAAGACTACTTTTATCAGAACTAGGTCCACTCATTAATGAGTTTGACACATTTTGTGAGAACATGTCACAGAAAAGTGAAACTTTCAAGTTTTGGCATCAGTTTGTGAGGGAAGATTGTTTTGCCTATATTGGTTTACATACAGCTATGCGAAAAGGGGATTGGAATTTGCGTGTTATATCATTGAAAAAGATGGCCCCCATTTTCCAAGCATTTGATCGCCTTAATTATGCCTCTTTAATACCAGCTCATTTGAAAATGATTGGTGGATTGCCAGCTTATATTAGAGAACATTTTGAGCGAGGAGCGTTTGTTTCGAGCATTACTGGTAGCAATTTTTCTCAAGTAGGCTTTGATGAATGTCATGAAATGTTAATAAACAAAGATGTTAAAATGGCTCTTTCACACAGCTTACCAAAAGACATGAATAAATTGGCAGGGACACTACAACAGCAAGCTCGGCTGATTCGTAATTTAGAAGAACAATTAGGGATTGAGAAAATTCATAAATATCAACGAGACCTGGATATTTCAGTTATTAGGTCAGAGTTTGAGAATGTAAAGTTGTACTATACTGCACTAGAAAACAATAACATGTTTGATGTTGCTGAATCAAAACCTCTTTTTCAACTATTCACAAAAAAACAGGCAACAAGTGCTCAACAGAAGTGTTTATTGAACTATAGACAAATGGGAGAAGATGCATTCGTAGCCTTCTGTCACTCTTCAATTCTTGGTGATACTTCTGTAAAGAAACCAGTCACTCGAAGATTTAACTTAAAAACGTTTGCTAAAGAAAAGATCAGACAAAAAATGGTGACTGATCTACAGAAAGAAAATAAACTGATAACACTATGCTATAAACGAACGATAGCCCACTCACAAGAGACAAATAAACCAATATCTGATCTGTGTCAGTTTATAACTGTTCCACGTGCAATATGTGCATCGAATGGGTTGCCATGTATAAGGGAGCAAAATCTGTAATATACAACTATTTTGATAAAAGATACAGTTCACAATATGAAATAATTAAATCAAACTTTAATGTGCAACCTAATTCATGTATAATTATTGAAGGTATGAATATAATATATACATCACCACTGAAACACTTTCGGGTGTTCATGGACTATGCCAATTTTATTGTCATGAGATGGGTTTCATCTAACTTTAGAAAAGGATTCAAAGAAGTACGCATATTGTTTGATCAGGCAGATACTCAAGGGGTATCACCAAAAGGTATGGAGCGGTCCCGTAGAGATGAAGTAGATGATGAGGAAGAAGTTTTTGAGCATATAGGTGATGATGTTTCACTTCCAAAAAATTGGATGAAATTCTTAAAAAGGCGTACACATAAGCATATGTTGTGCAGATATTTATCCAATAAATTTCTTGATATAGTTCCATCTCATTTCAAGACTTCAGAACAAGTATTTATTACCTCTGGTGGATTCCATGATGGATTACAGTCATCTCATGATTGGTCTGGAAAATTACTGACTATTGATGGAAGGCAAAATCATCATCTAGTACATAACCATGAAGAATCTGATACCCAGATTTGGCTTCATGCGTTAGATTCTCAGTGCAGCAATATCCTTATATACTCCATTGACCGAGATATAGCGATGATTGACCTTCCTTTAGATTTTGCTCAAAATAAATCAGTTATTATACAGTTTGATGCCAAAGCTGGTCAGGAGAAGTTTTTGAATCTGATTAATTTACAGTTAGCTTGTGAAAATGATTGTGATTTAGCTCAGTTAAAGATTAAAGGTATACACATCAGAAAGTGCCTTCAAATGTTGTATATATGTTCTGGATGTGATTTTGTTTCCTTTTTCGCACATAATGGGAAAAATATCTTTATGAAAATTTTTTTCCAGTATGCTTCGTTTGTTACAGCAAACTCTCCTGATACTCATGGTGCATTATGTGATAGTTCTTTGAATGAGAACTTTGAGAATGGTTTGCTCTCATTTTATCGCCTTATTCATGTATATATTATAATGCAAATCGAGCATGCTTACACAATTTTAGCATGCCAATAGCTTTATATAATAGTGTTTGTGCAGATAATATTCATGATCAGCATATTGCGGCCCTAGATATAGTGAGGAAAGCATCTTGGAAAGGTGTATATGAAGATGGACTATTACCATCATGTGGTGCTCTTAAACTTCACTGGCTGCAGTCTTGTTGGGTACAAACAGTTTGGAGTCAAACTAAAGTACCTGTCTTTTCATACCCAGATATCAATTTGGTTATGTAGTCTCAAACAATGGAATTGTCACATGCAAATGGGATACAGATGAAAATATGGAAAAGATAAAATCCAATGTTATTTATTTGACAAGGGGGTGTGCTTGCTCTAAAAGCAAGTGTTCTACTAATAAGTGTAAATGTAAAAAAGAAAAAAAATATTGTGGACCAGGATGTAGATGTAAGCAATGCGAAAATATTGAGCACTCTCAAGAAGAAGTTGATGTCTCAAGTGAGAGTGAAGATGATACAGGGGAAAATGATGAATTGCTTTATTTAAGTGAAACTGAGAGTGATATACGTAAGTATTCAAGATGAGGACACAAATATCATGGACACTCCAAACGATGATGATTCTGACGATATGGACGAGGGTATTGTATAGTTATGAGTTTATGACACATCGAAGCACAGTTTGATAAGGCAAGCCAATGCTTATCTGTATGGTCAAAATCATCATTGTCTTGAGTAGGCCTATGCCAGACAGCATTACATGCAAAGATATCTTTCATTATGTGTGTGATATGTTTATAGTTTAATTATATCATACTTCTTTATTTTTTTCCTGTACGGTGTGTGTAATAGTCTATGAAGTTTATATACATGTATTTTATGTGTTGCGAGACTTTGCAATTATAGATGAGGATTGTTCATAAAGTTTTGCAAGTGCATGTACATTCCATGATATACTCTTTACATCTGATGTGTCATTGATTATGCATACATCTATGTACATGTATAAAGTCCACACTGATATTTATCAATGAATGTGTCAATTGAAAAAAAGCAGGCATTTCATAAAGCTGTTCATAAAGTTAGCCTGACTTTATGTTTAAAAAAAACAAACACCAGTTTTGGCTTGTCGTATCAAAGTTATTTGCTAAGTCATGGGTGACCTTTATGGAAACCTCAATCATATTGTGTATTGGATGTTATGCATACTACCTCTAATTTATACTGGGATACTCTTGAGTATTTCTTCTCTAATTTTATATGTGTGTTACAGTCTCGGTTACCACGGTGTAGACTAGGGAACAACATAGGTGTTCTTGTC
Source organism: Heliocidaris tuberculata (assembly GCA_025618425.1). Taxonomy (NCBI): domain Eukaryota; kingdom Metazoa; phylum Echinodermata; class Echinoidea; order Camarodonta; family Echinometridae; genus Heliocidaris; species Heliocidaris tuberculata. The sequence goes on along the minus strand of CM046836.1, from coordinate 14,666,676 downwards.
AAATATGTAACTTGCGATAAAGCAGACATAGTTAGTACTTTGTTGGACCACATTATGGATCTGAGGATCGTAATGTACTCCAGTCACATACATGTAAAGACATGTACAGTTGTACATGTATCATTTTCACGTTTTGTGTTTTATTATAGTGCTTAAGTTGTACTGCCATTCTTAAGAGTAAGTATTCTTGCCAGGTGTGTAGATTGAAGTCAAGCAGACAAACCTGACAGATCTTTTTTTATTTCACCTTTTAGTGAGGAGCACATGGTTCTTCAGTTATTTATGTATATAAGAATTTATCATATACATGTACAGTGCACTATGTTTATTATTTATTTTAAAAAAATAAAATTATCTTGCCTCATTTTTACTGCATTACATACGGGTTCAGATCATATCAGTGTGTGAAATAAAGTAGTCATGTCCTTTGGGTTCTTCTTCTTGTGATGAGGAACAATAACTTGCGTGATTTGAAATTTATTGAGAAGGGAGATTTTAGACCGAAACTTCTCTGACAAAGAAGAAATTTAAGAGCAAAAAATACAGAAAGAGGGAGATGCCAAAAGCACATATAATTAGTATCTTGGAGACAGTTTTTATTCACATAAAATGTGGTAAACAAAGAATGTAAAACTTGTGAAAATTAAAATTTAAAAAAGTTAACACCCCTCAGTAAATTAACAAATCACGTTTTAAATAAGGTGTTTATTTACAATTCAAGAAGTCAAAGGCAATATTCAAACCAAAGAACTGTTTTCATGAAACAACTGTATTCTATAGTTAGCACATTCGTTAGCAGCTGTCGGTATCCGGTCAAGTATTATGTACCTGTATGTACTTCAACTGTTTTTTATTACCTCTGGAAGGAATAACATGTTTGTTTGTTTTTTTCATACAAAACATTGGATTTGATTACTTCTTGTTTTTATTCATTTATATTTCTACAGAATTAATTTTGAGGGTGCATAGTGTGAACCAGAATGAAACAGAAATATGAATAGGAGTATGCTTTTTTTGAAATAATTTTGAAAGCATAGTATGAGATTGTGTCCATGAGTTATGATAATGAGAGAGTTCATTTTCCTTATTTGGAGTGGAGTTTTTTGAAGGACCCCGGAGTGTGTAAGAATGAAAGAAAAGAAACTACACATGTGCTATTAAACTACATGTACATGTGTACAGGGTATATATGTTTTCAATCTCAGGCAAGTTTTATGCTATCACTATCCCAGAATTTGACAGATCATCCTTCCTGTAAGAATGATTCAACCCTGCCCCTTAGAGAAAATCTTGAAAATATTAAACAAACTTAAGTGATATAAGTTAGAATAAAAGTGGGAAGAGAGAGAGAGAGACCAAAAAAGAGAGGGAGAAAAAAAAAAAGAATGTAAGAATGATTTAACCCTGCCCCTTAGAGAAAATCTTGAAAATATTAAACAAACTTAAGTGATATAAGTTAGAATAAAAGTGGGAAGAGAGAGAGAGAGAGAGCAAAAAAGAGAGGGAGAAAAAAAAAAAGAATGTAAGAATGATTTAACCCTGCCCCTTAGAGAAAATCTTGAAAATATTAAAGAAACTTAAGTGATATAAGTTAGAATAAAAGTGGGAAGAGAGAGAGAGAGAGAGAGAGAGAGAAAAGAGAGGGAGAGAGAAAAGAGAGGGAGAGAGAAAAAAAGAAGAAAAACAAAAAAAGAAGTCGGAGACGGGACTTGAACCCGAACGAAGGTAAAATGCCAACGCATTGACGTTTGTATTACAGGCGCACGCCACAGCCACAGTCGCTAAACGGAGGTGATTAATACGTTGATAAACCCAAACGGATCTCTTCTGACGCGACTAGCAAATCAGAGCGCTCTATTCGTATTTCAGCGAAGTTACCGATTTCTCGTTGTTTATTAGTAGACATTCGCTTTATTTTTGTGGTTCCTGACTCTGGTACGTAGTGAAAAATTATGATTTTGATATCATTGAAAAGAAGAAAATCCAAGCTTTATGTTGATTATAATATCTTTTTGACGCAAGAATTATTTCTATGCGAAAATAAGCCCTTTTCTTAAGATAGTTTTCTTGAAAGAAATCCCATTAACAATGCTTAAAATCTATCACAAAAATCCATTTAACATGATTTTGATATAATTGCCCATAAAGTCCAACATCTTATCTGTAAATTAAGACCAATTTTATGAGATATCGACACTGTTAAGGGTGAAAAATACCGATCGGAAAGACGGTCTGCACAGCTCATTACGTATGCAAGACTCGGCGTCCATGAATACGTGCTGAATAAAATAGACGTCTTTCGCATCGGTTGCGCTCTGGCTGTTTTCTTCAATATTTTCATACCTCTGTATGAATTCCAGGAAGACGCTCCAAATTTAGAAGTTGGTGGATAATTTTTTTTGTATTTACCTGTAGAACATAGGCTTTAAAATAAAATACGGGAGAAGGTCCATGCAAAACCAGGAAATAGCACTGGTTTCGGATTTTCATATCATATTATTTTTTACAGTTTTACAGTGCTTTGAAAGTTGTGTATATCTATATTCATCTTTCAATATAATTATTGAATTGAAAAAATGCTTTAAAGGGGGTACCCAATGCTGAAACAATGTTAGTTCATTTAAAAGATCATGATTTTATTAGCAGAAAATCATCTGCCTTAAGTTTTTTAAAAATTCGTGTTGCCAGAAAATATGGTAAGACTTCAGGATATTTTGGCCCCTCAGCTGTGTCCCAATTTCAGCTAGGTAACCACAATGACGTCAAAGTGGTTACCCAGGTTCGCGTATTGCAGATGTGTTGCGCGCTAGACTGTACAAAATGCATTACACCTTGCGCGCATTTTGCTATAATTGCGCGACAAGGTAACCACTTTGACGTCATTGTGGTTACCTAGCTGAAATTGGGACACAGCTGAGGGGCCAAAATATCCTGAAATCTTACCATATTTCGGGGATTTTCTGGCAACACGAATTTAAAAAAAAATTTGAGGCAGATGATTTTCTTCTAATAAAATCATGATCTTTTAAATGAACTAACATTGTTTCAGCATTGGGTACCCCCTTTAAACAATTTCTACAAAAAACAATATTTTACATTGTCTATTTTTTCTTATTAATCTTTTTGTGTTTTCGTCATCATTGCATCTTTCATGAAGAAAGGCTGACCTTTTGCTATTCTCATTGTTTAACACTGTTATGACTTATCCTTTTATACTCTTATTATAATGATTTGCCATGTTAATGTAGCTATCATGAACTTAAGTCATAAATTTCATACCTGCTCTTTATACTTTGTTTCTAATTCAGATCGTGTCTACAATTAAGATTAATAAAAGAAATATTGTTTGCCTGTACTTCATTCAGAATTCCTTACATGTTTCTTAAAATTTATTAATTCATTTTATAATTTAAGAATGAAATGAATTTTTAGCATGTTTTTTTTTCCCCATTACAGAAAATAGGATCGTGAGGACCTGCATTGCCTGTCATGCACCGGTCAGCCATCTGACCCTCCACGTCAGGCGAAAACATTCAGAATGGTCGGATGAAGAGAAGATGACATGGCGAAATGAAATGTTTCTGAGGTGGAATCTTTTTATTAAATTTGACCAGTTTGTATGTTTTGACAGACTTTGTACTTTCAGACTGTGTACTTAGTTTAATATACCTACATGTACCTGTTAAACCATGAAAATTAACTTTGCACAATCACTTTCATTAATTTGCTGGAAAATGGTCCTGCATTACACTGAAGTATCCAGTTGAGAATTTAATTTTAGAAGTGAAAAGAGAGATTATATGAATATGCTTTTAATAGAATATGATAAACTGTCAGTATAGCATTATGGTACCCCTCTTAACCCTATCTTTTTCTCCTACTCAAGGATGTATTGTTATTAGCTTAATGGCCTCAATATTGGAATATCACAAAAGATGCAATTCTATTGTCTTTCTACAATTATTTTTTGTTCAGGGTTCCTATTTCTCGGAAGAGTAGTCCAAAGAGACGACGGCCACTCAAAGAGTGTGAACTGTGCCACAAGACTGTGAGGCGTCTTGATAACCATCTGGCAACTGGGCACAGTGTACAGAGGAAATCTACAGAGATGAGAAAGTTCCTGTGTGTCAGCAAACCACGTATGCTACACATTTTTTGCCATTTAAAAATGGCAAATGTTTTTGGATTGTCCATTCGTCTGTCCCGTTTTTGTTCTTGTTATATCCACTTGCCTAATCAACTTTAGACTTGGCTCTTGTATGCATGTTGGAGTGACAATCATAAGCTAAAAATTCAGATTTCATTGCATACATGACCATATGCCGAATCAATATCCATCTCGTTAATTTCTGAAGTTTCTGAATCACCATCCTGATAACTCCCTTTTTTTTCTTTTTTTTCAACCCCATTAACCCTATGTTAACTGTTATGACCGTCATTTCCAGTTTGACCAAATTATTGCAAAGTTTTGATACTTCAAATTCATAATTCCCTCTGTAGAGAAATAGTGAATGGATCTGAATGGATCTGTAAAGAGAGGGTCATTAAAAAAACGGTATGTAAATATACAAATTTAATATCCAGTGTTACGTTCTTTTAACAATAAATTTTTAAAAACACTTTTTCAAAAGATTATTTTCTGTGCTTGACACTAGAATCTTACCTGTGGATTGGGAGCAGCAAATTCGCTTTTTGCTTATGAGAAAGTCATACAGTGGCATCATGCTTATTTTGCTTGTTCATGAAAGTACATGTAAGTTTATGTTGTATGTTTACAACAAAAGGAATCATAGATTGCCCATGTCAATTTAAAAAAATTACTTTTTACATGGAAAATGACTTGTCAACCACAGTCAAAATGGTGGTGTGCTGCCCTGATACAGAGTTAGAAACATTAATTTGTTTTATGAATGTTCATTCATATTTATGATTAATCTTTTATTCTAATCATGAAGTATAAAATGCCTAGCTACCCTCACTTCTTGACCCCACCCCTAACCATAATCCTTAGATTCAGCATAAGACATGAAATGCAATGTCTACTTGTTATTGTATTTTTCCTCAAAAATTTCTTTTTATAATTTGCAGCAACTGCAGATGCTTTACGGCAATCATGGTGACATGGGTTATCTGACATGGGTTATCTGACAAGCAGTCAACCTTAATTACACTAGCTGAAACTATAGTATATGGAGCATGTTTCCTCCACTATGCTCAAGTACTATAGTGGCAGTCATGTGTAATCAATACATCTCGTCATCAGTGAAGGCAGCATCGGACCACTGTTGTATCCTTAAAGGAACAATATTAAGTTCTTGCTTAAATACTTGAATGAGCACGAGTAATTGAGATTTATAATCAAACTAGTTTTATTATAAAGTATTATTTTTCCTGCTCAAGAAGTTGTAAAGCTAACACAGGTCTACTTTATGAGCTCTCAGTTATTAAGATGATGGTATTTCATTTCTGGAAAAAAGTTCACTGGACCATTAGAAAACTTTTTACTGGGCAACGTAAAGGTTGTGAAGTTTCAAGTAATTTTTGTCTTTCTTGTAGCCAAATCAGAGAATCATAGTTGCGCTGTAGAAATTGGTTGATGCATTCATTATACTTGTAGAACTCCATTAACTTGACCATTAACCTAATGAAAGATTAAAATGTGAGCAAAAAATGAAGAGAAGAGGATGATAACCGCTTTAGTTTTCCATTTGGCACTGCATGGAAATGAATGTTGGACTCACTCGATTCATGTGGTCTGTGCGGGATGTTATGGATTCCATCGAAAGACAGGAGAACAACCAAATCTGTCAGTGGAAGAGATACTACAAAGCTGATCTTTGGAGGCCATGGTTTTAAGACGGAGACTTGGTATCTTTGGACACGTTGTGAAGTCCAAGGGGCCGGAATTCATGATCGGTAAATTACAGAGTATAAGGGGAAAATGAAGGCTAAGGAATAGATGGATAAAACGAGTGACCAAAAGAACTGGCAAATCGTTGAGATGAGCATACTTACACAGCACAGGACTGAGTAGCCTGAGAAAGTTGGGGAGGACTCAATGGCGTCTGACATCACACCATTCACTTATTTAATAGGTTTATTATGAACAGACTTTGAAAGCATCCAAATTCTAAACATGGACTGCATTGGTGTCGACCCTATCCGCTCACGACATGTAACTAATCTTCAAAGAAACTCTGACCTACGTTTAATCACTTAAAGTTTAACTTGCTTTTGTATTATAACAATAACTAATAATTTTTTAATGATCATTCCACATCCCTTACAGTTAGCTTGACTCAATTAATGTAAACTGTTGTATTAATAAAATGTTCGACGCTACCTGTTTTTTCCGTTTGGGCTCTAAACTTAATGTCGGAAAGCCAGAATGAACATTACAATCAAAACAATCTCATCAAATCCAAGCACTTTATTTTTAGTATACAGAGCTGCCAACCCTCCCGGATTTGCCGGGAGACTCCCGGAAAATCAACCCATCTCCCGATCTCCCGACACATACTCAAAATCTCCCGGATTCTTACATTTTTGAATGTTATAAACTTCCATCATTGCCCCTTCAAAAACTTACAAATTTATGCTCTCCCTGTCCCACGATCGCGAGCACGCACAAGCGATGTTGCTACTACTACTAGCGTCATTGCCCCTTCAAAAACTAGGAAATACGCTCTCCCCGTCCCGCGAGCATGCCCAAGCGATGTTGCTAGCTAGCATATCTCTGGCACTGTTCACCCCGCGGCCAGCTGGCCACGCCGCTAGCTACTCTACATGCAATAGCAGCATAGGCCATGAACTACGCGTGCGGCCAGCTCGAACACTATACTGTTCATGTTCGGTCGCTGGCCGCGTGCAGCTAGCTCATTGAGCTTGACTGTCCGCGCTTGCAATCGTGTGCGAAGCCCCCGGGCGAAGCCACGTTAGAAAATTTATTATGATACAAAACGGAAGCCTTATTGTTTCATTTTCCTCCCCTAACTTAAGTTAATTGTTTCTTCGTTTGTTTTAACAGTAATATGTGTATTACTATTAATTTTTGCCATCAATGTATTTTGTAGTGTACGTGTATCTGTCCGTCCTGTGAGTGCATGTGGTTGTGTGATGATGACAATAAATTATGGATGTGTGAATTGGATATGTGCCTGCGTGGCTATTGTGCTTGTAATATCGTCCTCATGTTTATAAATTCATTTAGTCATTTTTGAACAAGGGTGGCCAATGCGTTATGGACCGGAGGACGACTAGATCGCGTTGGGGGGGGGGGGGGGTTACTGCAGGGAGACTAATTTTGACTTGATCGACGCCCCCGGGTCGACGCCCTTGCCACGACAAATTGTTTGCTTGTAAACTGTTCACATTGTTAATGGATTCGAGAAATTTTAAAGCACCGCACTGTAATGCCATAAATTGTTCATAATTTGTACAACGAAATAATGGAGAGTGAGACCAGTCTAATTCCTCTTTTTCACAATTGGTTTTGGGTTTTGACCAATGGTGCCTGTTCATTTGATCTTGATGTAATATTCACGTACCAGGTATGTAAAAAAAATAAGATATATAAGTAAATAAAAGAATAAAAAGAAAAAAAAAAAGCATTGCGAACGAATGCGTGCGTGCAGACCTACAATTTAGTAGGTATACATACACGTACCGGTACCTCGTATTGCATAAGTATAAACGATTTTACAAGTCTGCCGCACGCACACACTACACGACTTTCGGTTGTACGATTTAACAATTTTGGATCTGAAATAAATATTTCAGATCCGTAGCTACGCTATTATAATAGTCGTACAACCGAAAGTCGTGTAGTGTGCGCGCGGTGGCCTTCGCTAATATACGCGCTTGCGGCCCGGTACAAAAAACACGTGTCGATCGTGCACCAGTGACGACGTCATTGAAACATATTATGAAAACAAGGCCGTGTTTTGCCTTGTCTTTTGACTTGTTTGTTTGTTATCCTGAACAATGTCGAAGGTGAAATATTATCAGAAATATAAACAAGACTACCACTTGGAATGGCCTTGTATACGGAAATCTACGACCCAGAAACGTCAGATTTTGAAAATAGTAGTCCCACGCATAGTGTTTCGAGTGTGTTGGGAAATGACCAGAAAGCAGCGTAAAAGGTCCGTTTTTGTCTAGAACTTATTTTTATTATGATGTATGGGTTTCTACTATGTCTGTTGTTGAATATAATATTCCTTTTACATATGATGTACAAGCTGCTTTTGACTGAGGTTTGGTGATTGAATGTAAACAAACATGGATGACAGACATTCTGTGAAGAAATTTCTGCATTTTGATGATTACTGTGCCTGTGTATATTGTATTGCTTTGCATAAATACTAATAATTTACTGTCACAATATTCAGATATCATTAAAAAATGGTGCTCTAAAAGGGTGTCAAAGAGGCTTAGAACCAGGAGCTCAGAGGGGGCGCTGCCCCCTGCACCCCCGCCAGGGGCCCTAAGGCAGGCCCCTGGACCCCACCCGCAAGACCTCGCTCGCTGTGCTCGCATAAATCTCCGATTTGAAAAATCAAATGTTGGCAGCTCTGTAGTATATTCCGACTATAATTATAATCTAGGTTTCATCCGTCATTTTCAGAAAAGTATATAATCTAAGTGATTATGTGACAGATGAAGTAAGTTTGAATGTCAAACGGATTGGCCATCCGTCATTTCTTTTCAAGAACCTTTTTTGATTATGGCAGGGCAGGCAAGCAACTCTCCTAAGATTTGCTTTAGAAATTAATGAAGATGGTACCGGTATTTAATTTCACAGCTTTTAAGCTTAATACATTGTTTAAGAGAACAGTTCAAATTAACACAAAACTACAGGCTTATTATTGCCCATAGTGACTAAGCAGGTAATGTTGAATAGACGGTCCTTTTCTTTTCTTATTGTTTCAGAAGGCGCACTTTGTTCTAGCATCTCAAAGGATGGATGAAAACAAAATAGAGGGGGGGGGGGGGGGCTTGAAGTCCCGACTCATTATCATTGCAGCGTAGCCTGCAAGTTGTGTAATTCCGATTTACAGTTGATATAGAATTTTGATTATGCTCAAAAGTATTCTCCACAATTCGTTCATGCGCTCGCTCTCTCTCTCTCTCTCTCTCTCTCTCTCTCTCGAGACTCTCTCTTTAATTATTAGTTGCCCCTAGCTCTCTTTCTTTCTTTCTTCTCTCTCTCTCTCTCCCTTTCTCTCGGACTCGGAAGGGGGGGGGAGGTATTAATTACCACATTGCCCAAACAGTACACCATCCTCACTGTATTTTGTGAATGGGCTAGGTTGAATAGAGCGTGCAGTAATGGGCCCCGTTTGAGAACAATCCCCTAGATCTATACCTAATAAGCGTCTATCTCAGCACTGTTGACTCGTGCATTGAAAATGAACCTGAAGGAATTCTCTTTTCACCCCACCCACACGTAGGTCAGCCAGAGGGCTGAGCCAGCCTGTCACGTGACTGTGTATCGCTTGTAATTTGTTTTGTTTGCACACGGCACGCTACTCGGCTCCGCTGAATTTTGCACCCTCAGTTTATGTTTCGCACCAAAACTTTGACTGCGATTTTCTCCATTAATTAGATTTTCATTCAGACTTTTTAATCGTTTTATATAATGACTTCCCCTTGAAGAAAATAGGGTTGTTATACATCATTTTAAAGCTTATGAACCCGAGATTCTAGAGCATGTGAAAACAAAATTTTTTATTTTTGCAGCTTCCGCCTGAAACCGTTGTGCAGGGTCACATATGTTGTTGGATTACGGGACCTGGCCACAAAATCATCAAGGGACACCCTGCATGCCTTTAAGCAAATCTTGTGGGACAATGATAAGGTGTACTACAATGAAAAAAACAATCTTGCATCACAGAACCTCTTGTATCACCTGAGAAATACGATGTCAGACTGGGCTGCCACGGGGGCAAAATGCAACAAACTACTTGAGACTTATCAATCCGAAATCTTACCAATGACGGTAGCAGATTGGGATGAGCTCCGTGAAGACCTGAAGAATCAGCTAACCCGCCTCAACATTTTTTTCTGCGGGCTCCACAGCTTAGTCCATATAGCTGAGACTGTGAACAAGTACAGTTAAGGAAGTAGAAGCCCTGCAATTTGGTGCTGATGGAGTACCAATCAAGGACCCCAAATTTAGGAAAGCCACAGAAGCTGGTACTTCACGTATGATTCGTACTACATGCAATATTTTTGCATATGGAGGAGATGCAAAAAGTAGCTGCCATGGACGTTTTGCTATCGCAATAGCTGACACACTGAAGGAGAATGGGTTTCGAAGTCTCCCATTAACACATATCGAGAGAATTGATTCAAGATAATATTTCATAATGCCTGTTGTGTGTACTTCCTTCTCAAGTACGTGGTAGACTTCATAGAGAAAGATGGTAGTGCTCCATTGGTGTTGTACGACCTCAAAGTGCCCTTCTTCATGGCTGGATGCAAAGCACTTGGACTAATATCCAAGCTCATCACAACACCACTATGGAATTTAACTGAGGATCCCACCATCTATATCATCGATATGAATGATCATTACCTGCAACTGTTCACCTTCTTGAGTGATGTGACAAGTGGGAACTTGCAGGATTTCATGAAAGGAAATGGAAGACCTTTTCCACAAGTGCCCATTAAGGATGACGTCATATTTCAGGAGCTTGTCAATGATTTTCAGATGCTGATACGACTGTCAAGTTATTGTTAGATCTGTACTCCCTGTTTTGGCAAAAGTGACCAAGAAATTGTTCCATGACCTCTTACCAGGTGGTAGATATCAGGCAGCTCCAGAGGATGTAAGAACTGCAGCAAAAGGAACAGCAAAACACAACAAATATTGTGAAACAATGTTTGCATTCTATGATCAAATGCTGTGAACAAAGCCACACATTTCCACAATTGCTGCTGAAGCAAGCCTCATGTTCATTTTCAATAAGACACAACAGTGACTTGATGCCAAGACTCAAGAAGAAGAGGTGAAAATACTCATAGAGTCCCAAAAGCAAGCAAAGGGGATTCAAAGAGAGTTCCAGGACAGGAGAAGTAAGATAAGGGAACAGAAAGCACAACAGACGAGAAAGAAGTTTGAGAAAGCCAAAGCAGCCAAAGAGAAACAGCTGGAGGCTAAAATCAAACAGTCAAAGGACATTATCTACTGGGGCTTCTCCAAAGCGAAGAAGAGGTTGAAGAAGCACTGGTGAGACTCTCCTGCTCTGAAAAGGTTGCTCTTCTAAAGGCCCAATTGAAGTTCAGGAAAAATGTGCTTGGACAGAAACCAAGTGAAGCAGATTTATTTAACTTCAGTCATGGAGGATTCAGGAACTGCAAAAAAGTGAAGGAATCTTTCACCAGATGAGCTGGCCCAGAATGTGAAACAGCTGATCAGAGAGAATCTGCTCATGGAGCCTGCAGAAAGGGAAGAGAGCGGTACCAATCTGGTCAGGAAGAAGGTGAAGCATCGATTCAAAACTGAAGGGGAAAAGTGGTGGAGTGGGTCAGTTGTGTCGCAAGTAAGCATTCATGGTGTAAATTTACCTTGAAATCAAAGTTCTCTTCATCCACTAAATGCCTGGAGTTCGATTCAAACATCGTTTCTTGTTCAGACAGTTCTGATTCCAGCAATGTTGCTACTGAAATCATTCAGACCTGCTCAGCTGTTCAGCATGTTTTATTTCATTCTTCAAGTTGAGCACTAACCAGTATTTAATTCACTATACGTGACCCTGAACCATGCAAGACACACAGAAATCCTAGTGCCATTTCTGGTCACGGACTCAAAGGTAGGCCATGGGATTCTCGGTTACAATGTAATAGAAGAAGTAATAGCACACCTCCCCCCCCCCCCCCCCGCAATTGTGGAGATCGGAAAAGGGAGGGAGGTAGTTGTGACCAATATCACTACAGGAAATGTCAAAGCGGACAACAATAGCCTTGTTAGAACCAATCTCTGGCATCCAAGATGACGTCCTACATCAGGAGCATTCGGCAACTCTGAGCCAAGTCAAAGGCAGCCTACATCAAGATGATTGGCTCTCAAACTTCAACCTTGACCATCTTGACCTGTGACCCAACATGCTGCTGTACTGGAAATACTGAAAGAAATAACAGGTGCATTCTCCACCGAGAACAAAGATATTGGCCAGATAAGTGATCTCCATATGAAAATAAACTGCTCTGATGATATTCCACTACAGAAGAACTACATGGCAATACCACGTCCCCTCCTTCGAGAAGTGAAGGAATATATTAATGACCTGCTGAGAAAGATATGGATACGAAAATCATCATCACCCTACTCCTCCCCAGTAGTCTGCATAAGGAACCGAGACGGGTCACTACGCTTATGCATTGATTACCGGGCACGATACCATGAGTACGGACCACCATTCCCCTCTTCGTGCCTGAAAGTGAAAGAAATCTCCTCACGGCTGCACTCAAAGACTCTGAAAGCGTAGAAAGCGATGATCTGATAGATGTTCTCGACTCCTATCAAGTGAGGTGACTAGTGACAGCAGAAAACTTTGAAGATGTTGTGAGGGACACTACCCATAGGACATGAATCCAAGGGCAAGCATACATAAGCAGGTGCTCTCATTTTCTTAAGCGCATGTTTGGTTAATCAATGATTTTTTTTTGGTGGGGGGGTTTAATTTGTTTAAGTAAATGTTTAATTAACCAATGATTTTTTTTTTCCTGCCAAGGAATCCGGAGTAAAGGGACACTTACAAGGAGAGTACAGTTGTGGTTTTGGACTCAGAATGCCTCCATATCCACAATAGTGATTTGGATTAAAGACATGGCATGTAGTCCTTACTGAAAATAATGCCAAAAATTTGTACCATTGTGCACGTATTCCAGTGGTGAATAAAACTCTATGGTCCATGGGGTTTTATTCTGAATGAAATTTTCTGGATAAAGGCATTTCATTTCTTTATGATTTTGCTGTCATCCAATTCCAGTGGGTTTGTGCGGTCTCAAAACACCCTCTCCCTCCTTCTCGCGCTCTTATCAAGATAAACCATGTATGCAGCTGTCATGATTGTGCCGTTTCTACATGGACTGTATGCCAATTTGCCACTTACCACCTCATAAAAAATTATTGTAAGTTTCGAGGAGTTACGATCAACATCAATCGTAACTTTTTTATGTTACAGAGATACGATCAATCATGAAGATACAATTGATTCAAGGAGATACGATCGATATTAGGAAGGTACAATCAATCGTAAGTCTTCATGTTTCAGGGCCCTGGGGCCCCGTAACATAAAGAGAGATTAATCACTATTTTCCTATCATTCGCTAATAGCAATCAATCGCTAAAATCTGTAACATAAAGCCTCCCTCCAATCCAACGCTATTAGCGTTTGATTCATTGCGATCGATCGCTATTGTGATCTATTTAACTCTTGTGAAACGACTGGTACATCGAGTCTAGTGATTTTCATCACTTTCATAATTACGCGCGTCACTGCACTAGTAGAGCCTGCAGCTTTATGCATTCGACGCTGGCCAGCGGGCCGGACGGGCCCGGCCGGTCTGAGCGCTAGTGCTTCGCTGGCTAGCTAGCTAACGAGGTGCATCAGTCGACGAAACAGCTCTGAAGTTCGATGTCAGATTGAAGAGGTAAGTTGGACGATGAAATATTATGACCCGTCATTTAATGTTTAAAAATTATTTGTGGAATAGCCATCTTTCGATGATAGTAAGCTATGAATATTTGAGTTGATATTTTTTCATTAAATAAATATTGACGACAATTTGCTGTGTGACTGCACTGTGCAACTGCAGGCAAATGGCCGAAGGTCGCGTTCGGGCTGCGTGGACGATATGAAACTTGGGGAGGTCCAATGTTTTCCTTAATTCATGGAAAGAGCGAAAGTTTAAAGGAATTAAAAGGAGATAATATTGGAGTTTAGATACAATTTCCGTGTGGTCTAAAAAACGGTCATTTAATTTCATTGTCGGTTCAAAAACAGTTGTTTGGACGTTTGGCCTAGCACTTACATGACTTACTTAGCAGTAAGCCAGTATTTCAATTTTCATGATTTTGCAGCCTCTCCTGCAGTCAAGGGTGCATGATCTTAGACGGAAAAGTTTGATGATGAAATCGCCATTTTGTTGCTGAACTATTATTTTGTCTGGGAGTATTATTATAGGCGTCAATCACTCATACTTAGCCATAGGCCCAAGCATGTGTCGGACTGTCAATGTCATGACTGTACCCTGCAATCAATCACTGTGGCAACACCAGCCTCAACAGACAACACCACTGATCTGTATGAAAAGAATCTTTTCTTTTCATATATTCATCTGTATGAAAAGATTCTTTTCATACAGATCAGTGCTCAACACCATATTTGAAATCAGTCTGGTGTTAGGATTGACCCCTCAAAATTTGACTTGTATTTTCGGTAGTCAGTGTTGTTTGCTGATGCTGAATGTCCCCTGCTGAACCGAGTATCAAGGTTTGTGCTAGCAATTTATGTGCAATTTCCCTATGCACCAACACCAATCTCTCGACACTCCCTATTCGTTATTTCAAGTACGGTGTTTGTGTTGCAATCGTACGTGTTATTCCTGCTTGCCCCTGGCAAAGTAGTGGCCCTTTTTTCTACAACCACTCGTGACACGTTGGTGATTAAATGCATTTTACAGTCAAATCAGCTTTGAATAAGCTAAACCATATAAGATGTATTCCCTATAATAAAGTGATATTTCTCCAACTGGATTCCTCGAATGATTATTCGATTAAAATCCTATAAGATGTAATTTTATTAGAATTATCAAGATTTTGTTAATGTTCCTCACACTGGCAGTGCTAACTTAAAGAAGTTGAAAAAAAAATATCAATTCCATTATGGTGCATTCCCGTCTTTTTATAAATTGAATATAAAAACTGTATCTCTCTCTCTTCTATCCTTCCTCCGCTTATGGTGCTGTCACACTTTGGCGTTTTAGCCAGCGTATGCCGACGTATCAAAATTTCTCTAAAACGTCGGCATATGCTGAACTTTACGGTTGTTTTGTTTCGACTTTGGGCATATTCATAACAAGTAGGACTTATACGTAACGTGCTCTTAACGTATGCGAAACTTACCCATAAAGTATTCGACCTACGCCAGCGTATTTGCCAAATTCTTCATACGTCGGCATACGCTGGCTAGAACGCCAAGGTGTGACAGCACCATCGGAGATCACCAGCTTTTGAGATTTGCCGCCAAGCTTGAAATGCTGATAAACAATAGAACTTAATGGAGTGATATCAGCAGACGAAGAACAGGCCCCTGGGAGCCGAGGGTGCTGGCGTGCTGCAGCACCCCTAACTTTTTGGAGTGGGGGGGGGGGGGCATAGCACCCCTGTAAAGAAAGAAAAGTTGAAAAGTGATCAAATAGACTTTTTGGAGGAAAACTAGGCCTTAAAAATGTGATAACCTCTTTTTTTTCTCTTTTTTTTTTGCTTGTGAGAGAAATTTATAGGAAAAGTAGAACCCCAAAAAGTGATGATCTTTTTTTTTTTTTTTTTTTTTGCTTGTCAGGGACTCTTGTTTAAAAAAGTCTTTCCCAGGTGCCTCACGAAGAACAACTAATTTCTTCAGTATGGTAAGAACCTTGTTTGTAAAGTCTGGACCTACATTAGACAAATCTGTATGTACATGTACATGTACATTATATTTACACAAATGTGGCTTTAATGCTGAGCTCACCAAATAATTATTTGATATGGGTGCCTCTGTTACATTTGAGTCAAACAGAGCTATTTGCCTTTTCAGCAAGATTAAGCTTCTAACCACTTTGAAAATCGGCAGCTGATTGATCAGAGGTTTGTAAAATAGGGTAACCAACGCTGATTGTCGATCAGAAGAAAAAAATTGGAGATCGATTGGCTATTCAATAGAAGTTATAAACCTGCCAATCAAGAATGGAACTTCATCATTATGGTCAATGAAATACTTAAAAACTTATCTTGCCCTCAGTTGATTTTGGTATTTGATGTTTCTGTAGACTCTGTTTTTGTATGGTTTTAGCTAGCCTCCTTACAGATGTGAAATTGAGGTAAAAAATACTTATATAGCGCAAAACCAATTAAAAACTGGTCTACGCTTTACTGTATTCATATGTTATGTCTCTCTCCTAAATTTTCCTCCTCAGTATTTTTTCCCTTTATTCTCAAACTTTTCTCCACTTTCCCTTCTTTAAAGTGCATTAATGCAGAGTTTGAACCTGGAAATTTTTTTAAAATTCATTATAATTGTGGTGTGTCTCCTTCATTTTCCTTTACCACATTGTTGCTCTGCTCTTTGCAACTGTGCCAGATACATTCTTTCTGTCATTTTTCTAAGTCTGTATTATTTTTAGTGTTAAAATATGATGGGCTATATGTTAGTGTTCCAAGTATCTTAATCTTAATTACTTTGTTAAAATGAGAATGAAATGTGTATGTAGAAAGTGCAATGTATAAATGAATCCAGCATTTATCATATTATGTTTCAATGGCCAATGGCGTAAACCAGTGCATTCCTTCTTTTCATGGGGGGGGGGGGGGGGGGACGGCTTTGTTCTCCATGAATGGTCGTCCCCCCTCCCCAGTTGAAAAGAAATTCTTGCGTGATTTACGTCCGTGTCAATGGCATTTGTTTTATTGTCATGTCTTTGAAGCCAGGAGAAAGAAGGCCCGTTGGAGTGATCAAGAGATGATCGTCTTTTAGTTCCTTTGTTAAAAAACACAGGTATGTATTAGGGCAATTCAACCATAAAGTGGACATGGTGCGCAAACATTTAATGTGGTACGGTGCCTATGTAAATGTAAATTAAGTTCTAGAATTACTACAGAGATTTCTTCATATAACAACTTAACTTTAAAGATGAAAAATTATGTGATTCGGTCGTCTAGTGTTGAATGACATGATCACACAAAAATTTGCACATATGGACTGTGTTGCATAAAATGCCTCCTATTCTCTTTTGAGAAGTAGCTTTTCTTTAATTTTTCTATCACATTAATTCTTATGGACCATTCCAATCAATCCTGTGACAGTTAATAAATAGAACCCAAGATGAAAGGGGTCAAAATTCAGAGGTCACAGAGTTACATTACATGATTTAATTATGACGTCATTTTAGTCACCCAATATGTTTTTTAGTTTGTACTTCATATGGATAATATAAATATAGTCTACTAGATGAAATCAAATTGATGTAATTATGAAATTTTTTAAAAGTTCAGCGATTTTTTTGACTTATCAAGGTCTTAAAATCCATGTCCATTTCAGGTCACAGTGTTACAGTACCCTAATAATATTCATAAATCGTATATATGAAGATATTTTCCATTTTATCCGTACCCATCTTGTATGTTATTAGGAAAGTAATAGACCTTTCAAAAAAAACTATTCCAACATTTTGTAATCCATACTTGAAATACAAAAAAAAAATTTGAATGTCACAGTCTTATGCTGGAATTGCCCATTATCGAACTTTTAACATGCATTTCATGTACTGATATGCTCACATGCAGCAAAATTTATGTTATTTTATAAATTCTTCAGTACCGATATGAAATCCCAATCCTAAAAACATTCATAATTCCATAATTGGAAAATTGCGTTGAGAAGAGACATACTAAAGCTTTTCGTCTTGCTTTCCGATTCTGTAGTACCAAGCATCTTTTCAATTCCATAATTATGTATCCTTCAATGGCAATCTCACATAGTTACATGTCAGTGGTGAAGATTGATTTTGCATGTAGAGACACAAATATGAAGCTAAATTTTCATTAATCTTGTTTTGCCTTTTCTTTAAACAGATCAAAGCTCTTCGGAAAGGCTGGACATTGCTCGGCAAAGGTAATTTCTTGCTTGTTTATCTTTTTCATTTGAAATAGGTCTACTAAGTTCTATTAGATAAATGCATATTAATGCAAAAATAAATATGCTGCCATCAAATTGGACAAATTTAAACTTTCATTGGTTTGTTAATAATGGAAAAACACAAAACTAACCTTAATACAGGGTGGCAAAAAAAGGAGACAGTTCTAATCAAAACTTCATCTACGTAATGAATTTATGTGATAACTGGTCATTTGGTTTGATAGAAATTTTAATTCCCAGTAACTTAACACCAAGATCCTCCATTTTGACCGAAGCATACACACAAAAGAGGTCCTCACAGATTTTTGGTTCACTTTACCTTCGAAAATTTTCAGACAAGGGAAAAAAAAGGTCATCAATCCATTCAACCCCCCCCCCCCCCACCACCACCACCACCAGGGAAAGTGCCTGCCGACTTTATTCATCACTTTTCTATTGTCTTTTTCAAAATGTCAATATTTTGGCCCCCGCTCCTTGGATCCTCCACTGCATACGCCCCTTCTTCCTCCCGATTCAATATTTCTTATTGCCGTTTCTATTGAGAAGTTAAAATTTCATTTCCATTTCTTGTACCAATAAATTTCCTTTTTGGAAATTCAGAATAGAAGATATAATGTGTTCTATTTTGTCACATCAATTCAGTAAGGCCCTTAGAGCTGTTAAACGTCAGTGGTGCTAAGGACTGGACAATTCTGCGCTCATGTGATGATTTACTTGTTGTCTCTATTTTCTTAGGTTGAAGCCAAAAAAAGGAAACTTTGGCAAGACGCAGCCAACCTGATTGCCATGGAGTGTGGCCGACAACGCACGTAGGAGGAGACTCGTAAGAAGTGGTCTGACGCCAAGGTACGGGTCAGCACTTACGATTGCCTGAAGAAGAAGACTGGTATGTGAATATCCTCATCCTTCAGTGCCTGAGAATGAATACAATTTTATTTTTGCTTTTTAAACCTTTGAATTTTAAATGACTGTAACATGCATTAGCTTTATAGAATGTTCATACTGAAACTGAATATCAAATTTATTGAATTATTCTTGATATTGCCACAAATTTCAATAATTTCCAGTTGAAGTGTTTCTGAACTGTTGCATTACAGGAGAAGATTTGAAGTGTTACCATTGATATAAATGTAAAACCTTTAATTGTGCACAAAAATAAGGGCAATTGTCTGGTATTTGAGTTGGGAATTTAAATTTATTTTAGAGTGGTTATGGTCCTAATTAGATTCATATCTATGGCTTGGTCTTGGTGTAATTTAATGATGGAAATAGTGTGTCATTATTATCATTGAGCAAGAGCAAGATATAGTTGCCGCTTTTGCGAGGTAGACGGTGTCAACATATTAAGTAATGCTCTCATTCGAAAACTTTGTATTCAGTTAATCATTGAATTGGCACATAAGGTATATCAAGTAACAAAGATGATGAGGAAAGAACTTCATGTCACAGAGACGAGGTCCATGATTATTTGAGCTAAATGAAATTAAATGAAGATATGGTGTAAATCTTAAAGGTGAAGTTTTTTATTTCCACTCTCATGTGCAGAAGTATTTGTTTCTTATGTTATTAAGCTGGTACACAAGGTTTATCAAGTATGAAAGATATTATTGAGGAAATTCAACATCAAAGGTCATTTGAGGTTCATTAACCCTATATGGCCCGGTAGCCTGGGGGGGGGGGGGCTTTTTTAGCCCCCCCCTTCAACATTTTTTGTGATAAATCCGTAATGCGAAAAGCTCGTGCTGCGATGTTTCATGACTTTATTCTTTCAAGTCTCATGCAACTTTGCTTGAAATTTGTTACACACCGTCAGTTGCTCTTCGCGTTTATGTGCTCTAATTTGATATAGGAGGAGGACCTGCACCTGAAATGAAGCCAGCTTTGGAAGCTGTGTTGGAGGCAATGGCGAAACAATCTCGACATGGGATTGTGGGGCCATGTACAGAGATCGGCTTCAGCCAGTCCAGTGTAAGCTCAGAGGAAATATGAGATTAAACATGTGAAATGCTCTTCACGTTCTTGCCTGCATCATGCAAATTGCCATGGGAGTATTCCTATGTAGTGAAAATAGTGGTGGGACCACAAAAACAGACCTACCCATGATGACTTTACGAATTGAAATTGAAGCTGAATATGTTTTATATACGTGGAAGTAACTGTTTAAAAACCTTCATTAATATAATCAATACTAAATTTATGGTAAATCTTTTGCAACACAATTCATGGAAATTGACCTCAAATAATTGACATTGACTTTGCAACCCAGAATTCGCTTCACATGATCTTTGTCACTTGATAAACCTTAGCCCCGTTGCATATAACTTTTGCCGGAGTTTTTTATGGCAAAATACACTCACGGGACCATCACTATATGGGGCTGTGTCAATTTTGGCCTGTCACGACCTCTAAGTTGAAGAGGTAAAAACTCCAATATAATTGGCAAATTTTTGAGAAAATACTTCCTTCTACATTTTAGGATGATAGAATATCTAATTTCATGCCAGATCCTTTGATAGGAGCTTTATCATCTTCATCAAGTGAAATTTTCAGGCTGTTTTTGGTTGGTGATCTTGCTCCTCTGCCGCACACATGTGTGCAAGATATCACACACTTTTTATGGGAGGCAATTGCTCATGGTATGAAGGTACAGAGTGCGAGGTTATCTCCAATAACCTCGCATAAGTGTGAGTGGGCAAAATATCAGGAAATTATTTTGAACTCAATTTGAAACTCTGTATTGTTTTTCATCAGAGTTTTTCTATTGCAAAATAAAGTCTGGCAAAAAGTTTTATGCAATGGGGCCCTTGAGTATCATTTTCATAACAATTGAATAAATACTAGTACTCTTGGAATAAGAGCATTTCCTAAAATGTTGATGCTGCCGCCGGCGAGATAAATAGTAATATTCCGAATAGGAATTTAATTACTCTGTATCGATCTTGACTACCACAATTGTTAGGTTAATGCCCTTTAAAGTACATGTAACTTTATGTGATTTTTAATGAAAGGAAAGAAATACCTATAAGAATATAATTGCATTTTTGTCAGTGCTTTATTTTGTCTCTTGAGACAAGTCATTCATTGCTTGTAATTGTTATAACTCAACCTTTCAGGAATTAGGTTTTGAAAGTTGCATTTCTACCCGACTTTAAATACATGCAAACCCAATATTGAAGGCAAGGACATAAAAGATAAGCAATCTAAATTAATATACATGTAATAATAGACAGGAGAATAGTTTTATCATGGAATTTGAATGACTTTATTTCAGAACCTCAAGAGATCACACCACAGCAAACATCAGAAACAACTCAACAGCCGCAGAACGAACCACAGTCAGCTCCAGCTAAACCGCCACAAAAACCACCATCAATTAAGCAGCTGCAGAACTCAGCCCAGAATTTAAGATCATCCTTGATCGACATAGAAAATGAAAAATTACAAGTTATGAGGGATAATGTTTCTGTGCAGCGTGACCTAGTTAATGTGTTGCAGGAGTTTTTGGATTACTTGAAAGATCATGTATTTACTAAAAACGATGAGAAAAAGCAATGTCTCATAATATAATTAGTTAATTTTCTCACAGAAAAGTATCAAATTTTGAAATATTAGATATTAAACAACTCACTCTTAGATCCTAGTGATATCATTGGTTGAGCGCAGTCACCTGTGATTCTCTTTTTGAGCCTATCACACATTCTTTTTATTTTCAGAAAAAGGCATCCAATATTTTACAGCCCTATCCATCATTTTTTTTAAAATAATTTCTTATTAAACTTTTGTTGTGGCAATGAAACTGTTGTGTGTATATTTATAATTGCAAGCGCATTATTATGGCCAGATTGGCTGCGCACGGGGGAGGTGAAGGTGAATACATACATGTATACAGTGGAAAGCTCATACAGATAATCTGATACTGTAGTGTTCATGGTCTAAACTGTTATAGCGCCATCTCGTGTGAACTAATAAAAGGTGTCTACAATATGGCCGTACATCAAGTGTAGCTGCGTTGTCATTTCGGTCTGAATACACCACAAATATTGGCGACGAGGGATGGGATAACATCCAATTTACTTTGCAATCGGAGGAACAGCTTTTTGGCAGTTCTCGTGGGTAGGAAAAAACCCAGATTTCATTCGATTGGACTCAGAAAATAGAGGTGAAATTTCGTAAGTACTGACCGAAAGTTGACGTTGTTATACCGCAGTGGTGCACGTGTGTAACTGTAAGTGTGATTGAGCTGTCTGTCATGGCGAACGCAGGATTCATTGGCCAATTAGGGGAATTTGTCCCGAAAAAGGAGGACTATGGAAATTATGTCCGGAGATTCACCATATGGACAAAAGCAAACAAAATTGCAGATGCTGATGTTGTGAATGTGTTCCTTGCTGTTGTGGGAGCAGAAGCATTTGAAGCGGTATCAAACCACTTTTGCCCCGAGGATCCGAGCACCAAAACATTCAAGGAACTGAATGAGGCACTAGAAGTGTATTATGGCTCCAGTAAGAATGAGATAGCTATTCGTTTGGAATTTCGGCAACGCCGACAAAGCCCCAAAGAGTCAATCGCAGAGTACATCTTGGAGCTCAAAAAGCTGGCCAGGCATTGCGGGTATGGAGCTCAATTAGAGACAAATCTTCGTGATACTTTTGTAGCGGGTCTGCGAGACACGAAAACCCAGGCCAAACTCCTAGCAAAAGGGAACGCGCTCACCTGGAAGATGGCAGTCGACGAGGCTGTGGCAATGGAGTCGGCTCAAGCAGATAGTTCAAGACTTCAGCAGGGGGCGGGCGCCAATCATCGTCCCTCCGAAGTTCATCAGCTAGAGAAATCGCAACGTGGGAAGCCATGCTATCGCTGTTTAGGCCCCCACCAGGCAGATGGTTGCCCCCATCGTCAGGCATCTTGTTATTCTTGTGGCAAGATCGGACATCTGAAGAGAGCCTGTAGGAGTACAGCTAGAGGGAAATTGTTGCAGGCAAATCGCGGACAGGGCAAGCCCAAGATAAAGGAATCTTCGCAAGGCCGCGGGAGAGGTCCCGGTCAAGGTCGCGGTCCAAGTCAAGTTGGTTCAAGTAGCAGCCGAATGCATGATCAGCCAAGTCCCCAAAAAAAGGGCCAGAAATCAAATACGCATATGTTAGAGACAGAAACTGAAAATGAAAATACTGAATTGTATGCAGTTGAAGGACAGGACTTGGACTCAGTTCCCATTGTAGAACTTGATATATCTGAAAATGTCTTACCTTTTGTAGTGGATACTGCTGCTGCGGTATCAGTGGTTTCAGAGAAGGAATATAAGAATTCCTTGAGTCACATTCCCTTGCAGAAGTCAAGTTTGAAATTGACATGTTATGGTAGACAACAAATACCAGTGTTAGGTCGGATTCAAGTGAGAGTCCAGTACAAATCTTCTGCATATTACTTACCATTAGTAGTGGTAGCAGGCGATAATGTTGCGCTAATGGGGAGAAATTGGTTGAGAAGAGTTAGGATTGATTGGGGAGAGTTATTTGAGGTAGGGCTTACTTCTAATACCCCAGATCTTCAGGAAGTGTTAGCACAGCATGGAGATGTGTTTAAACCTAGTGGTCCCGGTGATAGTATCAGGGAATTCAATGCAGAGGTGAAGGTAAAAGAGGAAGCGCAACCTACCTTCTGTAAAGCTAGACCAGTACCGTATGCCCAGTTAGAGGTAGTGGAAAAGGAGCTTGACAGGCTAGAAAAAGCAGGGATGATCAGAAAAGTAAAGAATAGTAAGTGGGCAGCACCAATAGTCATTGTCCCAAAGTCAGACGGTTCCGTCCGAATATGTGGGGATTATAAGCAAACAGTGAACAAAGTATTAGAGGAAGATACTTACCCATTGCCGACATGTGAAGATTTGTTTGCTAATCTAGCAGGGGGTAAAGTGTTCAGTAAGATTGACTTGTCAAATGCTTATTTGCAGCTAGAGTTGACAGACAAAAGTAAGGAGTTACTTACAATACATACTCACAAGGGGTTGTATCAATATAACAGACTTCCATTCGGTGTGTCCACGGCTCAAGCCGTTTTTCAGAGTTACTTAGATGACACCTTAATAAGCAGCAAAAACGAAGAAGAACATGTGCAAACACTAAACGAAGTGTTGAAGAGGTTAGGAGAATATGGCATCAAAGCCAAGAAAGAGAAGTGTGCTTTCATGGTGCCCAAAGTAGTGTACCTGGGGCATGAGATTGATGCGAAGGGGGTTCACCCCACCCAAGAAAAGGTGGAAGGGATCTCGGAAGCCAAAAGACCAGAAAACGTGGATGAGTTACGTACGTTCATTGGCATTATCACATACTATGCTAAGTTCATTCCAAATTTAGCGAGTACCTTTTCCCCTCTGTATAGGTTGCTTAGGGATGATGTAGATTGGGAGTGGACAGTAGATTGTCAAAATGCATTTGATAAAGTAAAACAAGTGTTGTCAAGTGATGCAGTTTTGGCCCATTACAACCCAAAGAAACCTCTGATTTTGGCGTGTGATGCGTCCCCATACGGGGTAGGAGTAGTTTTGTCACATCTCATGGAAGATGGAACGGAGAGGCCAGTCGCTTATGCCTCTCGTACCCTTACTAAGTCAGAGCAAAATTATTCACAAGTTGAAAAAGAATCTTTGGCTATTATCTATGGGGTTACCAAGTTTCACAAGTATCTGTACGGTAGAAAGTTCACATTGTTAACTGACCACCAAGCCCTGACTATTATCTTCGGATCTAAGAAGGGGATTCCATCCCTGGCAGCAGCAAGGCTGCAGAGGTGGGCTTTGATTTTGATGGCTCACCAGTATGATATCAAGTATCGAAAGTCTGCAGATCACGCAAATGCAGATGTGTTGTCAAGATTTCCAGTAAAGAAGGAGTCAAAATTGGCTACAGAGTTGCCAGTGAATTACTTCACATACACTAATAGTATGCCTGTTTCGGCAAAAGAGATCAGTGAAGAAACTAGAAAGGACGTGGTGCTCAGTAAAGTGTTGCATTATGTTAAAAATGGTTGGCCAACTCGGTTGGAAGAGGACAAGTTACAAGATTTCTTCAGTAGGAGAAATGAATTATCAGTAGACCAAAATTGTCTGTTGTGGGGGATGAGAGTTGTTATAGTTTAGAGACAGGTTACTTGAAGAATTGCATCAAGAACACACTGGTGTGGTAAGGATGAAGGCTGTTGCCCGAAGTTACTTTTGGTATCCTAAGGTAGATGCTGACATTGAAAAACTGGTGAAAAGTTGTGAGACATGTCTCAGAATGAGAAATGACCCCCCGAAGGTACCATTTGTGCCATGGTCCAATGCTCGAAAACCTTTTGAACGGGTACATGTAGATTTCTTTGAATTAGAAGGAAAGGAGTATTTGGTTATGGTTGATACCTATAGCAAATGGGTAAATGTTGAGTTGATGTCAAGTACTACCAGTGCAAAGACAATAGAAACCTTGAGAAGTTGGTTTGCTATTTTTGGCTTACCTGAAACCCTAGTGTCGGATAATGGTCCTCAGTTTACATCAGAAGAAATGGAAGTATTTGTAAGTAAGAATGGGGTAAAACATGTGTTGGTACCACCCTACCATCCAGCCTCGAATGGGGCAGCTGAGAGGACTGTGCAAGTAGTTAAAAGAGCATTACAGAAGTATTTTCTGGATGACAAGTTGGGAAGAAACCCCCATGTGTCTATCAGACATAGGTTGGATAACTTTCTGTTCTCGTATCGAACAACCCCACAAACGGTGACAGGAGTTTCTCCTTATGAGTTGGTGTATAGGTTTGCACCAAGGACAAGGTTCAGTCTGTTGAAACCCGACCTAAATGCCAGAGTAGTAGAAAAGCAAGAGAAAACAAAACAATATCATGACAAACCAGGCATGAAACTTAGACAGTTCGAATCAGGTGAAAGAGTAATGGTAAAGAACCACAGAGGTGGAAAAGAACGGTATGTGGTAGGAGTGATTGTGAAGAGACTAGGTTTTTATGCATATCTCGTAAGGGTGGGTGGAAGACTGCGCAAGTGCCATGTTGATCATTTGTTGGAAAGGGGTCCAGAAAGGGAAGAACGAGAAGAAAGGGTCTCTGATAGGCAAAGTCACATCAAGCCAGGCCCAGAATTGTCAAAATTGCCAAGGCCTGATGCACAACATGAGTCAGGTGCTGAGAGTGAGACTAGCAAGTCCACAGTAGGTCCTGGAGAACTGATCACGGGTACAGGTAATGGTCAGGCTCAGTGTCAAGGTCAAGGTGACCTTCAGAAGGATTTGGTGGACGTTGATGAACGTCATGAAGAAATCAATGTCAGGAGGTACCCAGACAGGAAAAGAAAGAAGCCAGATCGGTTGATAGAGAGTGTGTAAAAGGACGAAAGAATGAACGTCCATTTTATAGTGCATGGTATATTAAGTGTTATGTTGCATATAAATACCAATTGGGTGCAGGAAAAAAAATTTTTTTCTAAATGGTTTTGTTGCATTTTCTGGCTCTTGAGGAAAATAACTCACTAGTTATCTTGATTTTAATTGTGCGGTTATTATTGAGGAACATGTGAATCGCATTGTGATGAGAAAAAGGAAAAGGCTCATCTGTATAAATTTGAGACAACAGTGAATCAGTCGTGACAGCGGATTCAGTTTATAAGTATACATTTATTGCAAATGATTCTCATATATAGGTTTCCACATTTTTTGGCTACCATTGGTTAGAATTGCATACCGTATTTACCTGCTAAGTGGTTAAGTTGCATAGCACAATAAGGGAGAATTGATGTCCAGGTGCATTTGTTTAATTGCTTGTGGACATTTGTTGTGAAGGAGATATTATTTTTTTTTTTTCCTTGTATGTTTCTGTTGGTGAAACTAATATATTACTCATCTGAAATGAGTCGAATTTAATGTTAACGCAAATAAAACCCGTCTGAATTTTGGCATTACAAAGGCGGATTGATATGGTTATTTTATGGTGATCTTGTAAGTTTCGAAACAGGAGTTTCGCTTGTATCATCTAAATGTCGTGCCCTCATTTTTTTTTGTGGGGGAGGAATGTAGTGTTCATGGTCTAAACTGTTATAGCGCCATCTCGTGTGAACTAATAAAAGAGGTGTCTACAATATGGCCGTACATCAAGTGTAGCTGCGTTGTCATTTCGGTCTGAATACACCACAGATACCAAAACAGTTATATCCTCAATCGAAACCTTGTTATATCAGGGCTAAGATACAATAGAATACAAAGTCATGGGACCAGAAGAATCCACTTGATATGTTATTGCAGTATGTTGTATAAATGCTCTTTATATGCACACACAAAAAAAAAAAATTGTGTGTTGCCCTCATCCGACCTTCCATGGTTCTTTTTTAAAAAAGGGGTTGTTTTTCTCTTAGCAGGCCAAATATTCAAATGCAACATTTTTGTGATTGAATGTCAGAATTGGGTGAAGAATTTTCTAAAACTTTTATTCAATGGCTTGAAAAATACTTTTATATGACTTTTGACTGCGTTTTTTTTTCAATTTGTCTTTTTTCATTCGAAGCTAGTAAAAAAAAAAAAATATTGGAAAACTTGACTCTCTCATGTCACACACTGCATATAGACACATGAGGTAACTCGGGGGGGGGGGGGGGGGGGGGGGGGGGGGGGGGGGGGAGACCGACCAACAAAATTTTCAACGGACCAACAAAATTTTCAAATTTTGTGCATGTGAGGGTCACATTTTCCACTGTAGATCATAATTAGGGCATAACAGTTGAATCAGTAAGGGGGTCTGCACCTAAACAAACACCCCTCATAAAAAGGACTACATGTAGTCCCGCTGTAAATTTATCGTTCCTTTAAACCTTTATGCTCAGGGGGACGGAACAAGTACCCATACTTATTGTATATCCTATCAAGTGGATAAAATGTTGGATGGAAGATGTCAAAATGGGGGGGGGGGGGAGGGGGTTAATTTTCAGGGTTACATTTCATGCCTCTTGGGAAAAGTGAATGTTTTCAGTCTAAAATTCAAAATTTTGATATTTTATGGGAATATTTGCATTTATTAAAAAGAAAAAGATTAGACACACACCGGGGACACATATGGGTATCTCAAAATTTAGTTTTAACCAAGGCCTCCCCCCCCCCCCCCCCATATTCACCTGCCATTTATAAACACATAGTATAGGTATAAGGCCTATCCTGAGGTCCAGTGGCGTAATGATACAAAACAAAACAAAAAACAAAAAAATAGGGACAGAACTAGGGCAGAACACAGGATATGGGTCACAATTCCTATTAATCACAAGGGAGCGAGTAAAAGAAATTCAACTTTTTAAAATGAGAAAACTAAATTTGCAATAAATCATGGCATTCAAAGTTTGCCCTTTTTCAGTTGTCTTTTTTTTTTTTCTTTTTCCATTGTGTTGGGAAACTTTGGGGGCGGCACCATCGTTGTCTCAAGCCCCCTATCCCCATATCTTTAATGTACGCCAGTGCAGTACATAAAGACGTCTTCTTACTTTTCAGTGAATGAAGTCCATAGACGTACCGTACCGGTATAAGATGAAATCAACTTACTGTGCGCTTGGGTAAACTAGTGATAAATTTCAAAACATTTACATGTAATTCATAGTAAAATAAAAATGTAGGTGAATGAAGTGAGAAAAATCATAATAATATGATTGTGCATGCATATCGTCTAGGGGGGAAAATAGACCTTTGAATCAGCTATAACAAAAATTGGCAACGTCAATGAATGTTTGACATATTTATTGGGATATTTTATTCATCACAACAAGTCATGCGTACATCATGTACATGCATCAACCAACGTTCAACGAGTGAGTTTTGAAACTTTTGGGAAAGGACATGAAGTTTTCATTAATAGTAAGTAGAAAAAAAAACAAACACTTTTGCCCAAAGAAGGGTGAGTGGCTTGCAGTTCAAGGACTACAGTAGTCTATATTTGAGTTTCTTTTTGAGAGAAGGTACGACATAAATCGTTTGTAATTCATGCATGTCGGTTTCTGTATGGCTCAGTCAGACTCCCACGGACAGACACTGTTGTTGGAAAGTCCTGCCCGGAACTTCGGGGAACAGAGAACTGAGCAGTGCGATGAAGGTTTTGCCTTAAATCAACGCGCTGCGCGCTGCGGAAAGTAACTTTGCCGGTTCGGTATTAATCAATTCAAGGCAAGCAACACAATAAAGTTGGAGAAAATTATGCAGACTGTGTCTTACAGAAAGAGCTAGAATGATTTTTTAAATTAATGGTAAAGTGTTAAAAAGAAAAACAGTCTAGCCTAGGCCTAGGCCTTGTGGTCGACCTTCACTGTAACGATACAGTCACACTCACAGAACACAGTAATGTTAGACTTAGAGGTAACACCTAACAGTTAATGATAAGTTCAAATATGAGGAAATTCACTTGCCTGAGCACTTAAATTTTCAAGAACAGCAGCAACTTTGTGAATGCAACGTGATGCCGTTATCCTTGTAATCCCGTGAATTGTGGCAGTGCTATCCAGCACAGCACCTTTGGCAAAAAAATTGAGAGCAGTTAATATCTGCAGGGTGGCTGGAACTGCTCGATTTCTTTTGGTATTGTGTTCCAAATCTGCTTCAAGCAGTTGAAATAGCCTCAGGAGGCCTCCTCTGCTAAATCGATATATGCGCCGAAGATCTATGTCACTGAATTTCTCCAGTGGGTCACAGTTCTTTCAAAAAAAAGGCGTCTTGGGATGAGTTCTTCTTGTTCCTCTTCTTCCTCCTCAAAAATCCAGTAGGCAGCAGCCATGATCAAGTATGAATGATGGTTGCTAAGTGACTCTATGATTGATAAAAATCAGTTGTAGAGTGTACAATGAATTCAGGGGTCTACGATGAATTTCTACGATGAATATTCATCGTCGCTTCTTTATGTTTCACGGTTTCAGGATCAATTTCGATCGTAAGATGAATCAATTGATCGTACGATCGCGATCAATTGCTAAGCTTTACATGTATGTTACGGGGCCCTGGAATGAAATGGCTTCTAGGGCCTGGAAGTACAATGACCAGCAAAACTTAACAACTGGTAATTTCACATTTATTTATATTTGAAATGATGGTCCAATTATCAGAAGAAGCAGCATAACCCATTGTACATTTAATGTCCCTTTTGGTGTTTTCCACCGTATTTTCATTTCTGACGAGTATCATTACATATAACGAAACTGCCAACACAATTATTCATGCTTTTATCAATAATATTCCATTAGTCTCTTTCTACTTCCTACCCTACTGTCAGGTATTATGTTTTCCCTCATCTAGAATTGAATGTTTATTTTGTTCTATTTTTTTTTTTCATCTCCTCATAGTATTATCATTTGCATTCACTTTTCCACTGCTATTTTCCACTGCGTTTCTCCACACATGCCTGCCATATCTTTTCTCTCACTCCATGTTCTCTTATGCCAATCCCATTTACCAACACTGGTATACAGACTTCACTTTTTTATAACAAAAAGTATTCTTTTTCCCACTCTGAATAATTTTTAGCATTTCACTGTTGTCATATTCATCTAGGGGGTTCAGCCTTTCCCTAAACACTCTTTGTCTTTGCAAAGACTGCCCCTAAAGCATGGCTGTTAATGCCACCATTTTGATGTTGTGTGATTGCGATAACAATACTTGACCCAGATCCAGGAGCTACATTAAATATTGCTGCAGATTTGACGACCTGCCGCAGTTGCTTTTAGCAGCAAAGTTTTATGAAACAGAAAGTTGCAGCTGTTTCAAAGTTTGACGCTGGGAACGTGAGTCACAGCTGTCGCAAAAGTTTTTTGAAATGGGCCCCAGAAATGTGACTATCAAATTGCATTAGTTTCAAAATAAAATTTTCCACAAAAAGACATCACATTGCACACAATCAATCCATTCCTTATCTTACATCACTGTTTTTGAGTGGACTATTATGATCTCTTTCACTTTCTTTCAACGTATCGTTCAAGTCACAGTCCATAAGGTGCGACATGTACAACATTTTTCATACTTGATGGGACACCTATTTGATTTTGACCTCTGTTGCGCACAGTCACATCACAAATCAGTAAAACAGATATTCAAGATAATAATTGTTTCCTCTACTTCATTTAGCAATCTCCAAATAAGAATACAAGTGCCTCTCACACTCAAGAATACAATACTAGCAATAACAATTGAATCATCGACCTCACAAAAGATGTCAGTAGCTCACAGGTAAGGTGTTGGTATAGCAGCATGGTCATCTGTGGGTGTCCAAGTCTGCATATTCTGTCTTGTGATGGCGCAGGATCAGGGATTGGATAGATAACTTGGGGATATAGCAACCCCCAGGCTGCAAGGTCCTTGTGAGTTGACTCTGATCTGCCTCATTCTGCCAACAGATGGCACAGAATCATGTCTCGAACAGATGACAGAAGACATTTGCAGCTCACAAGTATGTATCTTCAAGGTCCTCTTTGGTTGCCTCGGTCTCTCATTCCGCTTCTAGATGACGTAGGATCATGTCTCTAACCTCTGTGATGTGCAGCTGTTGCTGTATTGTTGAGAGAGAGAGAGAGAGAGAAAGAAAAAAAAAGAACATGAGAGGTAATTCTGTCATGTCTGTTGAAGAAAGGATTAATATAGCAATTAGAATCCAACTGCAAATAAATCTCCACTTATCACAAGATGACAACTCATTTAATAACAGACACTGTTGACTTTTGTAAGTTTCCCAAGTAAACACGGTATCACTTTTCACCCATGTGACTAATGGCATTGGTGCTCTGTATGTTCCAGCAACAACTGCTCCTGGCTTTATTATGAAATACGCTTAGGGTTAGAGTTGCAAATGGGTTTTAGGTCAGGTTTAGGATTAAGTATAGGTCAAGTATAGTGTTTGGTCCACGATTGAAGTTTAAAATCGCTGTAGTGTGCAAAAACTGCAGCGGAACAATTGTTGTCGGAGCTTATGTCATAGAACCAGTATGCGGAAGACCCACAATTTATCAGCCCGTCTTTATATGCATATACTAATTTGAAATCAATGAAATCTCTTCATCAGGTCACAATGAAGCAACTGAGACTTTACCTTCAAACTATAAGCCCCCAAACCTGATAAGTTCAATATTATATGCCGTTACAGATTGGAGCAAAGTTGTAGCTGAAGTCCATTCTGCAGTTCTAAAAGGAACTTACCATGAGGGTTGTGTCTCTATGCCTCACTCTCAATATACCAGTCTTTACTGTGTTCTCATTCAGTAGGATAGCAAAAGGTACACCCATCTCATCAAACCTGGAAAAGATGGAAAGAGGTGCACAACAAACACTGAAAATAGTACTCACTGAAACAAATGTCCTCATTAAAGGGCAATCCAACTTTCGTTATAATTTGATTTGTGTGAAAGCAAAAAATCAGAGAAGCAGATTGCTGAAAGTTTT
This sequence comes from Heliocidaris tuberculata, assembly GCA_025618425.1. Taxonomy (NCBI): domain Eukaryota; kingdom Metazoa; phylum Echinodermata; class Echinoidea; order Camarodonta; family Echinometridae; genus Heliocidaris; species Heliocidaris tuberculata. Next base: position 14,634,344 of record CM046836.1, on the reverse strand, counting down.
AACGAAATCGGACTTTGTCCCATTTCTTTCAAACTTTCACCATCCTGTTTCTCTTATTTTTCTCCATTCACACAAATCCTCTCTTTAAAAAGGGTTGATTGCCCTTTAAAAGAAAGAAACCCAGCAGAGACAAACCAGAAACTTAAAAAATGAAATCTAACTACAATCAACAGGATTACCATTTGCAATTCACTTACACATAAAATGCTCCTTTTTTTTGTTGCTGTGGAGGCTTTTTGAGAAGGTTTAGAAAGTCACGTGTGAACAAAGCAGTTCACAGTTGGACAGTTCAGACCATGTTACATGTTATAACTGAAAAGTGTTGGAGTCTGCAAACTGGTATTGCAGATTATTCAGGATGTTGATTTTTTGTGTAATGGTGGTCTAAACTTACATTGTGTAATAATTCTCCAGAGATGGGGCGACTTCGATAATGGTCCTTACATTGACACCAGCTTTCCTGAACTCCTTGCCCAAGTAGTCGGAAAGCTACAAAGAGAAGAAGCAAAATGAGATGAAGAGGGCAACAGGTGTCATTTGTAAACCTAAGAAAGAAAATTTTAACATTTCGCACTGTACATGGACCTGCAATGGAATTACAAACAGGCATTTTGTGGAAATCTTCCTCAACATCAACACCAAAATAAAGGTTAACATTATGTGTCAATACATAGCTAACGAGTGGAAAGCAAAATGAATAGTACATCTTAGACAAGGGCCATGTATTTTGATAGCCATTTTACTACTGCATTTGAATGTTATGCCTAGTTGTGAAGGGAAATTTGCTCCCCGTAACCAGAAAGCTGTAGGCTGCTAGAGGCTTGTCTAACATGGCATCATCGAATGTTTGAAAGTTGAAGTCTAACCATACAGATATTAACAAACATACTGCTATACAGGTATTTCATCACTATGAGAGTCGGGGGTTCTACAAAGAAACATCCACACAGCTGAATATATATGTAAACTAGTCTATTGATACATAGCAATACGACCGAAAACATAACTACAGTTTTGTTTATTGATACAGAAAAATATCTGGACTTCACTTTGCCCTAATACATCTCTCCCTACCTCTCTGAGTTCCCTAGTTCCTCTGAGTGGTAGCACGATGACCTTGAGAGGAGCCAGCCTGAGATGAAGCCGAAGGATCTCCCTTGACACCGACTGACCCCTGGTGTCCGTCCGTTGCTTATCCTGGTACCCGTCCACAAGGTAGGCAAGGAGCCCTCCCTCTAGGGATGCTGTGGTTTCGATCATGTGGGGGATCACCGTCTTTCTCCCATCCTTTCCCTACGAGTTGGACAGATGTGCAATATTTGGATAACAGGTGTTACAGTTTTAACTTGTCATTCTTTCACATACTTGTTTTGGAGAGAAACCTACTGAAAGTCATAAATACTCAGATACCACAACTTGAAAAAAAATATGATATGCTTAAAGAGAGAAATAGCAATTAACAGGTAGTCATTTGGCAAAAATTTAGTTTCAAACAAACTTGATGAATGCTACTACATGTATGTTAGGAATCATGCCACCCATTAACTTCTTATCAGTTATTTATATACATGCAGGTTTTGTGAAATCGTGCTTCTAACAAATGATGTGCAGAGAAAAGGTATACCCCCCCCCCCCCCCAAGCTTTTTATTTAATTATAAGGAAAGTGAGATTTTCTTACAAGGAATTTTCATTTATTTTGAGCTCTAATGTACCAAGTTCATTTTCATTTTTCAAGAAATACTTTAGATCTCTCTAGAGCTAAATCGTTTACAGCTCAAATGCATTTTATTTTTAATGTTTGTCTTACCAGATATGTAATAAATTACACTGAATGGTATTACTTCAACAATCCGTGTTTTATGCAGTTGTTGCCCCCCCCCCCCCAAATGAACATGTAACTGTCAGTCTCTTTACCTGCATGTCAGTCTTGAATGAATCCTGCATCTGTTCAACAGGGACGCTTCCATGGTTGGATATGCTCTCAATCGTGTCTACTCCCCAAGGAAACTTGTACTGTATATCCGCAGACTGTATGTGTCCTGTTGTTTTGATGTCTGTTGCAGTGAAGTCTGATGGAATGCCAGCAAACTAAAATGTGGGAATTTGAGACAGGAGAGAAAGAGAGAGAAAAAGAAAGAGAGAAAAAGAAAGAGAAAGAGAAAAGGAGAGAGAAAGAGAAAGAAAGAGTAAGAGAAAGAGAAAGAGAAAGAGAAAGAGAGACAGAGACAGACCGGGGGGGGGGGGGGGGGGGGGGGGGTAATGAAAGAAGAATGGGGAGAGGGGGGACAAGGAAAGAGAACAGGTATCATTGAAGGACAAGTAAAGAAGGCAAAGGAAAGATGGAGAAATAGAAAGAGAGGAAAGGAAAAGATTTCAAATATCTCTTCAACTGATGACAGAGCACATGATACCTCAGGCTTGGGTCTATGACAGATCAATGTGACAAGAAAAATCCTTCTTCATAAACAAACACAAAGCGGCAAAAAGTCAATCATTTAAACTGAGCAAAAAAATATGACACACTGTAAAACTAGGAATTTTCACATGCATTTAATGTTCACGAACTTTGCGAGTGGATCAGATTAGCGAAAGTTTCATGCCACAAAATCATTGAATCATAATGGACATTAACACTAAATTTTTCCAACTCCCAAAAGTTTCTTGCTGTGAAAATGACGGTTGTTTACAATTTGCAAAAGTTTCTGGTTTTGCAGTACCCAAAACGTTTCAGGCTGGATCAAATCATACCAAATGACCCTTCGTTTTCATACACATGCCCACAAAAATGAATCATAGATACCATGTAGTGTACCAAATACATGTAACAAGGATAACACAGTTGGTTTTCCTCAATTAGCCTGACAAAAAAATCCAAATATATTGAAGCGCCACATGTTCAGTACTCTATGAAACATAAAAAAAGCCTGGGGTGGTATTCTGAGAATTATCTTATCTGGATTTTAGTGAAAAGATTTTGTCATAACAAATTTTAAATTGCAACATTTCATTGGTGTTTGCACAGATGTCTTCCACATACGCAGCCATCAATCAATGGTACGCCTTAAGTGTACATTTTGTATTGACAATTAAAATCGTTTCACTAAAATCAAGATAAAATAAATCTCAGAATACCTCCCCTGAAACAGAGAAGTGACAAGGTTTGGCATTACGTAAAATCCGAAAACTGGCATCCATGATATATAAAGAGCAATATCTTGAATCCCAAGGAGGTATGGACATGACCCTACCTTTCGCCACCATGATAACCTATCCCTCTGCCAGGTGTTAAACCAGAGATTGGCTGTTTTAGGAGTTGAGAAAAACTGCATGGACATCTCTGATGTTTGCAGCCCACTGGAGGTAAAAGAAACAAGAAACCGTTACAAACCTACATTTCTTACAGCCTTCCATTGCCATAGATATGCTGAATGTAAAACAAAGAATTTAAAAAAAGCTTCTCCTTAATGTATGACATGGGTTTATAAAATGTATACTCTCTCTCTCCTTCCTCTCCCCCAACACCCTCTCTCCTCACTTCCCACTTCTCTCTCTTTCTTTCTCTCTCTCTTCTCTCCCCCTCTCACTCTTCTTCTCTTTCCATCATGACTGGATTCCCAACCATTCTCTTTTCTTCCCCCTTTCTCTCTCTCTCTCTCAGGATAAAACATGATTCTCAAAGTTTACTTACTTGAAGATGAAGGTGTCATGTTCTTGTAATGAAGAGGTTCTGTTAAAGCAGGCACCAACCTGGGCCAAACCAAAAGGCAGTCTTCTGTTTAAGAGACACAATGTGTTGAAGTAGTGGCTAAATAAGCCTGTGGGTGACAAAAAGGAAAGTATAGTAAGTTCCAACAGTCTTAAAAACAATGAATCATTTCACAATCAGCATGATATTCAGAAGTGCAGTATGGCCCAGATTTTTAAGAAACAGTAAAAGGTATGTAATCCACGTTCTTGTTATGACAAAAATTCTCACAGAATATAACAAATCTACTACATAAATCAACTGCTAATGATTACAAATAATTATGTCCAAAGAATTTCAGAGAAAGTGTATAAAAGGCAAGTAAATGTCCAGTACGAGTTTCAAAGGAGCAAGATTGCCAGCGACTACAGTAAAAAAAACAAAAAACAGCCGGAAAGGGCCACATCATCTAGATGATAAAGATCCCATCAAAGGAATTACATCGGACTAAGACATTGCATTGTCCTACTTTGAAGCAAGCTCCCCACCCCCCCGGTTTTGCAAGTTATCCGGGTGCAGTTACCCCCTGACTATGACAATCACTGATATAATCCCAATGTACAGATATTTCCATGAATGGACCTGCATATACTTACCCTCATGTAATGAACTTTGTAGGCATGCCTCTTCATCGCCACCTTGATATAATCTAAATGCAGGATTGACAACAACAAAAAACCAAAAAAAAATGTTAAAGTAGCTATTACTCTATATTTGGCAACCTGTCTACAGTGGCCAATTCAATTTCCTTATTAATAAAATTATACAACCTCTATATACAAGTCACCATCTAAAGGATACTGCACACATTACAACCTGTCTACGACTTGATTTCGAAAAGAATTGTGATAGGGATCAAATAAGGAATTTCAAAAATGTAAATTCTATCTGATCGAGGTCCCGAATTGTCATAGGAATAATCATATCGAAAGTGGAGAGAGCTGGGAGCCTTCCAGACAGAGATAAAGCCTAATCTGCAGGAACCTCATACCAGTTACACCACATGTCATTTGGGATTAATATCAAACAATTAAGATAATCTAAAGTGTTCATTAGCTTGTGATGGATGTCAAGTGAGAAACATTTCTGATTCCACCGTATGATGTACAAAGGCACACACAATTTTGGTACCATCTTGTTTACAAGATGGAGTTATCAATGTAAGCAAAATTCACTGTTATAAAGCAGATAAACATTCACTCCCTGTCAAAACATGCTTCAAACATTGCCCCCTTGTTTCTTCAATAATAACATAAAATCAATAAATGTTCACATTTTTCGGAAACTTACTAAATGTTTTGGGGGTTTTTTTTTAAATATTTCTATACAGGCCAACTTTCTAACGAGAATTCCTATTAATGCTAATGTTAGCAAAGGGCACTAAAACCAACATGTAATCTTTATTAAAGTCTGTACGCATTGGCTTCCTTGTTTATAAATATTTCAAAATTTTAGGGATCCACAGTTAAAACTTGGGGGGGGGGGGATGTGCACTGGACACACGTAGTGTTGGAGTTCTGGGTTAGCAATTTCTTACCTGACATGAAGGTTATGCTGTGCTGTACTACCATTCTGCCCTGCTGATGATGTTCGTGCTGCTGTGCTGCTATGAAGGGCTGCATTCTCAACCCCTACAACATGTTCTTGAGAGCTGACCATCTCACTCCACCTATCATACATACCATGGGAACAAATAACATGAAGGGTGCTTTACGGACGTTCATCTTATAAGCCAGTTCGTAATTAATACAGGGTACACATGACCCTGCAATGACCCGTATTTGTACGTGCATGCACATCTGTTTTGGTGGACGCACTACTTGTTTAACAGGTAAAATCATACTCGTGGTGCATACAAAATGACAGCATATATTAAAGGTCACTTATACTTGGTACAAGTGTCCTTTATCTGCACATGCGCAAATTGTAATTTTACGAACTAGCTTATTGTTTGAGTTGGTCCAAATCAAGTTTTTGTTAACTTATCACATAATCAAATTTCTTATCTTAGGAGATTTTTGCCTCCAAACTTTGGCAGAATTCATCACATGACTGGCAGTGAAAACAGATAGTCCAACAGTCCAAGAGAATGAGAATTTTCAAGGAAATAATAATGGCGCCAGCTGATGTTTGTACTTTGTGGGGGAAAGTATCACACAAGGTAAATCAAATATGACTGTGTAAAGAGAACACATACATTACAGTTATATGATTTCAAAAATATGTATCCAAATTCATGGACACTCTACCCCATAAATTAGTTGCTACATGTGTAGTCCCATTGCATTGCAATGTTACATTGAAAGCAGACAAAAGAAAAGATGAAGTTGCTTTGTAACTTCCATCCTAACATCACAACGTTAGCATACAAGGACTGGTGGGTGCCTTTTGTTGGACAAGCATTGGGAAAGCATTTATTTTTCAAAAAGTAGATGTCTATGCATTTTTCAAAAGCATTATCAGTAGAGCTAAATTGATCTTTTGTGTGCAGAATTAAATGAATTTTGAAAACTATCGAGTTTTTGCCTACGTTGACACTTTATGATTACATGCTTACCATTCATTTAGCAGATTCCTTCTCAACTCCACTCCCAAAGGCCCATAGTCAAAGCAACCTTCCACCCCCATTGTCTGTCTTAGTTGTCCAGAGGAGTACACGTAACCATGCCGTCTTGAAAGATTGATGACTCTCCCTAAAATCCCACTCTTGCCCATGTTGTAAATTCTTTGCCAATGATAGCATGGATTCCTAGATATATGTGTATGTTAAAAAAGTAGACAATGTGCGTTACCTAGTGTTGGGGTGAATTTTCTAGAAATCAAAGATGAAAATTGTCTACAACTAGGTCAAGTCTTTTTCATGAGGCATGCAAATTGACACATTTGGAGTACTACTGAGGGAGTTTTTTTTAATGAACTCTTTGAGGTTAACTTATAACATTTTTTTTTTTGTTAATAAGAGGTCTTAATGACTCTAATAAGAGGTCTAAATGACTCAAATTTTTTTCAGACGGGGGTGTGCCACAGCCGCCCTTGAAACTGGGGTCTAAGGAACGGACTAGAAGAGAAAAACATTGGGTCATTGGAATGGTGGATTATACCCCAAAACCATGGTCTAAGGAACTACGGCACTTAGTATGGGGATTCTATAGAGTAGATGCTGCGAAGTGCGGCCGGTAGCCAGTGTGCAGCCAGTCCATCCTTTGCGTTGCAAAGTCACTTTGAAATTGTGTAACATGTCATAAACTCATATGACATGTGAGGGTAATGCGTGTGTGTGTAATGCATGTGTGTAGAATGCAAACGATGGACCGGCAGCACACCGGCTATCGGCCGCACTTCACATCTAGTGCTAGGCCGCGCCGGGGGAACAGGAGAGAGACGAGTACGGGCCGGGTATCTTGAGAACGCGTGAGAAGGGCCGTGAATACTGCCGTTTATGGAAATTTGGGTATCTTGAGAACGGCCAAAAAGGGGGTTGTCAAAGCAGCACATACCCGTCTGTCCAATATATTGAGTGCCCCCCCCCCCCCCCCCCCCCCCCCCCGGGTACGAGCTCTGTGGCTTATCAATCTTGTACTGCATACTGACCAGTACCAGATTGATAAGCCACACTCCACAGCCACAGGCACAGAGCTCGCGCTCGTATAGTCAAGGATTGTAATTCCGAACAGATTGTATTACAGAACGTGTACAGTTAAGCGCCTAAAATGGGTTTTCATACGCGTGGGATTACGCGTATGAAAACCACACTATTGAAACAGAGGTTGTGTCTTTTTCCCATAGGTTTCACACGTTCGGAAATACAGTACCTCTTTCAAGGGACCAAAACACCGCGTCGTTGGGAAGGGGTTCACTCGGAAGGGAAAATCATATTAAATCTACGTTGTCTTTTTAAAATTCCATCAACTTCTTTTTCTGAAGGACTTTGAGCATTCATTATGTAAGTTTGACAGATATTCGTTTGATATTTCATTTGCTATTGTTGATTTTCTGAAAAGTGTTCGGACACTGGATCCACCACCATACAGCTAGGTCTATTTGCAATCAATTCAACTCTCTGGGCTCACTCAGCCACGATTTTCCGCCAAGGCAGAGCTCGCCCTAGTGCCGAGTTAGCCCAGGGCCCTGTTGCATAAAACTTACCATTAATGGTAACTCTGCTATCAATGGTAACTACCATGGTAACATCACTCAACAGCCAATCGAAATCAAGGTTTCCATGGGAGTTACCGTTGATGGCAAAGTTACCGTTAATGGTAAGTTTTATGCAACGGGGCCCAGATCTTTATCTTCAGATAAGCTTGTACATGTATAACGGGTTAGAATAAGCAGAAACGTAAGTGACGGAAATGGAGGATTGACGACACAGGACGACGCGACGGTACAGTATCAGGAGTATGGTGGTGGATCCAGTGTCCGAACACTTTTCAGAAAATCAACGATAGCAAATGAAATATCAAACGAATATCTGTCAAACTTACATAATGAATACTCAAAGTCCTTCAGAAAAAGAAGTTGATGGAATTTTAAAAAGACAACGTAGATTTAATACGATTTTCCCTTCCGAGTGAACCCCTTCCCAACGACGCGGTGTTTTGGTCCCTTGAAAGAGGTACTACTAGCATGACTAGACTCTAGAGATCTACTGTATTTCCGAACGTGTGAAACCTATGGGAAAAAGACACAACCTCTGTTTCAATAGTGTGGTTTTCATACGCGTAATCCCACGCGTATGAAAACCCATTTTAGGCGCTTAACTGTAGATTCTACACGTTCTGTAATACAATCTGTTCGGAATTACAATCCTTGAGTCTTGACTATACATCATGACAACAAGCACGTCGGACCACGCACAGAAATCAACACATCGTCTGCACACTATTCCTAGTCAACAGCATCATGAGAATTACTGATGATCTGCATAACACCAGACCACAATGAGTTGAATCTTTATCTGACTTTGCATTCTTTTGATGGTGACGTGATAAAAAATAAACGTTGAATGAATTTTAACCTTAAAACTTACAAAAAGTTTTCTGTCGAGGTGAAGACACATGCATGCCGTTTAAAAATGAAACTTTTTTACCTCATGAATATTCATCATCATTACATATTGAGCTATATATAGCATAAGACCACCCAACAGATAGGGTGGCCGCGTAGCCTAATGGATAAGGCGTCCGACTTCGGATCGGAAGATTGAGGGTTCGAGTCCCTTCGTGGTCGTCTGAAAATGAGTTTTTTTACACCTTGTTTTATTTACAATAAAAAATATTCAGTTTAACAATCTTTTTGAAAAAATATCTCATTTTGAAAATTCCAAAAATAAATGTATTTTCAGACCTTCCTAGATTTCTATTTTTTCCTCCCACATACTTTCTTTAATTTCTAATTTGGTATCAATTCAATCAACTTTATTATCCATTAATTTTAAATAAATTTTATCATGTTTATGGAAATTTGTCTTGTGTACTTGCGTTTGTAATACAAAAATAAATACAGATAATGAATAAGATGATAATAAACTCAATACAATCACTATAATGTTAGAACAGGAAAACTGCAATATTATGAGGGACACGAACTTTTTATAATCTCTCTGTCATTAATTATAGATACAGTATGTGCTTTGGCTAAAATAAACCTTAACCGCATCAAGGACAAAAATCAATATTAACGAATAGAAGAGAAGAAGAATTTATAATCCAATATCTCAGATATCTATATGACTATAATGATCTTATAATTGATTGTTCATTTGTGTATTTTATAATATTTAAGAAGGTATTTAAAGAGTTTAAGGGAAGATTAAAATTTTCACATTCCATATAGATCAAACAAGTATAAAATAATATGTCCTGTTCAAAATATGTCCATGAGGCATTGTGATGTATTACTAACAGTAAATAGATCCTACTATTCTACTTACCGATATGGTTAGTGACCATGCCAAAGAAAGTCACACTTTAACATTCAGATACAAAGATAATGGGCATCTCATTTCTATTTCTATTTACAAGAGACACATTGTTGTCCTTCCAGCTCTTTCTAGTCATGCTATAGTATTTAATTTCCATAGATCAAACGCGGTATCTTATATACAACGTGTGTTGAACCGTATAGAATGCGTCCCAGAAAAAAAATGAAACCTAATAAAAAAAAAACGGCTTATAAGCCTTTGGTTTTTATTAGGTTTCTTTTCTTTTTTTTCATTTTGCTTATTGTGAATAAACTATCAGCGTTACGAATATAATTCTTTGTTCTTCATGTCATGAAAGTAGAATAAAAATAAGCTTTAAAATTATACACTGATGGCATAAGTCCATACATGCATCTCAGACAGTGGCGTAGATACGAACACACTTTCTATTGTTAGTGGGGGGAATGATGAATAGATCACCCCTCCCCCCCCCTCCCCCCCAGTAGCAATAGATAATTATGCGTGTCTACGCCCGTGATCTCAGAGCAAAACTGTTGAACAAAATGGACAAAATAAAAACACATGTGCAGTGATTATATCAAGGTTGCATGTATGATTTGATATTTTCTTTAGAAAAAGTGGAAATTTATGCTATTTTTAAGTACAGGCCAAATGGGAGGGGAGCTCGCAAGATACCTCACGGAATCGCCAATTCATGTTTGATTGATTACAACCTCAAAAATTCATCACTTTCTCATTATCAGATTTTGCTCAAATTTTCATTGATCTCTTTCTTCCGTTTTCTCCTCGTTTAAAACCAACTTGATATCAGGGTGGACTTTCTCTTTCAATCTGAATTTTCATAAAACATGAGCCAATGCCAGTTGCCATGGTTGGCAGGGGTATACACCCCCAAATTTCCCCAAATTATTAAATATCCCTCGAGCGATGAAAAAGTGTCCCTATTATGATAGAAAAGGTGCCCATCCTGCAGATGCAAGTTGCCATGATCTGATATTTTCGTCCTTATGTGCCCTTTATACCATACTCTTGATGACAATGGAAGTTTCCCCTTTCTTCAAATGAAAATACCACATTGCTGTTCGCTTGTTCTTTCAAGAAGTTGCAGTTCTGAACAATGCACAAATTGATTTTGATTTCCATACAAAATATGCCCTTTCTCTATCCCCCATCGTGACAGGAACAAATAAACGTTGGATTAAAGCATGGAACGACTTTTGTTTATTTCATATATATATATATATATATATATATACATATGGACAGCAACCTTTCACGGTATTTACAAACTGCCTCGTATATCATATTCCTAATGTGACATTGTTCTGTTTCAAATGCTCCTTGATGAGACATTTTTGTCAAACAAATGAAAAGAGACACGATATATACGTTTTAATTAATCATCTAATGCGAATATCAAATTTGTGGATCGTAAACTAACATACATTCCATTCGGCACCTCAATAACAGCGTAAACATACTCCTTTCCCTTTCCCTCTTCTAGTTTCTTTCTGCAGCTGCAGTCTCACCCTTATATATCATCCTTCTCTGTAATGAAGACATCCTCACCGGCATACCATTTCTATAGGTACTTCAGTATATTACATACAATTTTATAAAAATAACCGTATGGAATATTCTTTTAAAAAATTATATTCAACACGTTCTCAAAGGCTTTCAAGAAATCAACTTATTAAGGGCAATGATCAAAAGCATGTTATATTGTATAATTTCCAAAAAAAAAGAAAAGAAAAAGAAATCATGTTCGGATTAATGTGCGCACATTTCTTAAAGGTGATGGACAAGGCCACACTGTATTTTTGTATTTGCACGCGAAATGGTTTACGCCATGTGTGTTCGTGGGGGTGAAAAAGTGCGTGCCAGTTATTCTCAAATTTTCAAATATTTGTCACGACCGTTTTCGGGCCACTTTCGTGAACAACAATTTATGAACTGTGTGCAGCCTTTCGTGACAAGGAGTGCATGACAGTACGTGTGGAATAGTGGCGCCATGGTAGCGTGGCAATATATGTATATATGGCTCGCCCATGTGAACTGCATTTATGGCACCACATGGCACGCATGAAATTCTGTGCAAGGGTCAGGGTGGCTTTACCTTAGCATGCTTAGTTTGCAGGCACAAACCCTGATCAGTCGTAAAAGAGTGTCTGCACTATAAGACTACCATAGGCCATGTACTATAACTGCTCACGACCAGAAGGTAGCTGAATTAGGCTTCTCTCAAGACACAATGATTTTTCTGATAGTGTCAAATTAGGGTCTGTGCTTGCAGACTAGCTTTACCTAATAGTCGATCCCGAACTAATCAAAAATGAATGACAAATTGATGTGTGAACAATGATTATTAGGCGTAGACATGGGGTGGTATTCTGAGAGTTATTTTATCTTGATTTTAGTGAAAAGATTTTAATTGTCATAACAAATTTCAAATTGCAACATTTCATTGGTGTATGCGCAGATGAATTCCGCATACGCAGCCACTTTTGGGCAGGCATTAACCAATGATGCGCCATAAGCGTACAATTTGCCGGATATTTTGTTATGACAATTAAAATTATTTCACTAAAATCAAGATAAAATAAATCTCAGAATACCACCCCATGTATTCGTAAATCAGACTTGACACAAAAACGCGGTACGCAGTACTTCGGGGCTGTGTGAGAACAAAATGCGCACTAAGTGTAAATAGGGCATAAAAGGGTTACATTCGAAACGTGACATTTTGTTCTGATTCTAGCCAAGATATAAGAAACATGAAAAAAGGAAACTTTTTAATTATCTCGCGAAAATACAGAGTCAGCAGATGTACATTACCCATTCTTTGGGGATAGCAATGTACACTACATCTATTCGAAACTTGACAATATTATTCAGGGATTCTGTTTAGGCATAAGAAATATGAAGAAACCTCTGTTGATAAGCAAATATTGTGCAGAGCAAAAAATCGAGTCAATTCTTAGTTGGACAAAGGAGGGGTTTTATCTCTATATATTTTGTTTTTATTGTCAATATTTAGCTTCTATAATTATATGAGCTGACACTTACTGTTATGTCCAACAACATTTAGCCTCTATATATGAGCTGACACTTACTGTTATGTCCAGAAACCATTTAGGTGAGAATCATCGGCGATTGCAGTTCGTCAGCTTTCTTGCCAGGTGAGTATCTTTGACTAAGCACCACCTTAGTGTATATTGAAGTAGGATTTCGACAAGATTGGGAAAAGCGATCAAATCTTATTCTTTGAAAGACAAATACGAAAGATTCTACACTGTAAAAAAAAAAAAGAAGAAAAAAATACATCGAAATGACAGTTGTTATCCAATTTCTCATTTAGAATCTATTCAAGAATTTGGCGTGCTAACGCGATTTTATATCAAATGAATTCATTTAATAATACTCAAAGCTTCAAAATAATTGACTGTTTTCGGTTCATCAAACAAAATATTTGAGTGCCGTTAACGGTATGATGAATTTCAGCTCATAATAGGCCTTGTCCTCGTGAATAATGTATAAGAATGCCTGACAGAATAAATTTAAATCAGCAGAAAAGTAATTTCATTTCAGTCTAAAATTAAAAGTCTAATGGGTACAAATTAAAGCAACCTTCGAAATATACTGATACTAAACTAAGAGGTAAAGACAGCTCATATCAACTAGAATCCACACACGTCTTGTTATAATAATTCTAACTCATCGACAATGCATCCTCTGACCATTACGTTAAATGTAAATGTCAATATAATAAAACCGATATGAAATTTTTGTATCAATATTCTGTATTTAAGGTATACTTCACATGGTAAAGTTTAATGCATTCCATCAAAATTCAGGCAAGCAAACATATTAAGTAAACCGTGTTTTACATGTCAGTGATTGAACTAAAATCTACGGAAAGTACGTAAATTGCAAGTAATTTTTTCAAATGTTGTCTTCCTAAAAAAAAAATTATGCTCAGTACTGGATTAAGTTTTTATATTTCGTGAAGTAATTCAATCAAGCAAAACGAACGAGGACTTCTTATTTACGGAGTGGGAACAGGTTGTTAATCGTTTCGATAAGTTTAGAGACTAAGCAAGGTTAGAATGCATGGCTATATGTACCAGGCTTATAGATCGTATATAGATTTGTTCTTTATGAGTAACATAATTGATTTGCTCACCCTTCCCCATCTCTGTCTGTCTCTCTCTGTCACTCTCTCGATGAATTCACCTAATTTTTTTCAACAGTCACCCTTTATTTTTTCTATCATTATTACTAGAATTTTCGTTATAATGCAGTTAATCTTATTTCATATCGTAGCCTGACATGTTTGAGATTATGATTGTACCCTCATACTCTGGAAGGGGATCGAATCAAATCAAATCGAATCATATTAAATAAAAAACGTGATTTAAAACAATTCCGAAAGAAACTTAGTAACTACAACTATTTCTTTTCCTCAGGGTTTCCAGAGTAATTGCCAAATCAACAAGACAACTTCCAAAGCCTACCCCAAAATGTGTCGTATAAAGTGCACGGTGATGGTGATGGTGGTGATGGTGATGATGATGATGATGATGGTACCAAACTGCTATGGCTACAAACTCGGACCTAAAAACAACGAGAATCAGTCGGACGAGGACCAGTCGGACAAGGACCAGTCGGACGAGAACCCGCCACTCCTGCCTGCCGAAAACCCACCTCCTGCCCCTTCTTTTCCGTCTCCAAGTTGGTTTCTTTTCCTGAAGTTATTTCTGAAGGATCTTCCACCGAAGGTAAGTTTATTATTTAAATCATTTATTAATTATTTCACATTCTTTTTCTTTCTTTTTTCAGTGGGGCGGCATAACCACCTTCTGAATTTGAAACCTCTTTTTGATTTAAAAAAAAAAATTGCCTCTTGAAATTTACTTAATCACAATAAATTCTGAGACCTTATTTGCATTATGAATCACACAGGCCTGCACTTTCAACATAATTATTTCAAATTTGAAATTATCTTAGAGACCCTCTCCCACAAACACATCCTCTGTTCTACATGCAGTGTCTAATCCCTCAAGGTTATTTCAAAACTGATAACATTTGGTGCATCGCAACACCTTTTTGTGATTAGAAATCTCAAAAATTTCAGGAGATAGGTGCATAGGAGAATCCCACTAGCGGATCCAGGGGGGGGGGCCGAATCGGCCGCGGCCCCCCCTATTGGCGGCGAAAAAAAAAAAAAAAGAGGGGAAAAGAAAAAGAAGAAGAAGAAAGGAAGAAGGAAAGAAGGAAAAAAGGGAAAGAAAATAAGAAAGGAAAAAAGATAAGGAGGAAAAGAAAGAAAGAAAGAAAGAAAGAAAGAAAGAGAAAGATAGAGAGAGAGAGAGAGGGAGGGGGGGAGACATACGACCTGACGGTGACGGTAACAATGCAGGGGGGGGGGGCATTGACATTTGAGGGGTCAAGCACGTGCGAAACCCGGGTCGGCCCTGGCTTGTGGAAAATTAAGTCGGAATGCAACCTATTTCCCCTAAAAATCTCAGCCTAAACGCAGTGTCTGAAATGCTTAGTGCAAATGCGCTGACGATAATGCCCCTCCAAAGAAATTTCGAGCCATTCCTGAAGAATTTATTTGAAAAGAGGGGGCCGGCCGTGACGGCAGCGTTGGATAAGGGAATGGGGGGGGGGGGGGGTAGGGTGTGCACATGTTCAGTTGCGCTCCGCATTGGGGTGCACATTTGAGTAGGAGTCTAGCAAAGGTATGGGGGATATGTAAAAGCACTCATGATAAGGTCGAGCCCGGCCCCCTACAAAGTGGAGCAGAACCTGCAGAAGTGCAATCGGCAGATCTGGGGGGGGGGGGGGGGGGAGGAGGTTGTCATTCATGGGGCCTTCGGAAGCCGTTATTAAATATAGGGGCCGGCCACACATAGATGTCAAGCTTTATTTTCTATAAAGTTAGTGCTAAATCACTCTTGATAAGGCCGCCTGGCCCCTTCAAAGAGCGGCAGAATAAGGACATTTTGAGCGGTTGGGCCAGTCCCAAAAATTTGGAAGCCCTTTATTTGTTTGAGGGGGCAGAGCTCTACATCGGGAATTGCTGGGAATACGTACGGGTCATAGAGTTAAGAAGTATTTAACTCTATGGTACGGGTACACATTGCGCGCGCAATTGTGAAATTGTGAAATTGCGCGCATTCGTTGTTCATCGATGATCTCTATAGCAGCTCTAACTCTAGCGCCTTCTCTATCTAGCTAGCGCTCTAGCTCTCAGCTCGCGCATATTACGTCTATCTTCTGGAGATCACTTTTCGAATTTCGACGACGATCTGGGACAAGTGGAGAGAGGAATGCTGAACCTGAGGCCTTAACGATGCCGAAGTCAACATTGAAAATATCGATATCAAGCAATTCGCTCATGACGGAGGTCTCCTGTGTTCTAAATTTTTTTTGGTTAAATATCAATTTTCAATATACTCACATTCAGAATTCAAATGTATATAAAATGACTTGTATATTCCAATGAATAAACAAACAAAGTCACCCGATATTCGGGCAGCAGAGCGAACTGCCCGAATATCAGATGTAAATACCTTATCTCGTATATTTTGGTAATAATATTTCCTCTAAAGGCTGTAAAATCAAAGTGCCAAAAATTTGCTCGCTTGCTTCGCTCGCTCGCCAGATGTAGAATCCACAAATTGATCGGGCAAGTGACGTCAGTCCTCGCAGAAATACGTATATTAATTTGTACAAGAGACACCTGTCACGTCGAGTTCGAAATTGAGCCTGCGCGCAGATACAGGTACGGTACTCCTATGTAATGAGTTGATGTAATTGGTGATTGAACTTTGCAATTTTCAAATTTCCGGCCCCCCTATTGGGAAATCCTGGATCCGCCCCTGAATCCCACTCCACAACCACTCCTATAGCTGGTATACGCGTTTCTTATCCATTTCTTTCAACAGTGAGAATACGGTTGTCACGTTTGTTTAGATACATCTCACAATTTTACAATTTTAATGTGAAGGGAACTCCCCCCCCAAAAAAAAAAAAAAAAAAAAAAAAAAATCTATGGTCAGATACATTCATAATTCATTCACCAAACTGCTTTCAAAAGTCAACACGTCTTTTTTAGAATTTAAAAAAAAATGATAACGTCTCTGTGATCTTGCAATCTTGCATGTGTGCATGTCCCCGTCGCCCGTTTTGTTACCGGGATGACGCTCATGGATGCCAACAATTTGGTCTGAATACCCCCTTCAAAATGTCCTTGAGAGAACTTTGAAACTAAAACAATATTCGGGCATACTTGGTCTCTTTTTGTAATATTTTAATGACAAAATAGATCATGTCTGTTATATAAAATGCACCAATTTAACTGCGATACAGACTGCCAAATTCATTTGGTCGGTCGCTTCGCCTTCTCTAGAAAGTTGATAATTAGCCGGCCTGGAAACTGAGTCGTGTACCCTTCTCTGTACTCCTACGCCCATGACTAGTAAATACTTCATTTCAGTGTGTTTCTATATAATCACTCAGGTCTTAAATGGAAAACTTCCAAAACTTCAAAAACACCAAACACTTTGGGAAATTACAGCTTATCTTTTTTGCAGAAAGTGCTTGAAAATGTTCCAAATATAGTTCACAATGTAAAAAAAAATAAATAATAAAAAAAAAAAAATTTAAATAAATTTTAAAAATCCTGCTCTGGGAGAGGGCATCCCCCTCGGTTGCTCCACTCCTATATGGAACCGTATACCGCTTTCCATTGTTCAATGTTAGCAAGTATACACATGTGCATATCGTAGGCTTTAGTGTTTCAAATTTATTTTATTCGTCTGTTCTTGTGATTGCCTCTGGTTTTTGTCCTATACTGTATTCCATTTTCACAGATACCTGCATACGAGCTGCTCTTCAAGGCAACTCAAGAAAACGGCGAACGTGAAGTTGATGACGGACTCCTCGAGCTAACCGTCGACTTGGGCTTATTTGGCCTAAAAGGCCTACCTGACAAAAAGATGGGCTTCATCAACAACCAAGATTACATGCGGGAAGCATTTGACAAGGAGGTTTTTGCCAATCGTGACGTTCGAAACGTCATTGCACAGTTCCCAGGTGTCCCGATGCAAGGTATGAGCTATTCAAATAGGGCTTCAAAGAAATGATGCCCCAGTCATGCCCCAGAATATAAGCTCATGACTCTAAACAGACTCGGGGTTAAAGCAATTTAGTCCTCAGTGTCTGGTGTCGGTCTTGTTGTTACTGGGGTACACGACATCCGGGTGATTAGGTGTGAAGTGCTTACCTCATATATACGTATATGGATAAAACGGGGGTACTTGTTTTTCTGAAGGTTCGTGTTTTTTCCCGAAGGTTAGGAATTTCAAAACACAAGTTTCCCATAGTAGGGGGTTCATAATTCCGAAAATTGAATAGGGTTCGTAATTCCGAAAATTTTGATGCATTACTCTGAAGGTTCATAATTCTGAAAGTGAAAAAGGGTTCGCAATACCGAAAATGAAAAAGGGTTCATAATTCCCAAAATGTAATAGATTCCTACATAACTTTCGGAATACCATTCGAAATATGAGCCATTTTTCATTTTCGGAATTATGAACCCTATTTCATTTTTGGAATTACGAACTGTCGGAGTAACGAACCTTCGGAATTATGAACCTTCGGGAAAACGACATGTAACCGATAAGACAACGATGTCACAAGGCTTACTTTAGGATAGACCTAGATATGTAGGCCCTATAAATACGAATAAATGGAAATTCCTTAACCCAGTCAGGATTGTCCGAAGGCCCGGGGTGAAATTTTTCCCGATAAGCAACAACAGAACATGGTTGTCGCTCGTCTCAGAAGCCTTACTGGATCAAAAAGCAAAGCAAAAGAAAAAAAAAATATCACATTCATTTACTGATATCATGTTGTTGTTGTTGTGTTGTTGTTATTTTGCGCAGGTTCCATTCGGAACAACGGCCCGGCGTTTAAAGAAGCGAAAGATTTTGTCCAGGGCACTCTCAAGGACCCCGGATACTTGAGAAACAGCATCGAGCCTCGCATCGATGGTGCAATTTCGGACTTGATCACCGAGTTGAACAAGGACACCAATGCCAGTAGTACTAGAGACGGCTTTACGGCATACGTCCAAGACGTCTTGCACCGCATCGCCTTCGATGAAGCCAAAGAATACGACCTTTCCAAAGGATCGCTCTTCTCAAACCTAAAGGTCATCAGTGATGTTCTGTTCTATCCAACTCTCGGATCTCTGAATCCGGTCCAAGACGCACAAAGATATTCCAAGGAAGTGAGTAGTCATCTAATGGTCCTCACATCTCAGAATGTGATAGTTGGAACGTTGTACAGAGAAATTATTCTTATTATAATTTCAATAATGTCAGGGAATAAGATCAGGGAAAGGGACTCTAGGGGCTTAATTTTAAACACCCCATCTTTTTTGCACAAGGAGAAAAATAAAATCGACATCTGTTTTCCGAAATCATACATTAATTATTATTGGATTACAAAGAGTTCATTTAAGCATGTTTAAAAATCTATCTTATACATCTCACAAAGAACAAACGTTGGCCCCCAGACCACCTGCCTAGTCCGCATCTTGTATTAAACTGCATTTTTTCACAGTCTTATATATAAATGCCCGTCGAACACGAGGTGTCATTTCGATGGCGTTATTACCTGCGCCAATCGAGCTCATAAAGGCAGTCAGCCCATACACCTGTAATTGATGAACGAAATATGTAGGCTTACAGCCCTACACTGCTTACTTTGCAGTTACTCATCAAGTACGCAGCATTCCCTGACGCCGTCCTACGTCAAGCAAAGTAATGACGCCTCTTGTCTGATGCATGATGCTCACGAGCTGTCTTTTCAGTTGCCTTATCTAGTACCTGCGCTAATCAAGCCCGTGAAGACAATTAGCCTATGCGGCAGTAATATTTATCACAGTTTGGGCATTGCTATAGCAATGTCTCAGCACCCCCCCCCCCCCCGCGGGAAAAACAACAACAAACAAACAAAAAAGATCAAATATATAAATAGTGGCCTTCATGATGACAGGACCTAAAAGTGAATAGCCCAACAATTATTGAAAAATTATAACTTTGCAATAATTGTACTCACTTTTGGTAGGTCCTGTCATGAAAGCCACTATTTATAAATATATTTGATCTTACGTTTTGGGGGTTGCTTTTTTCGCTGGAGGGGGGGGGGGGGGGGTTGACTGAGACATCTCGCCCGAATATCAACTTTCTTGTTTCTAAATGAAGCGAGAAAAGATTTAGGACAGTATCATGGTCAAGTGTTATTCGTCATCAACATATGCTTGATAAGATGTTTAAAAAATTATATTTGGTACCTCTGAATGGAGGATTTCCGGGCACGAGTCGATCGTTGCCCAAATAGTTATGAGGCGACGGTTGCCGGAATATAAGTTGGCATTTTCTAAATTCTCGGGATGGGGGGAGGGGGAGGGACTGCAGCACCCCGACACCCCTCGCCTCATACGCCTTTGACGTTGTACACAATCAAGTGATTCCGTGACACAATTCTGAAAAGTGTTACTTCTTGTGCTTTTGGCCCCAGTATTTCCTATTTTGGGGGCCCCTGCCACTTCATATTCGCACAGTCATGCCAATGAGGTGTGTTTGTAGTTTTACATGATTGTATCTAATGTTGTATACTTTGGAGATTGATGTCAAAATGTCAAAACATTTTGCTTGATCGCAAAATTCAGAGAAGGAAAGATCACTATACCGGCAAGAGATTTCAGCCCCTTGGCATGCTTGGCGACATTGTTCCCTTATAAGCCTAGGTATTCCCGGCTTTGAATATAGTGCACCTCCTGATAAAAACTAATTCTCAGAATGCTAACATTACTCTGAGATTTTTTAAACACGTAACGCAAAAAGTTCATTTGTGATGTGGCAGATGGAAGGTTTTGCTGCATACGTCAAGGCCCTTGGGGACGCGTCCAGGATCAGCGAGGACCGACAGACCAGTCTTGTACGACTGTACAGTGATTACATCAATAACCTCGAAACACCTATAGCCCACCCGGAGGACGGATGGCGTCTCGTGCTCGACTTGTTTTTCGCCAGCTCTAACTCACTTCCGCAGGCCATCCGCTGGAATATCTACTACCTGGCCACCAATCAGGAGATCCAAGAAGAGGTAATAGTTGGACCTTTAGAGCCAGGATATAGCTCAGTGAATTTGGAAATACCAACTACCAAGACAATTAGGCTAAATTAAATTACAGAAAACATATGGGGAGCTGAAAAAAGAAATCAGCATCTGCCGTGTGCTTACTCATAAAGCATTTAATTTGGTTATTGTTAATATTTTGATTTGTTAGCTTTTGTTAATATCAATACTAGACCTATTTCATATTCATGATGTAGTGCGCCCGGGTGTCATTATAGGCAGTTGTGTTTGCTTTAAAAATGTAAAACTGTTGCTAATAGTAGTCATTAAAAACAGCGGCGGATCCAGTATTGTCGGAAAGGAGGAACGAAATATTTACACACACTTTTTTTTTTTCTTTTCATAATTTTTTTATTCCTTGATTCAGTTTTTCAAAACGAATAATTACAAATTGAGCATTAATTACACAATATAATTCAACATGGCAATAAACACAATACAAATTATATATTTCCATAACGTGCCATCCATAAATAAACAACAATAGTACAATTTAACTGAACAAGGTATAGATTAAAACCTGATAGGTGCAAATTCAAAGTATATAGGGCAATTGTAATAATGAATATAATTTCTTTAAAACTGTTTGTGATATTATCGTGTATGCCCTCCTTCCGTCCAACATTCAAAATAATTCCATTTCTTTTGATGTAGACTTAACTTATTTCGAGCTATTGCCTTTTTATGTTCATTATCCTTACTTTCTAAAAGTGCATTATAGATTTCTTTCTTTGTTGGGGGCGTTCCTTTTGATCTCGCATTGTATATCATATATTTTATGAGTATAATTAAGTGGTTAATATAAATGTGCTTCTCTGATTTTCCATCTAACCCAACCAAAATCTCCTCCCATTTTAAAGTATCTAAGTGCATCAATTTCATTTGTTCCCCTATTTCTTGCTACAATTTTTTAACAAATTGACAATTCATAAATAAGTGGTTGTATACCTCAATTTCCTTTCCACAGAAAGAACATAAGTTAGATGATATATAGCCAAACTGATACAGTTTATCATTGCAATATAGGATACTGTGTAATAATCTAAACTGAAATTCACGTAATTTACCATCTAAAGTGCATAATCTCGGGGTCAAAAAGGAAGTCGCAATTCCAGATATAGTATTTAAATGTGCTATTTCCGCGTGTCTAAACGCAAAGGTTTCCTTTATATTATCTATAAAGATTTTATAACATAATTTAGAAGTCAGTCCTTCATATGATATTATTTTATCGCTTACTTTATACATTAATTCCGAGTAATCGATCGCGTCATTTATCTTTTCGTCTTTTTTCCTTTTCTCTTTCAAATTCATCGGCAATGCTGAATAAATGCTACTAATGTAGAATAAATCGTTGGCATCAAGACCTTTTTGTAAAAAATAGCTAACTGGCCTTAAATGGCCTTCTTTATCTACAACATGCTTAATTTGATATATATTAGCCTCAAATAATTTCCTATTAAATAGCGTTTTCCGGCCAAAACGGATTAAAGTATTATTAAAAATCATTTGATTTCCTAAGTTACTAGTAATAATTCTGTTCTCTCTTAAGTCGTGCCAAATATTCAAATATTCCAAGTACAATGGAGGCGCCTGAATATGAAAATCTTTCATCATAATCACATAAAAATATAAATCTTCCTCCAATTGACTGGAATATATGGTCAAAATATTTTTTCCCATTTCATATTACTGTCTTCATAGATTAGTCTCTTAATCCACATTATTCTTTGTGCCTTAATCATATCTCTAAAATTCATCATTTTTAAACCTCCGTGATTATAAGTCAAATAAAGGATATTTCTTTTAATCTTATCATGACCTCTCCATATGAAATCAAAACTAATTTTTTCAACTTCTTTATAAACCCAAGTTGGTACCAATAATACAGAAGAGACATATATAAGTTTAGATAAGGCAAATACTTTCAACAATTGTATTTTACCAGTAAGGGTCAAATCGCGCTGTTTACACCAACCTAATAATCTTTTGATTTTACTTAATATTTCTTTATAATTCATCTCCTCCTTTATATTTACGTCTATAGAAAAATATATCCCAAGTATTTTAACAACTTCTACCTGCTTTCCCAGTGAAAACGTATTTCTTATATTTTTACGAGGACCTAACATTAATATCTTTGTATTGTTTTTGTTCACTTTTAATCCTGATAATCTCCAAAACGTATTTAACACCTTTTCTAGATTTTGTATTGATTCTAAATCTTTCAAAAACATAGTCATATCATCTACATACATGCATAGTTAACTTCAATTCAATATGTCCTATTTGTATCCCGTTTGTATTATGTGCTTTACGAATTGCAAGTGCCAACACTTCTATAACTAAAAGAAACAAATACGGAGACAATGGATCCCCCTGACGTACACACACACACACACACCCACACACGCCCACACACAAAAAGGAAATTCGATTTCAGAAATCCCGTCAGCTCTATCCGAATCAATCTCGCTAGGTGCGTACGTGCGTACGTGCGGACTGCGGGTGCGTGTGTTTGTGTTTTTGTTTGTGTTGATAAATAAACCAGTGGAATAGGTAGGATATTATAGGGGAGCAAAATGATCAAACTGCATAAAATAGGTCTATGTTGAAGTTATGATAAACCTGAAATAAAAGCTCTAATTAGTTTCAGTTTTTATAAATGTGACTGGATAAAATTTTGTCTTTTTTTTTTGTCAAGGGGGAGGGGGGAATGGAAGCCTTTACCAACCCTTTCCCATGGCCCTTTATCTATCTATGATGTAAAGACCATAGAAAAGATAGGCATACAGACATGACAAAAGTCGACCTAGGCTAGACGGACGAAGCTTTAGTACCATCCCTTCCTCCTCCTCCTCCACTGAGCTAGACTTAGATCCTCCTCTTCAAACAATCCAGGATCCGCCCTTAATGTTACCTTCAACTCTTGAAACCCATGCCTCCCGTATCTCAGATTCGCAAGGAAATCAATGACTTTGGTGGCGACGTCAAGTACGATGATCGCATGAGTCTTCCGCGTATGATGTCCTTCCTCACCGAAACCATCCGACTTCACCCGGTTGCTCCACTGGGAGTTGGGCATGTAGCATCTGCTGACGTGAAGATCGGTGAATACGACATCAAGAAGGGAAGCACCGTTATGCCTAACCTGTGGGGCATGCATAACAACCCTGCTGATTGGAAAGATCCACAAGTCTTCGATGCCACACGATTCTTGAAACGGAACGGCGAGGACCTGACGTTTGACTCTGACAAAGCCCGCCGAGTCACCCCGTTTTCTGTCGGTAAGTCACATCAATATACATATTGATAACACATAATACTAGTACTTTAGAATACTTTAGAAACCCTCCAAAATGAAAATGGCACAATATTCGGATGATGTGTTAGTGTTTAGGAAGCGACGGCTACGGTTGGGCTGTTTTGTTAATTATTTTGATGATGACCCCTAGTAGCCTTCAGGAAGTCAAATTTTATGGGGTGGCTATTTCGGGAATCCTGACTCCAAGACTAGGGCGACAGGGTACGAGAACTCTTTTTCATAGTCGCCTAATAATGTCATCATTATAATAAAAATAGCCTAATGAAAATGATAATAATAATAATAATAGTAATAATAATAATAATAATAATAATAATAATAATAATAATAATAATGTTTCTAGTGTGTGCGATAATATCAAACAACATTATCATTTTTTAATCTAGGATTAAGATCCTGTCCTGGCGAGCAAGTGGCCCGTAGGACTATATTCAGTACTATCGTGAACCTCGTCCTGAAATACAACATGTCTCCGATCGAACCATATCTCACTCCAGTGGATGACTCGTTCGTCCTCTTCCCTTCGGAATTCGGAGTCCGCTTCGAGCAGCGTGGTCCAGAACAATAACACTCTTCTGGAAGGGTCTCCGTTTATTAAAGCCGTAAGGGGGATTGAATGATTAAGAATTGTAGTCAACGAGTGAAATTTCAAAAGATGAAGAGATAATGATAGGCCTATATAATAATAATTTAAAAAATAATATCACTACTACTACTACTACTACTACTACTACTACTACTACTACTACTACTACTGCTGCTGCTGCCTTCGCTACTACCTCTACTAATAATGCCCGTTACATTGCATATAAACTTGATTAGCGTAGGTAATAACGCAATCAAAGTAAAGGCTTACGAGCACTGGGCGATTTTAAGAAGGCTTTTATAAGAAGTTCAAATAATGAAAATGCATTTAATAGCATAGCATAAAAATTCAATTGACTGATATGACGACAGTGCCGCTCAAATCACTTTAGCCAGAAATTGTAACAACATGCACCTTTAGGCAATCTTTTCAAGTCTTATCTATAGATGATTATGAAGTGTATAATTATATGGATTTCATTTTACATTTATAGAGGCAATTAAGGGGGTTTTATACCACTACGTCTCGACGCCCCTACGATGAGGCACCTTTATGTTCCAATATAGGCAATGACGGCTATCAATAAGGTTACGCGCAAACAACTATAACTCAGTTTCCGACATATCAATTCTTTTCTTTATGCTGAAGCTTATTCATTTACCGTACTTTATACTTGATTCAAGTTATCTAACCAGATTGTTTTGTAACTAACGCATCAGCTGGTATTTGTCATAATGGCTTTATTGTGTGTGTAAATGTGGAACAATTTCATAGTACGACGCCATTAAAAAAAAGAAAAGAAACATGGATAATAACAAGACGTCTTTTAGTGGGATAAAAGCCACCTCGCATCCCATCATGAAGGCTTGTGAGGGCCGAGGGGAAAATTCAGCTTTAAGAAATTGTGAAAAAAAAAATTGAATATGAATTTCATATATAAAGCTCTACTCATCATTTTATCTTGAAAGTAATCATTATCAATGACAAGTAGAAATAAAGTATGGATTGTAGAGTGGGGTGCATTAAAAGTCGTTTTTTGAACTTTGCCGAACATGATTAAAGAATAAGAACTGAGAATGGTACAGAGATGGAAGAGAAAGCAGAAAAGAAAGTGTTATTTACATAAGCTTATATAGTGGAAAAAGAGAATGGGTAGATATAAAGAAAAAAAAATGAGGGAGAGACGGCAAGATATGCAATATGGTTAACATGATCGCAAAGACTTTTGAGAAACCTACTTAGCGGCAATTTCAGTATCCTATTGTATTTCCTGTAGAAATCATGTTCGGATTATGAAATTGTAATGTTCGCACATTTATTTTCAAGAGGTGATGTGCAATTATATATTTATGTATTCTGCCATTGGTTATCATAGCATGAAGGGAGACAATAGATACACATATATAGAGAGGGAGAGAGAGGGGGGGGGGGGGTGACTACAGTGGGTGATCGTAAATGTTAGTGTTTAACCCTTTCAGGACACGAATTATTTAAGGACTAAATTGATCACATTTTGTTCTTCAAATTGGCAACAATAATATTTTTCTTTTAGTGCTACATGGTTCTAATAACGTGTAATGTTTTAGAAAACAATATACATGGTTAGGAATTTTGTCGAAAAGTTAAAAATTTGCCAATTTTTATTAAAAAAAACAAGGATTTTGAACCCAAAATTTCACGCATCAAACGCAATATGGTCATGCAACAAAAATGGACATAGTGCATGTGTGCAGAAATTTTTGCTCTTTCTACTCATTTATCTGGTATATTTTTAGAGCTCTGAATGAAAAGTTATTGAGCCAAACCACAAAATGTGGTCAATTGTCTCGAAAGGGTTGAAGAGGGAGAGATAAAAGAGCGTGATAAGTTAAGAGTAAGAATTTGGTCCATCCGTGACATTGAATATTTCATGGATAGTATACACTCTATAAAAAAAAAAGGATTTGTCAAAAGAACCAATGTGTTGGTGAATATGTGTCCGAAAAAAAACATTGGTCAAATGTGTCAATCTTCACCAATATTTTTGGTCGGACACATATTCACCAACACATTGGTTATTTTGACCAATCCTTTTTTAGAGTGTAGGCGACCATGGCAACCAAATTTTATTAAATTTCAACTCCTTCAGTGATGCTCTTCGCAATGAAAGATAACATAGCTCTCTTCGATTAAATACTTATTTTCTAAAGGCCTTCAAACTTTCAAAATTTGTCAAATGTCCGTCCATGACTAACCGATTAGGCTCAAAAAAGAGAGTGGGGGAGTTTAGATATGTGTGAGTGATCGAGAGACAGGAAGAGGGAGGGAGAGAGAGAGGGAGAAAAAAGTAAGAAAAGTGTGTGTGTGTGTGTGTGTGTGTGTGTATTAAAGAGAGGGAGAGTTAGAGAAAGATGAGAAGAGTTACACAGTAAAAAAAAAGATGGATACCAAGTAGAATCATATAATTCATACCCTTCTTAAGCACGGTAAACTGATCATCACACAACAAAATAATTATAGCCCTACTGCTAGCATGCTTTAACAAAAATGGATATTTACAGTGAATTCCACACTTCCTCCATGTTTCATCCATCCAAATTCCATGCACATCAGCTATAATTGTGCAGGATTTAAATTTTCTATCTGTGCATCTAGCTGGACTTTATTTTCGTATTGTACATGGATTTCAGAAAAAAAAACTTACAACTTAGCATTTTATCGCCAATTTAGATGAATTTTACAAATTAAAGTAGTTAGCCGGCTCATCCAAGCGTAAGCTGTTGGCAAAACTCACAGTGCCAATGATTTATTAGCGCATATTATTATGCCAAGAGTGTGTGTATAAACTTTCAACATCAAGTAAAACTGAAGCTGATATCTTGAATGTGGCATATCGGTATGGAGAACCTAAAATATAAAGCAAAATGTTATTAATTTTTTTTTTGTGCAATGGTACCCTTGAAGTGGTTCCCTGTACCCTCCCTGTATACAATATAAAGGCTACGCCATGATGGAAAAAGACAACCGTGATCACGTCAAAAAATAAAAACCTCCCCGGCAGGTGTGCAAATGCACCCTGATAAAGGCACAATATTAAAATGAATTCTGAAAAGAAAAAAAGAAGCAGCTGACGTGCAAAGATCAGTAAATGATACCAGTACAATGGAAGTGTGTTTTTTTTGAAAGAGTAAATTTGAAAGTGTGCTTTTATTAAGAGTAAATTTGGAAGTCAAATATGACAATATTATGTAGCATTGTTCAGTTCTTATTCAGTGTATCGTACTTGTGTGAAATTTTATTGACAAGATCTATATTTGAATTTCAAACAAAATTACAGAAAAAGTGAAGGTGAAGGTGTCACATGACATGAGCGAAACCTTCACCTCGTCTCTCAGTTCGTGTTTTGTTCTCTTTCTCTATACGTACTTGACCTACTCCACAATTAGCTCTTTGTGTGTTACAGTCATTCTTTTCCTTATGCCTCATACATAAAAATACATTTTAAAAACGTGCCTATAGGCCACAAT
This sequence comes from Heliocidaris tuberculata, assembly GCA_025618425.1. NCBI lineage: Eukaryota > Metazoa > Echinodermata > Echinoidea > Camarodonta > Echinometridae > Heliocidaris > Heliocidaris tuberculata. The sequence continues at coordinate 14,606,020 of CM046836.1, read as the reverse complement.
CATCATACCACACAAATACACGTACATCAAATAAAAGTCTACTACGTCCCTGGATTTTGTACAGTCGCAAAGATGGACTTTAAATTTTTTTATTTTTTTTTACTGTAATTAATTTTCTAGATTTTTTTTACAAAAGCAATATAGAATATGAGTTAAGTTAACTATATTTTTTCATATTCTGTATTTTGCAACTATAATTATTTTGATGATTCTGAAGGGAGGGGCGAAACAGCATTTTTTTCCTGTCATGAATCAACAAATAATATAATATTTTTTTAGAGTCTGCAAGGTCATCATCTTCACAGATTAGCATATATATGCATAAGGCTTTCAATCATCAAAAGCAAATACTGCAAAAAGTAAGGTGACATTTTGTTTTACTTTAAAATAAACAGATCGTATTTCAATTTGTACATGAAACTTTCTGAATGTGACATTTCATTCTGGTAATAATTAAGTTCAAATATTACACTGGTATAAGAAAAAACAGGGAATAGAAGGGTTTTTTTTCAAAACATTGTTTGGATCATTTTTGACAGCATATAATGAAAACAGAGGTAACATATATATATAATAATAATAATAATAATAATAATGATAATAAAAGTGATAATAATAATAATAATCTGCAATAATCCGCTAATATATATATATATATATATATATATATATATATATATATATATATTCACGTTCAATACGTATGCAGTTCATGAGAAAGAGTCGCGAATGCTGTTTGTATATGTTATCCCCTTACGATGTATATATTTTCTATACCATATTTCTATACCAGCCGTCAACCTCGATTTTCGGCTAAAGCGAAGCCTTGCGCCAGGCCATCACTTCCCTGCGACAAATAGTTGTGTCTGTGTTACATATAGGCCTATATATTCCAGACCTAAAATAATTCGCCTTCTTTGAACCGTATTTCAGATTTTCTTTACAAAGTACATCATGAAATGAATCACAAAGTAAAATGTATGTTCGACAAATATACATATATTCATTGTTTTTGGTTTTCTGTTGTGCTGTGTTTATCAGGGTATTTTGAAACATTATAATAACGTATATCAAAGGACGACTTGAACAAAGCTAAGCTAAATTAACCAAATCACATAACCCTAGTATTGGATCTTCACAAAACACTCAATCTCGTCAAGCCCCAAGTTATACCCCAGTCATAGTTCCCAGTGGACGATTCGGATGTGATCAACACAAGGTACAAGGTATGAAATACTGGCAATCGGCTGCTGGCCTTTTCCATTTTTACAGGCTTGATAAGCGTGTGTAATAATGCAATCGTGTCCCCTGGCATATTATTAAGTCCGACTCACACAATGCGTCATTTATTTTAGGACCGCGTTCGTGACTGTCACGGCCTTTTACGCGTCATGGAAGAGTGCATGATATCGTTTAAAAAGTGATTACTAAATGAACAATGCAAACAGTATTTTATAATAATTGGCGTATGTATATGGATTAATTGCCTTCACAGGCACGATTAGCGCGCACTTATAACGCTATCAAAATGATGCCTCTCGTGAGCCGGGCTTTATGTCCATTGCGCAATATTTCGATTGCGATATTACCTGCGTAAATCGAACCTGTAAACATGGTTAAGGCAATGACCCCAATTGTCAACAGTTCAAGGCGATGCTTACACGGCTCATTTTGCATTCACCATTTGTACGAGGTCATTTTCACAGGGTGCGTCAGAGATCATTCAAGTCCCGACGCAGTCCCACGTCAACAAAATGCAACGGGCAGTGGCATATCTATATTAGGGATTATGGCGCCCGGGGCAAATAATGAAGTCCCCCTCCCCCCCCCCCCCCCCCCCCTCCCCGAGTGCCCAAACTTATCTACGTTACTGTACAAGCGAGGGAGCAAAGCGGGCGAGCGGCAAATTCTTCCATTTTTAACCCTAAAAGACACAATTTCTTGTGCATTTTACCCAGGAAATTTTGCAATTTACCACATGCAATTGAGCGGTATAGGGAAGTTCAAATTTGATTAATTCATTGATAAACGGTTTTCTATTCACTCACTATTCTATTCACTCTAAAATTTGGAGCAATAGGCCTATCAACGAAACCCTTGAGAAATAGTCGAGAAATTCAGCAAAGCGACGGAAAGTTTAGAAATCTTCTAGATTTTGATCCGTTGCAAATGCTATTTTATACGCTTTATTCTAAATTGGGGGGGGGGGGGGGGCGGAATATTTAGCAAGAGTCGGGTCCTGCAAGAAAATAAATATGCGAGGGAGCTTTAGAAAATAATGTTCGCATTTCAAACCCTCAAAAACTGTATTTCTAATGCATTTATCCTGCGGATTGGAGGGGGGGGGGGGCATAATCCGTGAGGATTATGATTTTTCTTCCTTTTCCTCCTTTCCTTCTTTCTCTCTTTTTTTTTTGTTTGTTTGTTGCGTTTTTGCGCGCCCACCCCCTAGATACGCCACTGGCAATGGGTTAAATGGATTGCATCCCTCTTCATACATTACAAGATTATATTCTGAAGCCAATGGCGTATCTAGGGATTATGGCGCCCGGGGCTCTGCTAACAAAGAAATTGCGTCCCCCCCCCCCCCCCCGTGCCCAAACATATCTGCATATTGAACAAGCGAGGGAGCAAAGCGACAGAGCGGCAATTTATTTTTACTTTTAACCTTAATTTTTTTTTTTTTTTTTTTACACTGATAAAAACAGTTTTCTGTTTTCTCCCTTCTAAACTTGGGAGCAATATCAACCAAAACCCTTGAGAAATGGTCGAGGAATTTAGCAAGGCGACCGAAATTAAGATTCTTTCAAAATTAATGTTGAACCTTTGCCAATGCTGTCTTATACACTTATCCTATGTTGGGGGCGCAATATTTTGCAAGAGACAGGTGAATCCTACATGATAGCGAGCAAAGCAATAACAATTACATCTTTATTTTTCAAGTTTTTAAGCTATTTGATTGGGGGAGGGGGGGGGGGTGCATAATCCTCAAAGGGGAAGTCTACCCTGATATTAACTCGGTTTTAAAAGAAGCGGAGAATTTAATGAAACAGATCAATGAAAGTTTGATCAAAATCTGATAACAAATAAGAAAGTTATGATTTTTTTAAAGTTGTAATCAATCAAACACAAATTGGCAACTCCGTGACGTATCTTGCGAGCTATTCTCCCATTCGCCCTTTAATGGAAAAAATCATAAATTTTCATTTTCTTTAAAGAAAATATTTTATCATACATGCACCCTTTATAATCATTTAACGTATGCTTTTACACAAAACGTGTATGATACAAATCTATTACCCCATCAAAAACGAAGAAAATGAAAATTAATGAATTTTTGTGTACAGAGTAAATGGAAGAGGAGCTTGTAAGATACGTCACGGAGTTGCCAACTTGTGTTTGATTGATTGCAACTTCAAAAATTCATAACTTCCTTATTTCTTATCGGATTTTGCTCAAACTTTCATTGATCTGTTTCTTTAGTTTTTCTGCTTCTTTTAAAATCAAATCAATATCAGGGTTGACTTTCCCTTTAAGGATTATGACTTTTCTTCATTTCCCTTCTCTCTCTCTCTCTTTGCGTTTTTGGCGCCCCTTCAAGTGCCGCCCGGGGCACGTGCCCACTCCCCGTAGATACGTCACTGTCTGAAGGTGACTCAGTTTTATTTTTGATGATTCAGAAGCAGAGATTTTCAAAAATACGAAGTAACAAGAAAAGCTTTGTGATGATCTCGTGCAAATCTTGTGGAGAGCATACAGATAAATGATAATAGGTTTGGTGACATTCTACGCGTCCCACTATTCTGCAGTATGCATTCATAGAAGAAGAGGAGAGAAGTGCAAATTTTTGCAATCATATTGTGCAAATATTTGGGACGTTGAAGAGTACACAAATGAGGCCTATTCTTTTTCATCACTTTGAAAAGAGGGTTAACAGATGGCATTTAAATTTTATACTTTACAATTGACCATATACAATCATTGTGCTGACTATTCTGCTCCAAACAGTAGAAAAGTAGAAAAGATTACAAATACCTTTCAATTATCTTAAGCAAATATTGTTGCGAGAGGAAAGAAGCCGAGTCCATTATCTTGGACAGTATCTCGACAAGAGAGTTGACAGATTCTATCTATTACTTTATTCTGTGATTATCAATAACCTTTATATGAGTCAACACTTGCTGACAGAGAACAGTTGGACAGAATACTCGGCGACTGCAGTTTGTCAGCTTTCTTCCCAGGTGAGTGTCTATGACAAAGCACCATCCTGGGATATTTTCAAGAATGATTTCGACTAGATTTAGAAAAGTAATGAAATCTTGTTCTACAAGAAAAGGAACCTAATACACATTTTTTAACGATACTTTGGGTTCTTTTTTTTTTCATTGTGGGCCTAAGCGTGCAAAAAATATATCTTAATGGAACGTATCCAGGCACAAATCTCGCCTTGAGGAAGGCAGAGGAGCAGAGGTTGCTTCCTAAATTTCTTGTTTCTGAAATTCTCTTATACATTTTGTGAGCGAGCGAAGGTAGTGGATGAATTATTATTGCCACCAAAATATATACTAGATATTTTATAAAATCTTCAAATGCCCGAATAAGATGTGTCGGTTGCCGGAATAGGCCTAGTGGTGATTTCGAAATTCCCCAGCCCCCCCCCCCCCCCCCACCCCCATGCACGGCAGATAAAGAACAAAGCTGGTTATGCAGGCTATTCGCGAATTGTTCCTTATGGGTAATTTAAACTTTATTTAGTGCTTCATATGCTCGCCCCTCCCCCTTTATATCTATGTCTCATTATCCCTCTTCCTCATTTCCTTCTTCATTTTTACATTCACCAACTGATATCCTCTTAACTTCGTTCCAAAATAATTTGTCCAACTATAGCCCTTTCTTTCCCGCAAGATTCCGACGGTAACTCCCAAATCAGCAGGACATCGATTCCAAAGCTATACTCCAAGATGCATCCTACGATGATGGTGGCGCTGATGATGGTGGCGACGACGATGATGATAAGCCCCAACTGCGAGGGGTTCATCTTTGGACCGAAAGAAAACCCACCTCCAGGCCCATCGGCGTTCGGCAGCTTCCCGGAATTGAAAATAATAGTGGACGATAGACTTAGATCTGTAAGTATTCCGAACACGATCGCAAAGACCATGAAGACTCGGAGAATTAACCTAAGGCAATTTCAATAGCCTTGGCCATCATCTTATGGAATGGGCGAATACAATAACGTATTACGTAATCGGAACATGATTTATATACTGGATATACCATGTATACAGGGACGTCGATCAGTTTTTCGGATGGGAGGGGGGGGGGGGGCAAGACAGCCTAACGTAACGATGTTCATTTCGCACTCAATTCAATCATCAGCAGGGGAGGCGCAGCGTCTTTCAAAGTGGGGGAGGGTGGAAACAAGGCGGAAAATACCACTTTGAGACAGTATACCAGTATATTCTGATCAATACACCACCGAGGATCATATTCGACACGCTATTGTTTCCATCTTAACATGGTTCTAGATAAAAACCTAGTTTGCAGTTGAGTGTAATAGTCTGATTATTCATTTGCGAGCGAGCGTAGCGAGTGAACTTTGGAAAATTTTAAGAAAAAAAAAATTTCCTCGTTCCCTTTATAATTCAGGGACACGCTCATTCTTGTACAGTTTAGGACATTGTGCCTCTTCTACCCCCTGCTCCACTGTTCACTATTGTGCTGATATCTGTATGGGAATTTATTATTATGAAGCCTCTCCGATCATTTGGAGCTATAGGTATATAGTTCTGTTGTGCACTTTATTACCAATATCTGCCGATGTCGCACTTACCAGAAAACAAAAGCACTAATATCTGAGGTTAAAAGGGGCACTCATAAGGTAAGAAGGGCACTTATTAGAAAGAAAAAGGGGCACCATACGAAGAAAAGGGGCACTTATCAGCTATGAAAAGGGGCACGTTTCATGAATAAAAGGAAGCACTTTTGGGGTACTTGAAAATGTGCCCCCTGCCCCCCGGGAGCGCCGCTGATGATCATCATAGCATTGATAAAGACATGACGGTAATTACATATCGATATCATGAACAGAAAAGGGAATTAAAGATCACATGGAAAACGACAAAATGATGGGAAAATATATTTTACATAACAGCAAATTGAGGAGAGGAGATATAACACAAATAACAGAAAAATAAACAGTAATAAAATATGTAAAAGTAGACCAAAAAAACCCATGAATAAATAAGAAAATTCAAACTTTGCATCGAATTATTTATGTTCAGAACGTTTTTTAATCGCGTCATTGCAAATAAAGGTATGTATATATATATATATAGTACCCATGATTTTTTAAAGGGGTGTCTTTTTACTCCAAAATTCTCTGAGGAGCAAAAAATAAATAAATAAATTTTTTAAAAAGGTTATCAACTTTACATTTTTTGGGGTGTCTTTTTACTCAAAATTCTCTGACAAGCAGGAAAAAAAAGCATTTTGACGTTAAAAATAAGCTTTATAATGTTTGTGTTATCACACCTAAAGGGGATGTTTGAACACCAAAGGGGGATGTTTGAACCCAGAAAATACTCGTATTTCATCAATTCTTATCCTACCCGTTTCCACAGAGATCGGCAGCTGAAAGGATTAGCGAAAAGAACGACAAAGGTCTCTACGAGTTAGATCTTGTTTTATCCAGGATCTGCTTTATCAACTCCAGGGAACTCAGGGATGAAGCATTTTTGAAGAAGCATAACATCTTCTCAGATCGTGGGGTAGAGTCAAACAAGAAACAATTCCCTGAAGAATTCATCCAGTGGCGAGGTATGAGGGAAAAAATCAGAAAGTTTGCAGGAAAATTGCAGGGATTGTTTATTTTGAGATGCCAAACAACGAACATGAACTTCTCTGCTTATAGCCTGTTACAGATAGGATAATCCAGTGGCGGATCAAAGAATTTGAAATAGGGGGCGCCAGCGTCGAGAAAGCGGAGGGTGTGGGAGGGGGTATTCCCCTCCCACTGTAAATATCACAAAACAGAAAAAATTAAAGGGGCGCGCCCTTGGCGCCCCTGCCTGGATCCGCCACTGGGCTAATCGAAGATGGGTGCATGTGGGTAAGGGCCGATTTAACGAGGGAGGAACAACTGGCCCTGGCCCAACTTTAATATCTTATATGCTATACCTTAAGTACACAAAACGCCAACCTAATTGTGTTCTTTTGCCCCTTCCCGAATTTAAAACAAAAGGGCGATTGTAAAATGCACTTTTTAAACTTCTTTTTCAGTAACAACATGATTGTGGGTTAATTAGCATGATCTAAAGGGGTTGGCGTCGTAATTTTTCCCCTTTGTTTTCTGAGTGTGTTTCGCCAACGTTACGAGAGGAAAATGTTTAAATTTCGTTACACATTTGATTTTTTTTAGAAGAACATTTCACTAGGTCTATGTCTTTACCTCTTATCTAAATATCCACTCTATAATATTTTATCTTAAGCCCCTTCCCCTTCCCCTCCTAAACTAAATATTTGATAATTATACGAAACTTCGTTCATAAATGAAAATTAATGATGTATAACTTTTTCAGTTACTAATGACGGTGCTCTCTGGTCTTCGTTGTATTGGTAATGATATATATTTTATCTATTTTCCAAAAGGCACCATACGAGATAACGGTAAAGCATCGGATGAAGCACGAACCTTCGTGAATAACACCATCAAGGATTCCACATTCCTGAGAACCAACGTGGAACCTAAAATAGAAGATGCTATCTCCTCCCTAAACATCAAATTGATAGGGACATTTCCCCATGATTTGAAAGCAGTCATACCCAAAGAGGTCTTCAGGGCGCAGTTACTTGACGTCATGCACCGTGTCGCATTCGATAGAGCCAGCAGCGAACCGATGTTCAACGAGAACATTGAAGCGCTCAGTAATAGTGTCTTATTCAAGCCAGGCTTCTTTTCAATCGTACTCCCAAATACTAAAGTAGATGAATACCAAGGAAGCGTGAGTACACGCATTGTATATCATTTTTTTAAATCACTGTAGCTATTCGTATCCGAGTAATTAACATTGGAGGATTTATGAGGGGGGGGGGGGGCAGATTTACAAAGTTGAAGGGACAGTGGCAGTATCGTGGGGGGGGGGGGGGGGAGGAGGCGACAAGGGGTCTCCAACTCAAAGCATCCCCCAACTATGATTTTCCAGAGGTTCTCTCTGAAAGAAAATGCCCAAGATAAAATCGACATTTGACAGGACAATTTTGAGTTTTAGACCTCAAAACACACACCCACATGCGCACACACACACACACACACACACCCACACACACACACCCACACACACACACACACACACACACTCTCTCTCTCTCTCTCTCTCTCTCTTTAACACGATGTTACCATACTCCAATGTGCATTTTGTATGTTTTAATCAATCGTGTGAGTTTTAATCGGCATGGGAAATAAATTATCATTGTACATGTATTTACAAGAGAGTTTTGCATGGCTGGTCAAAATAACACATTTTCCGTTGACATATCTGAAAAAAGGGTTTCTTCTTTATTATGTTACAGCTGCTAGCTGTAGCTGAATACCTCAAAGACCGCGGGATCGAGTCTATCTCCCAGAACCGTAAGACCAGTCTTGTACGACACTACAGTGATTTCTTCAAGGAACTGGGGACATCCTCTATCGCACAACCAGGTGACGGATGGCGTCTCATGTTTGACTTCTTTACGGCCGGTGTTAACACCGTCCCTGAGGTGATCACATGGGACATTTACTATCTGGCAAATGATCAGAGCCTTCAAGACGAGGTAAAAGTTCCTTTCAATATTATTTTATCTCTTTCGGAGCTTAAAGTCAGTGTAAAGTTTTGGTGATTGCATGTACGACCCTTTTAAAAATATTTAACCGCGTAGACCCACCACTATTACATGTATACGTAGTATATTGCACTGAGAAAGCAACTCAAAGTAATAATAATAATAATAATAATAATAATAATAATAATAATAATGATAGTGGGTTCTTGTATAGCGCACATGTCTGTCAGACTTGACACTCCTGGCGCTCCACAAAGTAAGCCTAATTCTGAAGTTTTACTGTGCAGTAGCTGGCCTGCCGTCGTATCCAGGGGGCCGAAGCGACCGCTCCATTGAGAATATAATTATATAAAGAGTCCTTTTTAAGGGGTAACAAATTACGTTAAAAATGTTTGCTCCTATAGATCCTGTACCCCACTTAAATCTCAACAAACAGTAGGCTATAGCAGGGGCGGCGCCAAGGTATTTAAATAGGGGGGGGGGCCAAAATGACGAGTATAGCAACGTCGCACGTCGAGGGTCTTGAAATAACAAATGGGACTATAACAGTTATGTCATAATTGCATGGCCTAGCCTTCTCTTCTCCCTTTCCCCTTCTCTTTCTCCTTTTCCCCCTTCTTCCTCTTTTTTTTTTTTTTTTTTGCTCGCTTGAAAAATGATAGGGGGGCGGCCGCCCCCTCATGCCCCCCCCCCCCCCTGTAGCGCCGCCGCTGGGCTATAGGTATTGTTAGTTAACACCACTCTGTCTTTGGCATCAAATTCTTGATATTCCTCCAAATGCGAAAAGATCAACAATGAAAGCATCACAAACAGAAGAAGCCAAACCAGCCGCTCATTAACATCAATACCATCTCTCTTCCTCATCTCAGATTCGCAAGGAAATCAATGACTTCGTTGGCAATGTCAAGTACGATGATCGCATGAGTCTTCCGCGCATGATGTCCTTCCTAACCGAGGTTCATCGCGTTCGACCGGTTGCTACATTAGGCATACCTCATGCAGCGTCCGCTGACGGCAAGATCGGCGGTTACGATATCAAAAATGGAACGCTCCTTATTCCCAACCACTGGGCCATGCATAACAACGATGTCGACTGGAAAGATCCGCAAGTCTTTGATGCCTCACGATTCTTGAAAGGGAAAGGCAATGACCTGACCTTTGACGCTGACAAAGCCAGCCTAGTCACCCCATTTTCTGTAGGTAAGTCGATCACTTTTTCGGAAAGCGGGAATCGACCCTTTAATTACCCGCTCCTTTCTTAGTGGCGCCTTTCAACAATAATCATGCCCTAAAAGTGCAATACAAGACATCGTTGGGCAATTGGAATAAGAAAGGTCGGTTTTACTTGGCAATAATATACATTTTGTGTAATTAGCTATTATTTTGGATATATTAATTTTATCTGTCTTTCTTTATTTTGTCGGTTTTATTGGCTGTTGAGTTCGAGGGCCTGTGGCGGATTTGTGTAGGGGGGGGGGATCCCCTCTCCCTTCGTAACCCTTCTGGTATACCTAAGTACACAATCAAATAAAAACACAAGGAAGCACACACAAAAACTTTTTTTGGCATTATGCCCCTTCTTTTACGAAATGCTTGATCAGGCCCCTGTGGTGAGCTGTATGTTTATTGAGATGTCCCAATACTATAGTGGCGAGAGAGAAAGCGAAATTCAGATGAAGCTGAGTAGAGTTCTGTCATAGTTGGTTTTCAGTTTGTGTGCTACCATCCGTGTGTATACCACTGTGATGTCCTTCTTGTTTGTTTTGTTTTGTTTCGTTTTGTTTGTTTGTTTGTTTGTTTTTGTTGTTAAATCCAGGTCCAAGATCCTGTCCCGGCCAGGGACTCGCCCGTAGGACCATCTTTCAGACTGTCGTGAACCTGGTCCAGAATTACAACATCCATTTCCCGGAGGGCCCCATTGTCGATGTTTCCAACGTGCAGGGTTCATTCACCATGTACGCTCCGAAATTTGAAGTCCTCTTCGAGCCTCGACAGTAAAATTCTCCTGGCTTGACCCCAACTAATTCCCTGAAATGTAGCCTGAAGTCATTCTGGTGTATTTTTCGGCCCAACAAAAGTTTCAGAGATTTAACAAAAGTAATTCTGGCCGAACGGTTTTGATGGAAATTTAATAATAACTGTGTGTATGAACAGAAACTTCAAGAAATCGACCCGATCGGACAATAATTAAACCTAGCAATTAAGTAGTTTTTTTATGATTCTTCTTAGATTTTACTGGTTCAAACAAGACGATGGCAACACCGGAGGGGGGGGGGGGGGGGTTATACATTAGAGCTCCCCCTATAGTCCCTGTTCAAGAGTATTATGGAGGGTAGTCTTTAAAGGACATCGGAATTTTTAATGATATCAAATTTTAAATTCTTTTTAGGGTACCCTCTCCCTCGACTTAGTTACAAAGTCATGTAAGTTAATATATGGTTGCTAAAACTGTAACGCATTTTTCGACTATGGATTTGGATTTCTTGTTTGCCTCTACACATTTGCTACCCCAACGTTTTCTTTTCCATCATTTTGTCCCCCCCCCCCCCCCCCCCTCCCCCGCTCCCCCACTTTTAGAATCCTGCATGGTGCCGCCACTGGGGGTGAATAACAGTCTTGCAGAATAACGATTTACAATAATTTTCAAAGCTATGTAGATATGTTCATTATAACAATGACGAAATAATTGTCATTACTGATTTGTTTTACATGTTTAATCTCCTTGCAACATAATATTGTTAAAGGCTTACAAGCGGTTTTATATTAAAATTTCTTCGTTTACCGTTTTTATCTTGTCAATGCATGATATGTAGAAATAAAAATCTGTAGAGTTAGATGCATTAAGATCTATTTTGTATCATATAAGTAAATAGGTGAGAAAGAGAGAGAAAGAGATAAAGAGATTATGATTATGAAAATGGTATAATCATTACGAGAATCATGACGAGATACCAAATCAGCAGCGGAATAAAACGAAACGGGAAAGAGATTTAAAAAAAAAAAGTGACAGGAAGAGGCCTAAAACAGTTGCCTTGATTATTTCGGCTCAAAATCTCCATCTATTTTAGATTAAGCTCCTTTTACTTCTAAATGGAGAGTAGTTAGATAGAAATAGAATAATTGGAGAGTGGGGGAGAGAAAGAGAGATCAGGACAGAGATAGAGAGAGGGAGATATATAGGCGTTTTAACCACATCAATGTGGGATGTCGGTGAACTATTATGACGATTTCGTGAAACCCGGTCGTGAAACGATGTATTATATCTAATTTAGTACTATGAAGGAGCTTAAGGCACAATGGTCGCATTCCTGACAACTTTTCAAATGAAGATGAATGATAACGTAGGCATACACATGAACAGGGCGTCGATTATAGGGTGGCAGGGGGCAGTTGCCCCCAAGAAAATATTGGGAGAGCAAACATCGCTTTGCACCCCAATAAATCCGGGGGTAACACGATAAAATCTATTTTCGAAAAATAAACTTAAGGGCAATTTCAAAGGCCTATTGTACTGCCCATAGAAATCTTGTTCGGATTACGTAATACGCCATTGTAATGTTCGCACATTTCTAAAGGTGATAGACAGGGCTATTGAAATTGTCTTGAGTTTATTTTTCGAAAGTAGTTTTTATTGTGTTGGATGTAAAATAAGATAAGGAAAATGATGCAAACCTCGGGAAATGAGTTAAAATGTCATGAAGGGTGTTCGCGCCCCCCTCCCATCCGAAAAACGGATCGACGCCTGCACATGACCAATTCTTTTACCCAACTCGCTCATTTTCAACTGTATAGGCCTAATTACTTACCCTTTTTCTCGGGCCAGATGGCATATTTGGGCTAGGGTATACTGGCTAGGAATTTAACAAAAGACGAAAATATAACAAATCTTTTCCATTAAGTTTCCAAAAAACAACAACAAAAAAATAATAATAATAACAATATCAGGGAAAAGTAGGAGACCATGCTTTCATCGTATCATCAAACCCCAAACAAATATTAGAGATTACAATACATATTGTGGCTCATCTTAACTTGCCATTTAAGGACATCTTTAGATCGCATCAGGACGGCTACCTCCAGACTGTACTATCGCCCCCGACAACTACCCTTAGAAACTACCGCCGAAACACTACCCCTTAAAATTAACCCTGTTGCTATCAGACAGCTTAATTATAGGTAATAAGATTCGACTAAAGTTGTTCGGGGAAGATGTTTAGTGGTAATCTTCCATGGCTTAGCTGTCCGGGGGCATTCGCCCTATTTGGGAGGTACATGTAGTTGTCCCGGGGTGATAGTATAGACTCCTTTCAGCTATATATACATTTTGCATGGAGACGTAATGAGATATGTGACTACTTCACGATGATCTTGATAAACAGCGCCAGATGGTGTATTCATTAACAAACTACAAACTCAAGAGAACCCATCTTAAATATCTGCCTCCGTGGCCTAATGGATAAGGCATCGGTCTCCTAAACCGGGGATTGTGGGTTCGAGTCCCATCGGAGGTGCTCATAGCGGGTTTTTTTTTTTCTCGGCAAAACTGTGTAGCTATCCGCAATGTTCTAATAAAAATAAGATTAAGAATTATTTTATTACAATGAATATGCAAAATGAATTCACCAGGACGAAAACCAAAAGTCCAAATAAAATTGCAGGTTTGTCTATTTTTAAGACCTATGGGTCTACTCAAAAGATGCCATGTTGTATATTTTTACTTGTTACAATGCATAATTTTTATCAATCAATTAATCGATATTTGTCAAACAATGATACAAACACTGTCAATCACTAACTCTCTCATTCGATCAATCCACACATCAGTATACTCCATCTAACAATAAGAATACTAAAATTACTCTCTTCCCATCAATATACTCAATATATTCTCTATCAATCAATATACTCCCTCTAGAAATTAATATATCAATTCAACCACATTGTTGAGTTGATTACTATTGATCACTTTATCCATCAATCATCATTTACTTTCATTTTATAAACCATTTGATTAATTACTCTATACTTATCAATATATCATCTCGACATACTTGTTTACTATTAATCAATCATTAAAGATCGATAAATTACTCTACCAATCAATTAATCACTCTCCAATCAAACAATGTACATGACTTGAGTGCGATCACTTGAGTGCACTCAATCACTTGAGTGCAATCAGTAAATTACTTACTTTACCAATTAAGGGTATTTACTAACTCATTTATCAATTTACTAGCCCCTTACTAATCATTAGCTTACTCCATTTATCATTTGATTACTATCAACTAATCACATACTCTATATCAATTACCAATTAATGTTAAATACTTCATTACTTTATCACAAGCAATTTATTTTCAATCTATATTACTTTCTCACTTTAACCATGAATTACTTTCAATTAATCAATTATTAAACTCACTTGAATATGATATAACTCCTTCAATATCAAAGCTTACTCTGCAAGTCAATGTTACATAAATCTCCCATTCAATCAATTCCTATAAATTCATAATTTCTCCATTGAATGGTGCCAATAAATTACTATCAATTAATAACCCACTGTACCGGTGACACAACCTGCTCCTGCGACATTTGCTCCTTCGTCCATATCTCAAAATGTCAAAGGTTAAGGTCAAGGTCATGATTTGGTTTTTTGTTAAGGACAATGTGAAGATTAGGATTAGGGTTAGGGTTAGGTTTAGGTTTAGGATTAACATGGCAAAGTTAGACCGGAGCAATTGTCGCAGGAGCAATGTTATGGAACCACTTTACTGATCAACAATACTTACTCAAATCAACCACTATCTATTTTTTACACATTCAATAAAATTGACCTACATTTCAATTACTTTCAGTCAACCAACTACTACCTCATTATATCAGTCACTTTCAGTTAATTACTCCATCAAGCAATAACATTAATGCACTCAAGTTCAACCAATCAGTCAATTACTCTTGAACACTTATTCACCTTATCCAATCAATTAATTACGCACTCCACCATTCATTTACATTTCTTACTCACTCTTTCAATAGTATATCTACTTCATCAATATATCAACGAAAATATTGAATGCTCTATTATCTATGGATCGATAGTAATTCTATCCTCATCTGTCACGTAATTAACCATCTGAGCTTGCTATTACTCAACTCACTTTATACCACTCATTTATCTATTTACAAGCCACTCATTCAACCCTGTTCACAATCAATTAATTATTCAACCATTCTATTTTATAATCTACTATGCAAATAATTTATATACAAGTGAAATCAAGCTAATTTGAGAGGATTTTGAAAGAATCAAGCAAATGCTTTTCTATTCAAGCAAGTATCGGATAGACATGAGAAAGCATTTGCTTGCACTAAGAATGTTGTTGCTTTTGTTTGCTACCAATTGCTGGGCTTTTGCTGCATCTATAAGGACGGCCGAATGTGCCAGATCATTGCGGTTCCATAGGAATTACCAGTGTAAACAGGGTTTCATGAATGCAGACCTAACCACCATATTTCACCATATTTCAATAAAACCAATAAAAACAAAAGTCCAATCATTTCTTTAGACACCACCTTTCATTAAATTTAATGATAGTAGAGTATAATTTCACAGAACAATATGTTTTCAGGGTATACCTCTACAGAAAAGACAACACACAGTGATGTAATAAGTAATGCTCTTTCTTCATATATCTATTAACAATCTATTGTGCAAGGAAACAAAAAGAAGAAGTACAATAATTCATAAGAAATAGATAATCCTAATTCCCTTTCATGGTGGCATGATAAATAAAAATTAAAGAAATATCTTGTATAATAAAACAATTTAAAAATGTAATCATATCAAATAGACTTTTGGTGCGCTATTTATATGGACAAACACAATGACAGATATTCTCCACAATTGGGGGGAGTTCTAACTACACAAGGTTCTATTTACAAGCTTGGGGTATTTAAAAAGACGAGTACTTGAACACATTTCAAAAGGTTGTTCTGGAATTTAGACACTGATACAATGATAAAAGCACACCACTTATCTGATACATGAAAAAGCAAGAATAGTAAACCCAATACCCTTGATACTCCTTACCCCCAAAATGTCTAAATGATATGTTTTATCTTCCTAATACCAGTTAACCCAGATTCTTGAAGGGGAAAAAAAAAAAAAAAAGTGAAGAAGCAAGATCTTGTTTTAGATTACATCCTGCCAAAATGGTGCTTCTTTAGAACACTATTCTGATCATTCTCCCTTTAATACTGCTCCGCTAAGTTGCCTTGTTTTAACTGTTGAAAAGAAGACATTTCTAAGGACATTTTAAAAAAAACTGCATTGAAGTGACTTGGAAACCGAACAACCGAGGCAGTATTTTTTTTTCCTTCATACAACATTTAATATAACTTGCTGATGTCATAGAAAATCTTGACTTTGTACACATTACCCAAGTATATTGGGAATATTAGAAGAATGAGATGACGAAATATAAAACGGAGAGAGAAAGAGTTGGTCAACATTGGACTCAAATACAATCTTTAAATCAATGCCCCAGAAAGGTATAATCTCATCAACTACATTACATGTTTCAAACATACAGTTCCAATGGCTATATATATGTGAGGAGTTATGAAAACCATACGCCAAGTATGTATCCTCTCAAAATGTACAAGAGCAAATATAGTTTGTACGATAGATGTAGCGATTCTTGTCCCATCTCATCTGAACACACAGCACCAAAGACTAATGAATAAACAATGTCAGTTATGTACATATACAGGGTCCAACAAGCGCCCATTCCCCACACGCAAGGCTTGCAGTGCTTTCCAGTGCTAAGATAAATCTGTTCATGTCAGATCACAAGCTCTCCACACTGGACAACGGGCATAAGATCACAATAAATAAAGGAATCTGTCTAGTCCTCTAGAGTCATCTAGATATTCTAATTCCTCTCTAACTGCTATCATTCATACATGATATAATACCTACACAATTTACAAGGGCGAAGTGTTTCATAAAAGTATTACAAAGTTGAGAAGCTTTTCATGCCAACTTTTATTTGTTAGCGCTATGCCAATAGACATAATTCCAGTTTGGATTTTGAAGTACTCTTTTGGGAATGGGAGTGAATAAGATCATTTGCTCTGTGTCTCCTCAACCTGCATAAATGATGAATCATTTACAGTGCTTACTGGTGATCTGTTGATCAACAATGAAGGTGATATACATGTATGAGAATTCAATATTTTTCTCTATTCTATACCAAACAGTTCCATCAAGTTTGATATGCATGCGATGCATAGAAAATGATCTTGTTTGCCATAATGCAAAGTGTACAGATCCCACAGAAAATGCTATTTTGGCAAATGGCTCACAATGGCTAGTTTTCATGGCAGCTTTTTTTTTTCTTGGTTGCAATTTGACCATAATCTTCTTTTAGAAATAAAAGCCCACAACATGAATATATCCTCTTTCAAATTCATCTTGGGTCTGCAATAATCGATGATAGCAGCACATAGACTGATATGCAGCGCAAATGAATTCTGTCTACCCCAATTCCATCAAGTTCATTTTGATTATGCACAGGCATTTTCTTTCCTCGGTTACAAAGGACAGAACAATAGGAAATCTTGGAAATGGGAATACTACACCACAAACCATAAAGAGGCAAAGCTCCCTCGCTCTCTCTTCCATTACGATAGTGAGACCAAATTTTGCCTCGTCGAACACATCTCTGATCTATTTCTCCCAGCAGTTTAACGCAGTATATTTTTCATAATCTGTTCTCTTTGTGTCATCTCTGTCATTAGTAACAATGCTCATAAAATAATATGAAGGGATCCACACTAACAGGGGTCTGATGCACATGGGGATCCAAATTTTAACCCTGGACCCCCAAATTTGTACATTTAAACAGGAGGGGGGGGGCATATGCATACCCTAGAAATTACAATCAGGGCCCCCTGTGTAAAAAACGTTAATGTGGAGCCCTATAATATTACATTGTAAAACTCTCCCAAGCTGCTCTCTCTCTCTCGGTCTTTCTTGAGACCTACACCATTATGTAGATGACAAAGATCTCCATCTTTCTGACAGGTGAAAGATAGTGCGAGATAGTAAAACAAAGAAAAAGAGAGAGAGAGAGAGAGAAGAGCAAGAGAACGATGGAAACAAGGGGGAATGATGGCATGTATGAGAGAGGGTGACAGAAAAACAGAAGATCAGAAAGAGAGAGAGCGAGTGATACAGAGGGGGAGATGGAGAGAGAGAGAGAGAGAGAGAGAGAGAGAAAAACGTGAGCTGGAGAGAGATCTATACAGACAACTGTACAAAGCTGTTGTAGCTGGAGATATTCCTCTTGAGGATCTCCTGGCAAGGTCCAAGCACACGCTCAAAGCGCTGTCTGTCCAATTTGACGCACTTCAAGGGGCCGCGAGCTACAACGGTGGCAGCACGGGGGCGGTCTAGCAGTAAGGCAATCTCACCTGGTTTGAGAAAGGAGAGTGAGGATTTGAAAATCATCAATACTGGGAATCACGAAAATAGTAAATTCTAGAGGACTGCACAAAGCACTTTGCTATCTTAATGTGGATCGTAAAACAAGGGAGTATTGAAATATGGGACTAGAAAATTTCAAGCTTTAAGGCAATCTCACCGAGTTTTGTAAGGATTTTGAAATACATGTAATTCATATGCATGGAAGTTTAATACAAAAAAAGAAAAATCAACATTTTGCCACCAAAATAAATGGCTGTCGTTTACAATCCTAAAAGGTTTCTGGGTTTGCAGTACACAGACACATCTGAATGGCAAATTTTAGTCTAATTAAAATAGTATAAGTATATACTAACTTAATATATTAATATTGTGGTTCTACCTCTGCAATAAATGTAATATTTTGTGACTTATGCATGCTTCTCTGTACATACCACTACATTTTGCTAGGCTACATAAACACTGCCTTAGTGTCATAAGACAATCGAACTTGTTGACTTCACAAGGAAAGCAAAGCATCTTCATGTAAATTTATACAAAAAACACACAAATAAATAGTATAAGACTTACCAAAGTAATCTGATGGTCCTAGCTTGCCAACTTCGATCAATTCTGAGTCATTGCCATGACGCTGGAGGACGGCAGCTTGACCCTGAATGGCAAAGAAGAAAAAAATATAAAGTCAGAATTTTTTAAAGGAGTAAACCTTGCAATATTTCAAAAATTTATAGACTGAATCAGTGAGATATCTTTTTAAAACCACACGAGTATCTTTTTACCAATATACAGTTCTACAAAAAAATGATTTGTTTTCTGAAAGGAAGATGTGGACAATTAGAGCATAAATTCTGATCAGAATGGAGAACGAAGGAGAAAGCTTCTGTTAAGTATATGCACTGGTGCACCATCTCACAAATGGAATATTCAGAAGGCCCTATTTTCCTGCTCAAATGTCACCGACAAGAATGGAGGAATATAAAACTTTGTTTACACATTATGCAGTAAACCAATTCTAAATTTATTTTTTAAAATTTAATAAAACAACATGAGATTAAGGTAGCTTAGCGAAACAGGGCCCTCTTGCATAAAGACTTGCGATAAAACGCAACTCAAAAAATTAAACGCAAGTCCCAAATACAAGATCCTGATTGGTTGAAAATCGAGTTGCGTTTAATTTTTGGAGTTGCGTTGCGTTTAATCGCAACTTTTTATGCAAGAGGGCCCTGGTGGCATGAAAAGACGCATCCGGAACACAAACAGCAAAAATGTTGATGATAGAAATGAATAAAAAATATTATATTTTGACTTTTGCAATGGCAGTTTTGGTAATACTAGGCCTAGTCAATGTTGTACATGTGTTTTAACCTGCCCTATGGTTTAACAATTATTTTCTAAATAAAATCATGATTTTCAACAATATGCATTTTGCATTCTGGATGCATCTTTCGTGCTACTGCGTTTCGCTAAGCTGCTTAACCGTAGGGTGCTTTCTATAGATCTGTGTCTTATAGCATTTAGGGCCTTTGTTGCACATGCTGCACGCAGCTTTTTTTTTTCTTCACCACCACGTGCCATTCATTTACACGCATAATGTTTCTTATTGTGTCACTGTGGTTCTTTTGAGGTGGTTTACCATGCCATGCATGACAGTGTGAACAAGGCTTTAGTGGTCTAGTTTCCATACCTCAATGATCATGAAGAAGTCATCTCCCTGTTCTCCCTGGACAACGATCTTCTCGCCGTCATCAAACTGGACTGGCTCCAGAGCGTCTGCCACCGTCAGGTTCTCCCACATGTCAAGGTTTTCTACAAGAGAACGACAATTCAACATTGACTCTCTCTCCTCAAATCGTCAACTACTAAAGATATGTCTCTTTCACTACAATCTGCAAGAACTATGAGTTTTTCTAGAATAAAAATAACTTATCCCAATGCCCTTGGGCACGAGATGGTTACTGCATTAAACCTATTGGAATGAGATAATTCATGAGTTAACAGGTTAAAGTGTACCAACCACCTGAAAAAAGAATTTGTATACCGCAAGGAAGTATAAAATTATCCTCACAGAACTTTATTTGAAATTTTATAGGTCAAAAGCTTAGGAGTATGAAGGAAATAAAGGATAACATGAAGGTGCTCGCGCGGAACCGAACCTCCGAGTTGGGTTCTGTGCAAGCCCTTATCTTGGCGAGCGCGTACGGGTGCGTTGAGTAGTCTACTCACGGGTCGCTTTTCTGCTTATAGAGAGTATAATTAAACTTGTAATATCTCTTTATAGAAGTGATATTCGAAGCACATATTTGGAATATAGTAGAATGACATGGAACCTCTAACAATACAGAATGAAATATTTTTTGGTGATTGGTACCCTTTAAGATCAACTCACATTCCCTTCTAAAAATCAAGGCCTGATTACATTCAGATTCCTAAAAGATCTAATTTCCCTACATTTCTTCACTTCCCTTGATTCTTTACAAAGAGTCAGGTACACTCTCGTTTACTCTTATTCAGAAAACACAACATTTCATGCATAATTCTGTTCTACAAGTAATATTATCAATCCATTAATTATTGTTGCCAAATCGTTGGGATAATTGTCAAGTTTCAGTTTCATTCATAGAGTTGGATATTTGTCTCGATGTATTTTCTTACATAGTTTTCTGCTTATACAAGCAACTATACTTTAAGAGTTTGAGAAAAGAAATAGTACATTGCAGTCAAAGTTAGTGGACAGTAATTCATATTTGTTTCGTTTATTCAGCACCTCATGTTTTAGTTGGAGATCCACCAAAGGATGTTTATTGGAAGGACATATTCATAATACGCATTTAGACTATGTTGAGAAAAGTTTGGGATGTGTTACATGTATGCTCCTATTTTGATTATTATTAGTGAGGTTTAAGCAATTTCTGTTTGCTGTGTTTATAATGACAAAATCATTGATTTTGTTGCTACTTTCTAAATTGACAAAGAACTGAAAACACTTCAGGAGCACCCCGATTCATTCATGTTTGAGAAATGTTATGGATTATTTGCGTCTGTAGTTGCCAGTTGAGATTCGATTTGAACGATTCAGATAAGATACGTTTTCATCCAAAGAGGGGAGGGACATTGTGTTCTTGCAATATTATTGTTGGTATTCCAATCTTGTTTCTGCACAATGCACTTCCTACATGTATGACCCCAAATGTAATACATACATGTATGCGATAACCTAAATTACATTATGTAAACAATCATAACATTCTTTCCCACCATTGATCTCATGTCATGGAAGTTACACACAATGTGTGTATAACATGTATTCTCAGTACGTAATAAAGAAAGACATCACTTGTTATCTGGACACTGTGAGATAAAGTCATGTTTCAGTTCTGTATTTTTCTCCCCTTACACTAAACACCATAACAGTTGACTTACCAAGGATCGAAACCTTAGTGAGGAATTCCTCATACATCTTCCTCTTGCGCACTTGGCTTCCCTGAAAGGAGAGGGAAAGAGAAAGAGAGAAAAAAAGATTGGTCATGAAAAGATGGAAAGTTACAACATATCACTGTTAACAATCAAAATGAATTATCGACTGGAAAGTGTTATATAGATCCACTTGTATATCTAGCATATAGGATCTGCTGGTCACGCATCCATTTGCATCATTCTGCCAGACAAAGAACGATATGTACATGTACAAAGACAAAAAATGTGTATCGTAATAGATAAGAACAGATGGTAAGGAAACCCCTTTGAAGCAATTTGCTTATAAAGGCTTGTTCACATATGTGAAAATATGTTGCTCGCAGCTGGTTTCTCCATCCTCAGGGTCTACTGTGGCATATGTGAACCTGCCGTATTAAAGTAGGGTGCTACAGCATCTCTCTACATGTATCTCTATCTCTGCAGCACCCCCACATAATAATCGCAAGGGCCCCCATATAGACATAGAAGAATGAAAGAAAAAGTGACAATGCCCACTAGATCATTCACTCATCACCATTTTCATTATCTTGCCTCTTCTACAGATACAGCATTAACAATTCAGAACTCTTCCCCAGTGGTTTGCAATTCTTTCGCAACATGGTTGAGAAAAGGACGTTACTGAAAAATAGGCATTCTTTAAAGGACTAATTTAAAGGCTTCCTTTTCTTTTTGTTACAGAGAGAAAGTGGCTAAATATATTTCTGTACTGTTAATCATCAAGTAAACTGTAAAAGCACCAGCAAATTTACAAGTTCTTGATAAAATCACATTCAATAATATACACCAAGTACACATGGTATTTATAAGTAAGAAGAACTTTGCAAATCAAAGACAAAATGTCGTGCAATTCATTTGGACTACTAGCTTTTTTTTTTCTTTTCTGAATGGAAAGGGCTCTATATACATGTATTGTAGAATTTATCCCTATAAAATATAATGAATGCCAAATTAGCAATTTAACACATATAATATTGGTGTAGTTCCACATGTACAGTTTCAGATTCTATGTGAACGAGGTACACAAGGATCAATTTAATGGCAGAAAACTATTCCCCTATTCAATCTAGATAATAGTCCCAATTTCAACTATCAGGGGCATAAAAGATGGAAGAATACTGATTTTACATATTTTGCCATGTCTCACTAATTGTGGAAGTGCCCTAGATGCATGTGTCTGAAAAGATATGAAGGTTCATTTATGGTATTTGATAATAAGGTGGCAAAGAAGGTCAAATCTAAAGAAATGAAGTAAGATTAAAATCCTCATCTTCCTCTCAATAACACGACTCTTCAATAACATGCCCAGCATTGCCATGATTGCATTATTCACTCACAAACAAGCTCCCGTCAGTGGTTTGCCTTGTTTGATGGCACTATCCCTTACACTGATGATGTCATAGTGCTGAGTAAACATTGCCACACACCTCAAGAGTTTGAAGGTCCCACCCGATCAATACCCTCTAGCTTTAATGAAACACTAGACTCTGCTCGATCATCCTATCACCTTACTGTACGTCAACCCGTGTACTTCTTGCTAGAGCATTCATTATGGAGGGGCAGCGTAAAAGCCGCACTTTTGTTGAGAGCATGTTCTAATTTGGCGAGTGACTAAGGAAATCAATTTCCTTATATTGACTTGTCATCCCACTAAATAAAGATAAAGGGCTTCTTGCCACAAGAAAAAAGAAGAGAGAGGGGGAAAAAAATGAACCATCCCAAGACATACCTCTAAACTCCCCAAACTTAGCACTTCTTTATTTATCCTAATTTATCAATAAACAAGTCATAGTACTTAAATCTAGAGGTAGAGAAAATTGTTGTTTAATTACAAGTAATGATGAGTACAATAAAACGAATGAAATTAAATGAAAATAATGTGACATCTATTGACTCGTACATAATGAGTATGCCCAAAGCTAATGAAAAGAAACAAAAAGAAAATAATGACTTATACTAAAACAGATACAATTACCAATGATGTAGCATGTACTTGAACAAATTAGGTAATGGTCATGTCGTTAATTTTCCTGGCAAACATGAGTAGAAGGACCTCAGAGAATTGAATCATACACGCCTTCACCCCAGCCCCTCGTCTCAAATCAGCATATACATGTATACCCTGTAATTTACCATTCCCAAACATATTTCATTATCAGGTGGTTTAAATATAGTCACATGTTAGTTAATAATAATAATAATAATAATTCATATGATTTATAAAAGGAGTTTCCTGCAATACATTAAAAAACAAAATTGATCAACAACAACAAGAAAACCTGCAACTTCCCCTCGATTTGCAGAGCTTCTCGGTGCATTTTATTAATGATACTGTACGTAACGAATGGCCTTTGATGAGGATTAGAGAGACAAGTATGCTTACCATGAGAATTCGTCTGTAGCTGTCCCTGTCAATTCCCCACAGCTTAAGATCAGTCTTAGCCTGCAAAACAGGAATAGGAATCACAAAGGGAATGACAACCAGGGGGGTGATTCACTAACTGGGATCGATATCATTCCTAAAATCAATTTTCGGGATTGATTTCATTCCCAGCTTAAAATTAATTCCACCTTACTGATTCACTAAATCGCTTTTAGGATGGAATCAATTTTATCATGAATATATATGAGCGCAAATGAATATTTACGAGCGCACTCATTCCAACCAATCAACGTACTCAAATTTCAGTCACCCGACCTAATTCTCTACTTAGCGCGTAGCTAGTGCGCGTTACCTAGCTACTGCATTAATTGCGCGCACGCATCGACTGGACATACACAGGGCTAGGGCCTATGGCTAGGGCAATGAGCGTGCAGGCAGGCACAGCGTAGCCGCGCCCAGGTTGGGGCGCGGGCGGGCATGCAGTGGAGTGACCGTTTGTGATTGTTAGGAGCGATCCGGATCACTCCCAACCTTAAAATCAATTCAGAGGCTGGAATCAATCCCAAATACCTTAGTGAATCAGTCACTAAAAGCGATATCGCTCTTAGGATGGATATTGTTCCTAAAATTGATTTTTTCTTATTTGGGATTAATTTTAGCTGTTAGTGAATCACCCCCCAGATAATAAAAATAAGTGAGTACACAGGGCACTTTGCCCATAATCCCTTTAAAAAAAGGTCCATCTTAAGGGACCACGGCAGAAAAAATTCTGTCAATAGATTGTCATGCATAAAAGTGCTGATTGTTTGACTCACAAGTAAAATTTTTATAATTTGTATTTATTTTTCTAATCTGGATTGTTAAATGTAGGAATAAATTTCTTACCCATATGAGCAAAAATCATTCTACTCTTTGATTCTTACCCATATGAGCAAAAATCATTCTACTCTTTGATTCTTACCCATATGAGCAAAATCATTCTACTGTTTGATTCAATCTTTGATGGATAACACAACAGAACCTACCCATTGGCAACACACAACATATACAAAGTGATGATTTATCATCCCTCCAAACTACCCTAATTTGCTTTAGAATTGTCTGCTATAAGCCATAAAGGTGTTATAGCTAACATCATGTCAGCAGACACTACATAATATAAATTTATCTTGATTTAAGGTACATGTATAAGTATACACTACAGTGCTTCCCAAAAAAAGTTAACGGTTGGAAAAAGTCTCGCTAAATCAATATTTCAGGATATTTTCCATAAATTTTCAATCTTATTGATAGCTTAGGGTCTCTCCTATGTAATAACACCAAAAAATCTGACTTGTTATTAAGCTTGAGTGATCAAAAACCACTTTTGTGAAAGGGTGCAAAATTCAGACTTGACAAGAATTGGTATTGGTCCAGCCTGGTATGAACGAAGTTGAGAACCATTTAAAATTGATTGAAAAAAGTCTCCCCATTTAAATATTTCAAAATATTTTCAGGAAATGTTCATACCTGTAGAAAGCTTAGGGTTTCTTCTATCAAGTGACACCAAAATACCTCACAATCTTTTATGCTTGAGTGAGCAAAAGCCAATTTTGTGAAAGGGTGCAAAATCCTTACTAGACAAATGTTTGTTTATGTTCTGGCTGGTATCAGCAAAGTTGAGAGTCATGAAAAGACTTAGAAATGTCATATTCTGATCATTAAAAGACAATTTACGAAAGAACAGAATCTGTTCACTGTATGTCCTGATATATCCCATCAAAACTTTAGGGCTGAGTGAGCAAGCCAGGTGAAATTAAAAGACTCACCAAAAGTAATAATTTGAGACACTCAACAAAGTAGTTAATTGCTCACTCAAGCAAAAGAAGTTGATGGGATGTGTAAGGAAATACAAAGAACAAAGCCTGTTATTTCATAAATTGCCTTTTATTGACCAGAACTTAAATTTCTAAGCCTTTTCATGACTCTCAGCTTGGCTGATACCAGCCAGAGCCAATAACAATTCTTGTCACGTCTGGATTTTGCACCCTTTCACAAAATTGGCTTTTGCTCACTCAAGCGCAGAATATTGGTTGATATTTTGGTGTCGTTAGATAGAAGAGCCCCGAAGCTATTCACAGGTATTTCCTTAGAATATCTTGAAACATATATTTGGGAAGACTTTTTCCAACTGTTAACTTTTTTCTGGGATGCACTGTATAATTTATCAGTATGCAGTAGAATACAAGTAGAAAAAATAGCCCAACATAATCAGTGATGATTTCATATTGCAAATTTTGTATTGAAAATGTTAATTTGTCAGTATCATCCATCTTCTGGAACACACATATAATATACTAGTATAGAAATGTATGACTGGACAGACTGACTGACAATGCGTTGAAACAAACAGACTGATACCTTGACTGTAGCAGCTCTTGGGGTGCCATAGATGAGGGCCAGCTCTCCAAAACTGCTGCCTTCACTGAGGGTTACGACACGTTCTCCATCCACATAGATCTACACCGGGAAAGAACATAATAGTGAATATAATAAAAAAATGAAAACAAAACAAAACAAAAAGTGATGGCTTTGTTTCATTATGTGTGACAAATTTCCTCATAGCAAATCAAATGCAAGGATGTCAGCAGCTTATGTGCATACAATAATGACATTTAAAAAAAATTATTTAAAAAAAATAGAAACAGGCCTCAGGACATTTCATCATACAATTGCACAAAACTTCCACTTCCTGAATCCCAATTTATCATCAAGGAGTACGCCTACATTCACAATCCAAAACTCTATCAAATAGCTTAATTTTTTTAACAACTACTACTGTTCTACATTCTGAATTTTTATTATACAGTATATTCTGAAACAGACATTTCATCACAGGGTATTTTTACATCCCACATCTTAAATTATTACTTATCAGGGAAAGAAAACACCACATATTGAATTTCCTTATCAAATTTGCTCATATAAATCACTAATATATCAAATTTTGCATAAATGTCTTTTTTGAGAAATTGAGTCACGAATGTAAGAGACATTTGTAACCATAGCCCATTGACGATGTGGTACCGGTATGTCAGTTTCAACAAGATGTTTGGGGCAATGACATTGCAATGAAACTATATCCATGCATCTATTTCAATAATAATGATAATAATACTCACGTCCACTTCTCCCGAGTCAATGACATAGAAGTTATCGCCTTCGTCACCTATTCATGTCGAGGGAAAGGGGAGGGAGGGGTAAGAAAAGCGATGGATAACGGTGAGAATGG
This sequence comes from Heliocidaris tuberculata, assembly GCA_025618425.1. Lineage (NCBI taxonomy): Eukaryota > Metazoa > Echinodermata > Echinoidea > Camarodonta > Echinometridae > Heliocidaris > Heliocidaris tuberculata. Next base: position 14,578,579 of record CM046836.1, on the reverse strand, counting down.
TATAAATAAATTTCTCTCAAGGAGCATTAATCACATTAGCCACAAATGAGCAGCACATGAGTGCAAAATGTGAACAGTGACATTATCCATTACATAAAACTGAACAATATACATGTAAACTACCCAAGGGAGGCAACCGGCCCCATTCGTTTCTTCCAATCCAAAAGGGCTTGTTCATATGTGAACAATGGAGTCAAGTTAGCCGTGTATGAGCGGCACATTACCGCAAACGTGAACATATTGCGTGACACTCTATCCATTACGCTGAACTGAGCAATGAACTTCCCAAGAGCTGCAAAACACCCTCACTTCTTCAAATCCATAAGGTGTGTTCATATGTGAACTCTGAAGTCACATTAGCAACGAATGAGCCACATATGATTGCAAACGTGAACACTGTTTTGATCTTTTCATTACACAGAACTGAGCAATATAAACTTCCCAAGGTTGCAACCAACCCCATTCATTAATTTTCCTACCAATCCATAAGGCTTGTTCATAGCTGAAAACTAAAGGAAGTGAAACAAAATTGCTATGAATAGAATGTCTGAACATATCCAGAATGCATCTCCTGAAAAGTGAACAATGAAGCAAGTCATCCATCAGAATGGAGGGAACTTCAATACCGTAATTGATTTCATCAATTTCCATTGTTCTCCTACATTTCTCCCCAAAGGGCTTGCTCACATGCACAATGAAGAAAGAATACATTCTTAAGAATGCTGGATATCGAAATTAGATGCAGAAAAGAACACCACACTTTGCACCAAACATAAAGCTGTTAAAATTACCCCTACAGATTTCAACTATCCTCATTAATTCGTGCTTCGTCAATGGTTTGCAGTTTATTCACAGGGGACTATGCTCATGCAAACCCCTCCCCCCCAAAAAAAAAAAAAAAAAATCAATTTCTTTACTGCTATCTACAGAAGATGTTGAAACAGAGAAATTTTGTGTTGACATTTTGTCCAATCTTAATCAAAGACATTATTTCAACAACTACTGCTTTTCAGAAAAACAGAAAAATAGAATTTCTAAATTTGCATTTTTGTATCCCACAAGCATTTCTTCCAACAAATATACAGTATACTGTATCTTCCAACAAAAGGGAATAAAAATAGCATGCTGGATAAAATAAAACAACTTTTTATAAGGCCTGAAGCAAACACATTTCATTCAACTAAGCATTTCTAAGAATTATGAACAGTGACATGCTCGCATTAAGAAAACAAAAATATGTACATGTGAATATAAATCAAATACATACAATCTACTTAAAAATTAATAAAGGCTGAAATCTATCAATATTGACAAGATTTGTCATAAAAATGTGGTTCAAATTCAGGTCGGAATTCACCGAAGCACAATTTCTGTGAGCCTTTATCATGTTTAGCAGTTAAAAGCGTCCTATATTTGCGGAAGGCTTTTAGCCAGGAGGACTTCATGGCATCGGAAAGAAGCTAAACCCATCTGCAATTTGAGTAGAAAATTTGCAAAACAACCTGATCAGCATCTTGTAATATATTTTTTTTTTTTGTGAGGAGATATAATTCATAAAATAATTTTTTTTTAGTTTCTAAACCTAGGCCCCAAAATTGTTTGTCAGCAAATTTTGAATAAAAACTATGTGCCAAGATCCCTGACCTGTACATGTACATGGTCATGTAGTATTTGCATGCCCATACTTCTGAGGAAGCTTTCGACAACACAAGTTCACCTTTTTAACCCTTTCAGGACAGGAATTATTTAAGGGCAAAATTGATCACATTTTGTTCTTCAAATTGGCAACAATAATATTTTTCTCGTAGTGCTACATGGTTCTAATAAAATGTAATGCCTTTGAAAACAACATACATTCTTAAAACCATTATCGAAAAGTTGAAAAAGTTGCCAATTTTGACAAATAACAATGATTTTGAACCTCTCAATGTGTTGCCAATTTAAGGATTTTAAAGCTTATTCTTGTTTTTAAAATTCCTGGCATCAAACGCAATTTGGTCATGCAACAAAAGTGGACATAGGATGTGCAGAAATTTTTGCTCTTTCTACTCATGCATCTGGTATATTTTTTAGAGCTCTGAATCAAATGTTATTGAGCCAAACCACAAAATGTGGTCAATTGTCTTGAAAGGGTTAACAAGGCTTTTAGGATCTGCCTTCCCCTCTTGTGATGAAATAATTAATCACAATACAAAATGTAAAAGTTCAAGATAGGGAGAGAATATAATACATATACCTAACAAAACTGAACAGGGGAAAAAGATTTTCTATGCTATTTTTTTTTACATTAAGGAACAAATCAATAAAGCACAAAAATACAGAGTATGCCAATATGCTGATATTTAACCAATAGCACTTGCACCTCATAGATCCATTTTACATGTTCCTTGCTTATTGATTTGAGACCCAATTTTAAAACCCCAGCTACAACCCGGTTTAAGAATGCAAAATTACCAGGACGGCCAATAATGCTCATTTTAAATCCTACAATGCTGCACCAAATGAACATGTATTGAACTAGATAGTAATCACCTATGGTTAACAACTACATGTATTTGAATGATATTACCCTTGCTGGTTCTACTACACACACACACACAAAAATCCCCAAATAGCAGGAGTATTGACAAAAAGATAATTTTTAATTAACAATTCAGAACATCTGTGCAGAAAAGCAAGCAATGATGGAGTATTTGGCATGATTTCCATATCACCACCCTTAGGCTTGCTTATAAATACCAGACCTCATTTTGTAAGCATCAAAGACGATCACTACACAGTACATGCAATCTCTATCTACTATCAAAACTGGGGAAGAGAATTGAACACACAGCATCTGCTGAAAGCCAAAAAGGATGTTAACTCATAATCAATTCACAACAATTCACACTTTTCTGGCTCTAATTAGTACATGCAGACAATACAGGCCATGTATAGGAACAATGTCTGTCTCAAAAATGCTTAATCTGTCATACCTGTACAGAGTACACAAAATCATGAATACATCTCAAATAAGAATTTGTCTCCAAATATAGTTTGGGATTAAAGACTAGCCAAAGTAAAATCAATGTTCTGTTCTTTCTTTTTTCCCCTGTGAAGAGAGGGCTGTTAGCATTGATGTATTAAAGTCAAACGTGATATACGAGATGTAACACCATTTTAGAGTGAGTAAATTTATCAACGTAATGGGGGAATGTGTTGACATTCTTCTTGATAATTGCACTGAAAAATTAATGCCTTAGAAATATATGAGAATGACGTCATTCCTTGCTCCATTACAACTAGGTGATTATGAACACACCCAATCTTACCTTGTAGCCATTCTAGCATTCATACATTCTTTCATCTTATCAATTCATTCAATTCTCTTTCTTTCACTTGACTTATCAATTTCTAACAGTCAGAATATATTTATCCATTTATCCTTACAAATTCTATATGACTAGAATATGATGTCAAAAGAATTATTGATGATTGCTTCTTTTGCAAATCACAGAATTGAAGGGGGAAAAAAGTTGCACTGGTGTTTATTACCTTGAAAAGGTACGGAGGAATATATCAAGAGAATAAAGCGCAGTGAGATAATTATTAGTACAAAATCAAAGAATGGCTTAAAACACAAGACATACTGAAGCTTTTCACCTTGTACTCATCAGAGTGAAATGCAAGAGTGAACAGAAACCAAAATTGAACAGTATAAACCGCATTAGGGAGAACAAAACGTAGGAAAAGAATACTCAGCTCTGCTCCACATACAGGCCTATTTGCTATTTGCTGCAACAACATTCATTTCTCTCTCTCTCTCTCTCATTTATTCCTTCTTTTCTATTTTCTCCCACTCAGTTATCTGTATAAGCCTAATGATCATCCCTTTCGAAACTGATGTCCTGCAATCCAATTAGAATTAGGCCTCATAGAAACTGGATTCAATACCATGATCTCTCTATCTCTTTCTGATTCTCCCGTTTTAAAATTTTCTGGTCTTCTTTTGTTTATTTTAGAACAGATCAATAATTTTCATATTCCTGAGTTGCAATACGATTGGCATTATACTCCACATGTAGGTCTACATGGACTAGCTGGGTACAATACAATTACACTCATTTTTCTTTGTTCCCTGCATTCCTTCTTTCGTATTTTTATTCTTCCGCTCTCAATCTATCTGCTTTCTCTTAGCGGATAATAAGATAAATAAGATTGCCATGCATTACATTAGACTGGAGAATTAATATCTTAACAAGAATCCATTCAATTACACTGTTTCTTTCTGTCTGTTTCTCTGTCTCTCTCCTTCTCTGTTACATTCATTTCTTTTTTGCTCTTTTTTTCCACCTTTAATTTCTCTGTATTTTTTTACACTGGTGCACTGCATTCACATTTCTATCATGCTAGACTTGATAATTACAAGATCTCTCTGTCTCTCACTCCGGCTCTCTGTCTCTTCCTCTCTCTCTCTTTCTTATTCATTCCTTCTTTTCATGCTTTTTATACTGATTTGTCCCTTTTCCGTTACTGTACTGAAATCAGATCACCATTATGCTTGACTGGTTGCTGAAGTGAATCAGAACCTTTTTACACTTTCTCAATCATTCTTTTGTTCCTTGTTGTCATTATTTCCTCCACCATGCTTGCATTATCTACTCAATCTGCTTGGCTTATTCATTCATACCCAAATCATTACAATTATAATTTACTTCCTCCATCAGCCACTCAAGCTTGTCATTTCTCTGAACGATTCATTTGTCTATTCTTTCATTTCCTATCCATGCATTTGCTCTAGCGCATGGTGCATCATTTCAATGAAAACAAAAAACAAAGAACAAACAAAAAAACAACAACACAGGAGCAGAGAATAGTTTAGTTCTGGAAAGCATTAATTTTGCCCTAGATCTGCAACGACTACCCAAAAAAAACAACAACAAACAAACAAAAACAAAAACAAAAACAAAAACAAAAAAACAAACCCCCCAAAACCCCCCAAAACCCAACAACAAAACAAAAACAATAACAAAAACATAACAAAACCAAAAAAATTCCCAAACCAAAACAAAGTGAAAACCAATGATACCAATGAAAAGGAGAAAATTTTGCCCAACAAAAAACATAGAGGAGATCTCATCTCTTCATAAGGAAAACAAAATCTACATGTAGTGCATTAGTTTTACCTTGCTGTATGACGACCTGGCCGGCATCGTGCTTAACTGGATACATGGCATCAAATATGTCACTGAAAAACAGAACAAGAAAATTGCTAATGATGATGTTTTTGTTTTTACTTCACCTGACTGCTAAGAAAGCAAGTATAAATGCTTGTAGATTTGCAATTAAGGGTCCTAGTTGCATAATCTGAGTATTATCTGAGAGATTTGGTTATTAACCCTTTCAGGACAGGAATTATTTAAAGCTCACAGACAGTCTCGGTAGCAAAAAAAAATACTGGCAAGAAACTTATCTAACATAGTCACATACTATTCTCCTTTTACCATAAGACACATGTACGAGATTATTTTAACATTCCATTCACGATTTCGAACAAATTTTAGTGTAAATATCTGTAAGAAACGCTTGGTAACGGCTTTTCACTGCCTCACGCTAAGACCATATCCACCCGAAGGTTCCCCGCACAATAAACCCAGCGCTTCGCACTGTGTGTAGCGTATTCTATAACACACGGCAATCCCAATGTGCATAATGTGTGTGGCCGTTGTTTGAATTTACATCCCCTCTTTTTTGGGCCAGGGATTTTTATTACTTTTCACCTTTCATTCGATAAATACTTCACTTGAGGAGGAAAAACTTCACAGTATCTTAGTTATGTTAGTACCCTGCTATTTATTAAGTAAAATCAAAGAAATCTCACGAAAAGTTTTTGAGAGCTTCCCAAAACTATCTCTTACCTTTAAGGACTAAATTGATCACATTTTGTTCTTCAAATTGGCAACAATAATATTTTTCTTTTAGTGCTACATGGTTCTAATAAGGTGTAACGTCTTTGAAAACAATATACATGGTTAGTAATTTTGTCATAAAGTCGAAAAAATTGCCAATCTTGATAAAAATGAAGGATTTTGAACCTCTCAATGTGTTGCTAATTTAAGGATTTTAAAGCTTATTCTCCTTTTTAAAATTCCTGGTATCAAATGCAATATGGTCATTCAACAAAAATGGACATAGTGTGTGAAGAAATTTTGCTCTTTCTACTCATGCATCTGGTATATTTTTTAGAGCTCTGAATCAAAAGTTATTGAGCCAGACCACAAAATGTGGTCAATTGTCTTGAAAGGGTTAAACATTAATGCCTTTTCAAAGAGGACAAGCACATCAACAACACTTCAAACTAAGAATCTTGTGATTACAAGACTAATCCTTTACCTTGCATCTTCAAATTCAGTCAAAACATAAATTAAATACATGACCTTTAACATTTGTAAGGAACGCTTTTCCATGAACAGAAGAAAAAAAAAAGAGACGAAAAAGAAGGTGAGGTAGAACAAGCAGACGCTCTTTGATTGAATGTCAATTTCTAAGAACATAAGTGCATTACCCTTTTTAAGGTCCAACAAGCCAAGGCTTTATCACCATCAAGGATCCCCCAAATCACTTGCAAAATGCCATCAGGTCAAGACACTTTTGGATGGGATTTTGAAAGTAATTGGATTGTCCTCCATGATGAATATGAACATCTTCTTCTATCTTACATTCTTTCTTTGAACAGCAAAAAAGATCATTTTGACAATTTTTCTTAATCAAAACTTATTTCTATCTTCCAATCTATCTTTTTATCTCTCTATCTCTCTATGTATCCCTCTCTGTGTATCTCCTCTCTCTCTCTGTCATCACTTTCTTTCAAAATTCCCTTCTTTATCTCGGTCTTTCTACCCAACTATCAGGACCATCACAAACACATAGGGCTATAAACATGATATAATAAGAGAGTACTTCATGAATAGGCCCGTTTGTAATTAGTACATGGTACAAATGACCCTGACATGACCCCAGTTTGCGCATGCACACGCACTTGTTTTGGTGGACGCGCTTCTTGTTTAACCCTTTCGAAACAATTGACCACATTTTGTGGTTAGGCTCAATAACTTTTGATTCAGAGCCCTGAAAAATATACCAGGTAAATGAGTAGAAAGAGCAAAAATTTCTGCACACACTATGTCCATTTTTGTTACATGACCATATTGCATTTGATCCCAGGAATTTTAAAAAGGAGAATAAGCTTTAAAATCCTTAAATTGGCAACAACTTGAGATGTCAAAATCATTGTTTTTTCATCAAAATTGGCAATTTTTTCAACTTTTCGACAAAATCTGCAACCATGTATATTGTTTTCAAAGACATTACACCTTATTAGAACCATCTAGCACTGAAATAAAAATATTATTGTTGCCAATTTGAAGAACAGAATGTGATCAATTTAGCCCTTAAATAATCCCTGTCCTGAAAGGGTTAACAAGTAAAATCATACTGGTGTGCACATCTTTGTGAGTTAAAAATGATAGCGTATAAAGGTCAATTGTACTCGGTACAAATGACCTTTTTATCTGCACATGCACAAATTGCAATTACGAACTGGTCTATTCGGACACTGCCCCAAAATCTAAAACACTGGGAAATAAACCATGTCTCAACAGTGTTAACCCTTTGAGTACTGAATCCTCTTATTTCCATAGGCTTAATACAGGAACCATGTAGTTCCCATAGGCAAAGGATTAAAAATTGCAAGACAAACCATGTGTAATACCTACCTCCTCTCTGTTTCATCCAGGTGGGAAAATAACACGTTCTTAGAAATGGCTTTGGAGAGAGCAGCCATGGTCTTGTAGTCTTTGGGAATCACCTGAGAAGATACAGAAAAGAAGAATGCAATGAACATATTCAATAATCAGTGCTATTCCAAATCGCTTGCTAAGCCTTGCTCACATATCATATGACGCAGTAAAGTTTTTTGAAAAATACTGCTGTAGCAAAAAAAAAAAAATATCATGAGTATAAAATGAATTGAAAATGATTTTTAAAAGTAGCTGATATAACATGATACAACCTAATGAAATCCTTGTGTCTGATTGACTATAAAATCTATATCGTAGAATTCTGGTAGCTCCTACAATTAACAATTGCATTCATTACAAGTTTTATGAAACAGGGATATGATTGATTTCTAAAAATTTGACCCATCATAACAGCCCAAGAGCAATGGAAATCAACATAACACTAAATATGCACATTGTCAATTACACAGCAACTCAAAATATTAGAGAAGGAACAACAAAAAAAAATCATCATTGCATAATGACCAAGTTTTTAATTCTTAGCCTGAAGCCAATATTTTATGATATCTAGACGATTCAGGCTTCATTGCTTGCAGAAGAATCGGAAGACTTTTGAGAATCTGACCTATCAAAAATGCCCTAGAGCAGTTGAAATCAATATCACACAAAGAAATGCACATCGTCAATAACATAATTATATTACAGGAGCAAAACTATAAAAATAGTTTCTCCTTCTCCTTGATATCATTATTATCCTCCACTTCATTTTACCTGTTGAAAGCCGTGGAGAAAACCTGTGCTTAATAGGTACTTAATTGAGCCACTTCCATTAATAGTGGAAGCACACAAATGCACAAAAAAAAAGCTGATAATCAAAGATTTGATTACCGTTTTCTCAATGCACGCAGGAGGCTATTCTTTCAGACGTGCAGGGAAGAATAATTGAATTGAGAGCTGGGAGGCTTTTGTAGCAAAGAAATCGGCAGAGGGATTGCTGGTTACTTCTATACCAGAAACTGCTTAAGGCTCTACAGCAATGCCTTCATTTTAAAGGTATACATGTAGATCTGTGAAGCACAAGATTCCAGACTGCCTTCATATTTCATGCAAAGAGTTTTCTATCAAAAATGTTAGCTTTGAAAGATGCGAATCTTTATGTGATAGCAAGAAAGATATTTCGGATGTACACCTAGATTTTGACTCAGGTATACTCATTTGTACATTAAATGCATGCCTGGCTTAATAAAGTATCTCTGGTTTATATAAACTTGATAAAAGAAGGTATCCTACATAATAAATCTATATATTTACTGTAGCAATACTGTACTCAGCATGTTTTCCACTGAAAGAATTAAAAACAAAACAATTGCACCAAACTACCACTTTTGCATGTATTTTCAGCCATTAAGCATATGGTTTAAGGATCACAATAATGAAAACATTATTGCATACTGAAAGGAATGCTACCCTAGGCCATTAGTTTTCTCAGAATTCAAGATTACGAAGTTAGGTTACTGAGAAATATTCATACCCATAATTAGTTGTCAGGAAATTTAATAAAATCACATCTGTTTTTGAAATATTGTCTGCCAGTAGCCAAAAGAGCATAAAACTCGCATAAAGCGCTATCAGTTGACTCTCTTTTTTTTTCCTGAGGAAAAACGAGACTGCCAAATTGTTTTGAGTAATAAGGTACATACAATAGTGTATTTGTGACAAAAGTCAACTGTGGCAGTCCAGTGTTTGTTCCATTAGTGGACCACGAAAATGGCGACTAAAATGCAAACCTGAGTTGACATCTGTCTTGAGTAGATCGGTCTCTTCATGAATAGTGCGCTTTATATAGACCAGACGTCACATGGTGCCGATTTGCCGGCAAACATGTGGCAAACGTGCGGCAAACGTTCACGAGAACTTCGCACGAACTCCGTGAAAATGTCGTGTGAGCAAAACCTTCAAAAATCGTTCATGAAAGCGTTGGTTTTTTTGCTTGTGAATAGTTAGGGAATTCTTCATGACATTCGAAAATTAATCATCACGAATGGTAGGCAAATTAACAGATGGCCCCGACGTGAAAGGCTCGCGTTTGCTTCTTTGGCGAAGTCACCTATTTTGAAGAAGTACACGAACAGTTCGTTAATAGTTCTCGAAATGATCAGACAAACTTTGCTGCTTTCGCGAGACATACGCCAGGCATTCTCGAAACTGTCGAAATCTGTTTGGGGTTTCACAAAGATTTTGCGAACATCACGCACGTCGTGAGTAGGTCGTCACGGTCGTGAGTATATGACAAAGCTTTTCAGACATTTTCGAGAACAAATCACGACCTGGGATGCTGGAAATGTTCGCAAAAAATTTCAAAGTTTTTTTAAATTTCTGCCAAACTAAAAACAACTACTCCAAACAGTTGACAACGCTTCCGAACTCCAGTGCATGTTTGGCGAACTTTTTGAGCCTAAAGTACGAATGTTGGACTTTGCCATTTTTTCCACATTTGCATCCTTCGCGAATCGTTTGCGTGCCCCATGAAAACCCATCTTTAGTGGATGAATTGTGATTAATTGCATCATGTTATTCAGCCAGACTGTCCTGCAGATTGTTGTACGGGAAATGTAGCTTGTATTTTTTCTGGTATTCACCAAATATTTGCTATGAGCTAAAAACTGAATACTTGGTTATCATGCAATGAAAATAATTTCTTCTTCTTCTCAGAAAAAAAATGATTTGCCATTGTTTTTAACCAGGCTTTTTGTATTAATACTGGTATTTTCATTTCAATTGATCTTGGACAAATTTACTGAAGTCGAATAGATTGTTCTGTAAACAATGAAGACTGAATTTTTCTGGATATATCACAAGATGTTGGCTGTGAACTAAGAATTATAAAAAATTCATGATGGAGATAATAACTATTTCTTTTTTTTTTTTTTGTTTTTTAGTTGTAACTAATGTTTTAGATTAAATCTTCTAATTTCCTAAAAGCCAGAAAGTCGTTACCTTCTTGACATAGGAAGTTGCATCTTCCTCTGTGTACGGTTCAGCGCTGAAGGCACCGCGGCGGCGGCGGCCCTTGGGCTGAACTGCCGGAGGGGTGGGGGAGATCTCCTCCTCTCGTTCCTCGCTGACTGAGGGCTGGCCCTGGGAAGACTGAGCCCCCTGAGAGGACTTTGGTTTGGCATCCTATGGTAGTAAGAGAATAAATAGTACTTCATTAGATTAAAATCAATTACATATTCATAAATATTATATATTCAATTCAATAACATTAAAATGTTCCTATGAAATATTGGAAAGGAAACCATTAATCAAATATTCAAGAAGTCCATTAGAGTTATTCAACCCTTTCTGTGCAACTTGTTTTTAAAGGTTCCCTTCTATGAAATTCTAATTCTTGTTATTTTGTACATGATACTCATCTAAATTGAAAAATGACATCCGTTTGCAATGAATACATATCTGAATATTTTTAAAATAATATTTTCCCCACGTATTCAGGCCTAAACTAGTCTGCTAAGCTCCGCCCCCTTTTAAACCCCGGAATTCTCGTTCTTCGAGCATGATTGACGTGTGACGTCACAAACCGACATCGCCGGTGCTTGTTTACAATATCTTGCATATATCACGCGTGCAAACTAACTTGCAGTTATATACCACCTCGAAAACCACCTCTAAATCGAAGTATGCCGCAACGCTGTGTCTTTGCAGGTTGCAGCAACATCACAAAGGAGGGTGTAAGTCTACATTTATTCCTCAAAGACCCAAATATTAGAAGAAAATGGACCTCAAAAGTGAAACTAACTCGCGTCAATTGGAAGGGGCCGAGTGACCGCAGTGTCCGTGTGTTCCGAGCACATTTGTGCGGAGGACTTCCTCGATAGTACGGGGCTGCATGCGGCGTTTGGCATCAAGAAGAGGCCGTCCCTGAAGCAAGATGCCATCCCCAAAATCAAACTTGATCTACGGTATCTATTGATCATATATCTATTGATCAACTATCACTGTACCTACACTAACTTAGTCTACCGGTACTTATTATTCATAGCAGCACAATGAAAACATGCAAGGTAACAGGAGAGCTAAGGGTTTTCTGGATATCAATGTTAGAATTTACTAGAAACAAAACGCTACCACCCCATGCACCAGTAAAACCCTACCCAAGCCCAGGCCAGGCAGGGTCAGCAGGCGAACGACCGAACGGCACGGCGTGTACACCTGCGCACGTCGAGCTCACTGCCTCGATCAGCTATCAGCTCAGCCTCATCAGGACTGGGGCATTTTGCAAGCGCAAACAAGATTCATAATTGGTGGATATGCGTAAATTAAAATTTAATCGGCAATCTAATTATCAAAAGGAATTACTAGTTATAATTCCCAAGTCTCCCGTCGATATCTTCTCCGTTATTGAAATCAGGGACGTCTCTGTCATATAATCAGAATCCGACATGTCTGGTTCAAACAAATACGGCCGTGCCCCTAATTCCTCTTTTATTTCTTCTGTCTGAAGAAGATGTTATCGTTCGTTGATATAGGATTAAAAAAAAAACTAAAATGAAGGGCTGTAATGGCACGAAGTCGAAGCTAGGATCTACACGAAGTCGAAGCTAGGATCTACACGAAGTTCAATAGCCTACATACACACTTTCAGCTTGCGTGGAGTCAAGCATTCTGAGTGTGACGTCACATGACGTCATCGATCGCTGGACCGATTTTCCAAAATTTTTAGGGGCGTTCCCAATTAATTTTTTATTTTCAAGTTTACAGATTAATGAATGGAATTCAGGTAAAATGGTTGACAGATCTGGATTCACAGTAGAAAAGTCTACTAATTGAAGTTCCTTTGTAATTCCATAAAAGGGAACCTTTAAGTCATAATAAAACTTTCAAGAGTCAAAATTCGAGGTATAATTCTTGATTGAATTGTTTAATTTTGTACAGAATACCTGCTACGACGAAAGCCTTCACAATGCTCCATTACAGTTTCAGGAAAACAATTTTGCTATCTTTAGTCAAAACTTATAGTTGAATATTCATATTCTTGATTTAAAGCCCATAGCACAAAATTGGTCAAATTTCACAAGTTCCTGATGGTTCATGTACATGTGCATGTAATTCTTTCAAATTCATGAAAGTATGAAAGAGAATCTCAGGTGCTAAACATAAAGTTGTAAGCTACAGAAGTTTTCCAGAAAATGCATTGCAATTCAATTCGACCTTTTAATTGAAAGAAACTATAATCAATGTATCACTTTGTCATCATCTCTGGATGAACTTGAAGCTTATTGTGAATAAGATTTTACTTAACATTTGAAAGTTTCAATATTATTAACACACTCAGTAAACTAAATCAGTATTTCTCAACCAAACACACAAATTACAGTTTACATTTGCAGTTTTGCTCCAAAATACAGCTCAACTTATCAGTTTCAGTCAGTATTACTCTCCTTTTAAATCAAACTTCTCTCCTCTTTTTTTCCACCCAGGGTACTACTTAGATAACCTTGGAATCCTGGGATTCTTGTGGCAACTTACTCTTCTACACACTTTCAGATACTCACACAGATACACAGGGAAGGTGGATACATCATAAACTAACCAAAGATAGATCAACCACACTGACTTTATATTATACACAAACTTCTACTACAATCTTGCATGTTTACACAGGCCTGTAATACATGTATACATGTATATGTAAAATAGTTTGACGCATTAACAGTAAAACTTATAAGATGAAGACTATTTATTACTTCAATCGCTCAAAATCAGTGCTTCAATTTACCATAGGTCTTGACTTGTCTGCGCTATGCTTCCACTAAAATACACCTTCCAAAACTAGATCCCCATGTATGTAAACTGTACAGAATCTGCAGGAACTCTGTACAGGTGTAATGGTCGACTGAATGAAGTAGTAAGACGGTGGGAGTCTGATTTAGGACAGTAAAGCACCATTCACATATGATGCAATAAACCACCTCCCCTCAAAATGCTGCAGCAACATAAGTATAGTGTGTTTCACAATTCTGTATCTTATAACACACGCATAAGCAACAATGCTTAGATGGTCTTGTTGCTAGTCTTATATCACCTCCACTTGCCATTCATGTACATGTAAAAGTAGTTCTTATTTTGCCATGGCAGCTTTTAAAGCAGCGTTACAGTGTCATATGTGAACAAGACATAACAACACAGCCGGGACTAACATGGTTGTTCCTGCCTGATGCTCCACCATGAGTCACACTAATTAGAGGGGGTATGACACAGGTGGTGAAGGGCAGCGCAAAAACATCCTACAAGGATTGCTCTAACAGTTGTGACCTTCTGTCATTTGCATTAGCACACAATGCTGAACTTGAAGGGATCTCCTAGGTGGGATGTTATATACATTAGTGAGATTTGAGGATGCTTTTCAAGACTCTATATCCTTGCAAGAAGCTTCAAACATAATTTCGACAGTACACAACAAATAAACACATTGATGGAAATATATCAGCCCTATAGTGTACATGTAAGCAAGACTTACATGTACATTAAAAACTGAGGCAACATGTACAAGGAATGGTTAAACCAAGGATAATTAAACAATGATTTTGAGGAGCAATGTAGATAAAATGCCTGGCTGAAGGACAAAAGTGCCAGGGTTCGAACCCAAGACCTTTGCATCCCCAGTCAAGTGATTAAACCACTCGACTACGACACCTATTTTATCTCCTTTCTCTGTCCACAAATCTACAAATGCTATCAGATAATTAATTGGTCTGTGAAGTGTCCGAAGGGCATTCAACTCCCATACATGTACTTTAAAACACAGAGTGAATGCCCTTTTGGATTTTAACAGACGATTTGTACATTTGATGACCTTTTCACCCTTACAGACAAAAATTATTTGGCAAATTATTAAACAAATTTCAGCAGACACACCACCCCCGTCTCCCCAACTGGTGGCTGCTCCTAGTCTGATCAAAAGTGGGTCTAAGCCATAATTGATGACAAAGTCAGCTAATCAGATGCACTGTGCTTGAGCTAGGTGTACTGTGTGGGCAATGTTGATCATGTTTTAAATGCCCAAATAGCAAGATAACACACAATAAGAGTATGAATAACTCTGCATGATTTCACAGACCATGAATAGCAAATAAAGACAGGCTAAATCCCTCAGAGGCCACCATAACAAACTTGAGATCATTTCAAATCTTGAAGATTTGTACGCAGGCCTCCACATCAAAGGTAAACAAAATTGCTAAAAAGAGATGGGCCTCCCTGTGACAGTGAATTCCACCGGACAGAAATCCCACCCGACAGAAATCCCACATTCCACGTCCACACAATACATGTACATGTACATAGACATACAAATGTATGTACATGAACTGTTAATTTGTAAGTACATGTACATTTGCACTCTTCACAGTGTACAGGTGTGGTTCAGGTGTTTGTGGACACCTGAATAAGCACAGACTTGCTAAAAAAACCATTGGTTGATATACTTCAGCACTTGGCACTCCAGCAGTACGAAAATACAACAACGGTGTAATGTACACTGTACTAGTATAATACACTAAAAGCAGAAGAAGCAAGTAGTGTCTCTGAGTTGAAAGAAAGAGAAAATACACAAAAATATTTGTGCTAGAAACTAGCTTAGTAAAAAACCATTTCTAATTTTCTCTTTAATACTTGGGTGCAGAGAATGAAAGAGAAAAATGTTATTAAATTGTATATGTGTGTAACAGAGACAGAGAGACAGAGAGAGACAGAGAGAGAGAGCTTTACAGTAAGAGAGAATCAGAAAGAGGGAGAGGGACACATCAAGAAAAATAAAAAGTAGTGGAGAAAAGAGAGAAAGAAAATCACATAAATGTACTTATATAAAATAATAAAGTCAAACTGCTGACCCTAACATAAAGCTCTTTCAACAAATATATGTGCTTTCAAAAAAATTAATACAACTAACTGCAGTGCACTGCATGGAAAAGCCATCGCTACTGCTCTGTGGTTTATCTAGCATTTACATTAAAGCGACTACTAGTACTCTATATTAGGGCTACCCTAATGTAATCAGCTTCAGATTGTGCTTCCATTCCAAGCGATGATGAACTGAAAATCAAGGCCATTGATCACATCAGTGGGAAGCCTTCGTGCCATGCCAACGATATATAAATCGGGTATAATGGCTCACACCGTTGGGGGTATGGTGGCTCTTTAATACTGTTTTCCTTTCCATTACCCAGAAGATGTATGATTGAATTGGGTAGCGAACCATATTTATTAATTGAAAATGTCTGTAGCATGCACTCCTAATGAGTTTCATTTAATTGTACCTGTACGCCATGTATTCATAATTTTGAAGAGAAGAAATGATGGCTCTCCAATGGAGAGGTTATCTGTTTAATACTTTTTTTCCTTCCTGTTACATGGATGATGTACAATTTAAATGGGAAGTGATGAACCATATATATTTATTGAAACTGTCTATAACATCCTATGCTAATGAGTTTCATTTAAATTAAATTTACACAAACTTGTTCATTACATTTTCATGTTTTTGCTGGGTACATGTAGGATGGGGTGATTAGTGAAGAGGGTTCCTAGACGGAAAACATAAAATTCGCTTGAGATAAAATTGAACTTTTTATTTTCCTTCGCAGGCAGTTGTAAAAGTGTAGATGATATTACAAAGATATGGTAGACATACTATACATCAATGGTTTTAAGACAACAAATCCTTTGAGAAACATGAAAAAGGGTTATTCTTCTTATCAGAATTGTTAACAGAAATATGGAAACTTATCAATTTCAAAATACTTGTTTGGGAGTATTTCACAGCAGTAGATAGCAATCTTCACATCATCGGAACATTTTTGCCTTTCTCTGTCAAACAAATTTTGATCTGTTTAACTCTCATTCTCTGCTTTTATTAAAAGCAATGTCTTTACAGGCAGGACTTCTAATTTCAGTCTAAATATATTTACAATGAAATTGTATCAAATCAACAATTCATATCCATGGCAAGGTGATCGAACATGCAGAAAGTGAACGAATGGCTATGCCAGCAGAAACCTGAATCGTCTGACCCGCTGCACATGTAAACATGCACGCCATATGACAGAAGCAGGGCGAAGTGCCCCTGGCGCCTCTTTCTATTTCTGATACTGATCATTCAAAAGTAGACCAGCACAGAACTAAGTACCTCCCCACCCAACTCACGACATCAAGCTACAACACACTTGCACTTTTCTTCCCCCAGGCGTAGAGCGAATGAAAAGATGAAAGGCTGATGCCGTTTAATCTACATCCACTGTGTTGTCTCTGCAAACAGGTCCATTTCGATTTTTAACAGTCCCTTTTGGAGAGGAATATTAATACTGTTACTGGAGATGGTTATTTCAATGTGAAACCTTATCTGATTTAATTTCATTCTTTGTTTCTTAAGCAAGAAAAGGGAATGCTTTTTGTTTTAAAAGGGGGAAATTTAAAAAGATAAATTTTGTCTTCTTATGATCATCTAAGACATGAGACCTAGCCACACTTTAGACATGCGTACAAGATGATTTGCACCCTCTTTCTTTCTTTCTCCATTCCCCTTTTCATTCCTGTTTTCTGCCTTTGGTTGCTTGTTTCTCTTTCTCCACCCCATTTTATTAATTCACTCTCTCTCTCTCTCTCTCTCTTTTCTTTCTTACACACACTCTTTCTCTACCTCTTTTCCTTCATTTTACCCTCTCTATGCTATGCCTATTTT
Source organism: Heliocidaris tuberculata (assembly GCA_025618425.1). Classification (NCBI taxonomy): domain Eukaryota; kingdom Metazoa; phylum Echinodermata; class Echinoidea; order Camarodonta; family Echinometridae; genus Heliocidaris; species Heliocidaris tuberculata. The sequence goes on along the minus strand of CM046836.1, from coordinate 14,561,065 downwards.
TAATTCTTTCTCTCTCTCTCTCTCCTCGCTATTCATTTAGCACACCTCTGTCTCCTCTGCAACAATTCAAGCAGCTTACATACACCTTGCATTATGTTGAAAATCTTGCTATTCAAAAGTCTTCATGTATACATATTCTCCTGATTTTATGACCATAATGCCAATTGAATAGCATACCCTATCAAAAGCTTCTTAACATACATGTAGATATAAACCATAGTTGTTGTTTTTTAAAATAAAGCTTATGTCATAGATGTAATGGAAATGATATACAATTTTTACAGGATTTATCATTCTAGTACATAGGCCTATGTCCACATCTACCAAAGATAGCAACATACCTTTAGTTTGCATTTAACAGAATATAAAAGAGAATCTTGAGTAAAGATGAAAAAATATCTTATGAGCTTTCTCATTTTTTTTCCCTTCCCACAATAAATAATATTTCAGTAATACTGTCAAAAGAGAAAGATTGCTTCTGAAATACCCTCACATTTCAATGACGACTAGAAATAGTACACAACTTCTGAACAAATTTCAGACGAAACGGGTTTGTGTAGTCCCATGCACCTGTTTTTCCATAGCGCTTGATTTTTAACAGGATTTAGTCCTTTTTAAAAAAGAAATTTAATAACTACAAAATGTAATTAAACACAATTATTCCCTTTCACTTGACAATCAACCATTCAGAAAAGCTTCAAGGCAGTTGATTCCAAATGCAATTATACCACCAGTAACCCAAATAACCTTTAAACCTCTTGATCAATAATTTCAACTGCAATATATGGCATTATGCCACACTTTGCCCCATTGCCTACACAGTACACCTTGCTCAAGCACAGTGCATCCCATTAGCTGACTCTGCCATCGATTACGACTCAGACCCACGTTTGACACCCTGCAGTGAGCAAGAGGGTAGCTGCGACGGCTGCTTCCACAAGCGACAGCGTAGTCGGACGGCTCATGACAAACCCAATGAGCTGTTCATAACAAGGAGGAAAACGACCCGCAGATCACGTATGCCATCACTGTCAGGAATGCAAATCGGAGGCAGGTGTCCGGTATTTGCCATGCAAACGCCGGCGCTGTTTTTCCCCAAACGAGGGAGTCGGTCGGCAAACTTGCCGCTAATCACCGATCAATTTTGTTCTTTGTGAAAACCATCATGCAAATACTGCGCTCTGCTATCTAAATGTATGCACATGAACACACTGATGCCTACATGATATTGTTGCACTGGTATACACTCCTGTTTCATGTACGTGCAAACACAAATGCAGGTGAAAGTGACAGCCATGGGAAACAGCTTGGTTACCATGGCAACCTAATGAGGCCTTATCAAAAGGATTTCATGGATTGAATCTCAATATCTCCATCTGAAGTAATTAGAGCATACCCTGCGGGGGTTCAAAAGCTACATGTACTAGCCTGCTTGCCTGGCCTAATTAAAATCCTACTGGCCTACATGTAGATGGGCAGGCAGTGCAGTTAAATGAATCTCCTATTCACCTGGCTAGAAGTTCACAAAGGGCAAAGAAAGTAAACTTTAGTACCTAAATGAAAATATATACCATTTTCAATATGCATTTCAATTTTTTGAATGATTCTTTTCTTCACAAAGTGCCAACAATGCGTGTAGAGCTCTAAAAACTTCATATTCACCTAATGTGTTATTGCATTTTATCTGTCAGAATTTAGATTGTATAATATTACATGTATTTTTCAGTTGTGGCTCGGATGGACAAAATGCCAGTTGCCTGTTGAGGTAGTTAAACCAATTTTGTAACAGAAGCGTGCTTAGCATTAAAACACATTGTGAAATTGAACATTTGAACTGAATAAAGCTAAATATCAAAATACCCCAAATTATTTGAGTTGCAAAAGAAAACTCAATGAAGCGATTCAACGCAATTATTTATATTAAATCCCATTTACATTAAAAAGACTACCCTGACACAAGGAAGAAACTATAAATTGCAACATACAGTATCATCAATGTTTTAAAAGATGCATCAGTCATGATCAGGTCATGAGACCTTTCTTGCATGTGAAGCTGTCATTGTTGCTAACCTTATTGATTTTTCACAGGGCGCTAGAGTCTTGAGTATTTTTTATTGGAATATAGTTAGATCCGTAATTGCACAAATTGAAAGGAGATATGAACCGACAAGAGAAAGAAGGTTGTGACGAGCATACTGCCTGTGCAAGATACAACATGACATGGTACAAAAATAAAATCCCCTTGTGTATTATTTACATGTATAACACAATGGAAATGTACACCGTTTGGGCGAGCTTCGGACATTGTCTTCAGAGAGCCAGACAGGTGCTAACTCCATGTTAAAGTATATGAATGAGAATGAATGAATGCCCTTCTGGCTCTAAGCAAACAATATATGCTGAAGGAAATCATGAGTTCTGAAAATTAATCTGCAGTTTGATAGGAAAAGTGTCTAAAAAGCCATTCTGGGTTAAGTTGTTAAGAATGGTTGTGTGCATGAGTGAAATCAAAAGAAACTTATTGAATACTTTCTTCAATTACATACAAAAGAAAAATACTAATGCTGACGTACAATGCCACAAATGGGACTACAAGTTCTCATGATGGGGATTATTCATTGACCTGATTTCTTAGCCTGTTCATTACTTAGATGTACATGTATTATCATACATTTTACATGCATTTGTTCAGCAAATATGCTGCCCATTTACTGGAAATCTCTCACATGTAGATTGAGTTAAACATACATGTACAGTACTCTTTTAGCATTCTAAAGGGGGAGGGAGGTACATGTAGTTGTCCAGGGCATAGTTGTACACAGGGTAATTGTACTGGGGGGGGGGGGGGGGTCAATAGTTTGTGGGATAGTTGTTGGGGGTAGTAGCCCAGGGACCAGGGAGTAGTTCTAGAATAAGTTTTAATTCAGTACTGATATTTAAATTTCTTTTAATCTATATTCAACAAAATGTTAAATATATTGCCTACATGTACACACCTGTACATGTACAGTATGTATGTAAATATACCCAGATATTCTTGAAAAAATCCTAAGAGGGGGAAATACTTGTAAGTTTGAAAAAAACCTCCCATTCCTATTCACTGTTTCCTCTCACAACCTTCGCAGTGCAAGTGACCTCATACTCTGTTTGTTATCTACAGTAGATAGTAACTTATTCAGTACAGTAGATAGTAATTTAGTCCATGCAGCAGATAATAACTTCCCTAGTACAGTAGAGTAGATAGTAGCTTATTCAGTAGAGTAGATAGTAACTTATTTAGTAGAGTAGATATTAACTTATTTATTGGAGTAGAGAGTAACTTATTCACTACAATAGATAGCATACAAATATGTACTGTCATGAGAGGGTCAAGTTGGAAATATGGTCCCCGAGGTGACATGAACCAAGACTATTTTCATGAGAGGCGCAGCCCCGAAGCGGTGTCATATGCCATAAATAGTATCCGTAAATAGTACTACTATTCACGGATCGTGACATCAGATGTTACCCTGCATGGCAATTTGCTCATTTGCACGAGGCTAGTGGGAATTGTATTTTGTCACATGATGCGCACTGGACCAATCGATTGCGCAGATTCTTTTCATGACGGATATAATAATTTATTCTGACCAGTAGATAGTAACTTAGTCTGTACAGTAGATGGTAACTTCTTAAGTACAGCAGATAGTAACTTAGTCAATACAGTAGTAGTAACTTATTCAGTACAGCAGATAGTGACATGGTCAGTACAGTATATGTACATGTAGATAGTAACTTAGTCAGTACAGTAGATAGGAACTTATTCAGTAGAGTAGATAGTTACTTGATCAGTACCATATTTTTCACATGTAATTTATTAAATATGTTGGAGTTTGTTTCTTTTTTAAAGCGAACTTTTTAAACAAATGTCCCCCTCATATCCTCAAATGTTGTACAAAAATCAGCACAGTGTCCATCTTAGTGGTGGCAGTACCAAAATAAAAACTTCAGGGTATTTTTTTTGCACACCCTGTCTTCTTTAAGCCATGATCAATCTGTCCCTATAAAAAAGGTTATTGATGGTCAGGCTGACAGGCCAACCAAGGTCTCGTATTACTGCCATGAAAACGATCCCTGAGATTACTAAACGCCAAATCCATATGTGGATGCACATGTACATTTCTAAGAACGCCAAGATTCCCAGGAAAGCTGAGATTCAAAGTCAAACTCAAGTAAATCTACATGCCAGATGCCCACAACCATACCCGAAACCCATATTATGCACCTCATAGATCAGCTTACAATTTCATTAGAGTAAATGGGATGCATTGCAACGCCATCATCCCCATCTTAAATGAGAATACGAGTCTATATTTCCCTCCCTGGGATGGCAAACGCATTTCCATCCCATCCGTATTATCATACGTTTATTCTTTGACGCTAATGGAGTACAACAAAAACTGCGGCATGATTAAGAGCCGCATCGCGACCTGCAAAATTTAGGTCGAATTTGCATCTCAGATTCGCCAATAAACAACTCAAATTGGCAATCCCGGGACAGCTTGGGCTTCTCCATGCATGGTCACTTAGAAAGCAAAAGGGCAAAGGATGAGGGCCAGTTAAAATGTCAACATATCCAGGAAAACCCATTAGTTTAGTAGATGTAGGGCTTCCTTATCAAGCTAATTCATCAAACATTGAACCATGTCAGCTAAAATGACAGAATTCAATTCTATTATTCCCTCCATATCAGGTTCCATTACTCAGAACCTATAGATTACTTAAACAACATCAACTATGTTTTTGCTGCATGTAAAGAACACACATCTTTTTCGAAGTAACAAGAAACTTCCATGATTAGAGAAATATTACTGCCATATCCAGTAGGTAAACTATTGTACATAACATGTACAATTGTGTAAAACTACATTGTTAGAAAATCTTAAAGGGCTGAGGAGAGACAGCATTTTTTTAAATGTTGTATCTCCTAGTTCCTATTGCTGGATCAAACACTTAAAGGGCTGAGGAGAGACAGCATTTTTAAAAATGTTGCATCTCCTAGTTCCTATTGCTGGATCAAACACTTCAGAGGATGCATCCTGCATGTCAAAAAAATTCACATATTGAAAATGCGATCACTCCAAGGCTTTTTTAAACATTGAAGTAACATTTCCATTTTTAGGGTGTACTTGAAATTCGTTAATAGGAATGCATGCAGGTTGACATCTGGGGAGCGTTTCATCAATCGTTTTGTCAGTGATTTTTATCCGACAACTGTTATAAGCTACTGAAATCCTTGCATCTGATTGGCTGAGAGCAAATTTGTCGGTTAAAAATCACTGATAAAATGCTTGATGAAATGCTCCCCTGTTCTTCTAATGTGACAGGTTATGAAGTATGTGTACTGTGGTTAATTTGCAGTGACAACAGAATTCTATCTTACCAGTAGAACTTTGAGACTGTTTTCCTTCAACACAAAGATTATAACAATTTGTAGCTACATTCTTCTAAATGTGACAAGTTATGAAGTACATGTATGTATACTATGGTTAATTTACCTTGACAATAGAATTCTATCTTACCAGCAGAACTTTGAGTTCCTTTTCCTTCAACACAAAGGTCATAAAAAGTTGTATAGGGTCATTTGCACTAGACCCCGTGAGTGTTAAGCCCTAGTGTTACATGTATCAGTAATAATAATAAATGTAACAAATCCACTCTGTGGAGTGCCCAAGCCGCATGTACACGTAGAATTAATTAAGAATTAAACAGAAATGTTTAATATGATTTGTAAAAGGCTACATTACTACGTCATAGCTTTTTACAGAGAATTTCAGCATCACTACTTCACAAGTTTTGTCCCCTTTGTTTATTACAGGAGAAGTCCATTGTTCTTCCAATTACTTTCATTTTTTCTTTTAAATATGGAGATAAAGGATGGGGCAAGACCAAAACTAGTGATGTTAAAAGTCTTTTTCCATAAAAGTTCCACACAATGTTTAGTACATTGTAATTAACTGACAGGAGTCAGTTATGTACATGTAGTTCAAATTTCGGGATTTAGATTTCATATAATTGCTAAATGAGGGAAACATTTCACAACCATATGGAATGGTAGCATTGCCTAGCACAAGACAAAATACATGAACAATGTACATGTAGGTCTACTTTAATATATATTCCCCTTATTATACTCAATATAGGAGATGAAAACTTATATGCTCCATCTGGGCTAATCAAACCTAGTTTCCTCCATTAGTGGCAATTAAGAACTACTATCCATAAACAGTATATGGTGATCAGTATTCAGCACGCAAGAAGACTTACAGTAAACAGAGACACATTTGGCAGGAGTGTTGATAATCAAATTATTAATTTTTTTAAAAAGTTGTTTGAGATAGATGTATACTCCAAAACAATAAAGAAGCTGTCACAGTGGCCACCCCTACATAAAGGCCACCTGTCTACACTGGTCACCTACATGTACACGTCTCCCTCAAGGAGGCAACACTTTTTCGGCTTCCCTTTGGTGGCCTTTACAGACAGGTTTAATTGTGGTAGAATAGAAAATCAAAGGCTCCTAAATTCAATCTTAGATGTAGTAGGTAGGCCTACATGTAGATTAATACAATAATAGTTTCCAGAGACAGGGAGGGGCAATGCCTTTCAAATTGAAACCCTCAGGCAGACATGAAAATGCCCCATCCATACATGTATATGTAGCTGAGTGCCCAGTTGTCAAGTGGGCCAAAAATAAAGTCACATTTTGTAGCAATGACTCTAACTTTCAACAAATACTGACTACTGAGCATAGCAGAGAGTACATGTATTTAAGCACTTTAGAAGCAAGAATAACTCTTTGAACTTCCAATTCACGTAATTTCAAAAGCAGAGGTTGGGGGAGAAATTCCAAAGATGGTAAATTAAACACAAAAGGCCTCCTCCTACACAAGAATTTCAAATCCACCTGTTGGTTCAAAAACTTCCAAACTTACTGTCTCGGCAGGTGTGCCGCCGTTGGAAGATTTTCTCCTGCGATTTATGGCTGACTTTATGAAGCTCATCTCTACAATGTATAATTACACCAACAGTAAGAATGTTGGTCCTTGAAGTTTATTTGGTTTTCGCGTGACAGAGTGTTTAAGAAAACACTTAGCACTCTGACTCAAATTAGGGGCTCTGCCCAACGTTAGAGCACTCCCTTGGAGCATGCACTGTACACTCAGATTGGTCGAGCTCAAATCCCTACGATCAAGGCTGATTTGAAAACATATTTCTCCTCAAAGCACACGTTCAAGATTCACAGATTATCCTCCAGTTAAAATCCCAGAAAGGTCGGATGAGCACCATAATTGCTGAGGAACGGGTTGGAATGAGAAATAAAGTGAAATGAATGAATGAAACAAATATGGTAGAACTGGAGAGAGCAGATGGAATGAAGGAAGATCAGGAGAGATGGATCTCAGGCAAAGAGATGTAAGACACTCAGATTTGGTTCTGCATGGTGGTTGCGCACGTTTTGAGTTCCGAGTTCGGACAGCACAGAGTCGGATAGTAGGCGACGAGGGGTGATCACTGCTCGCTACGCAAGACTGCAGCTGCTGAGTTTAGAGCAAAGTGGCAGGGTACGGTGGGGTGATGTTGGCATTATGCATGCGAGGCCTGCTTGTCGGCGAGGGACGCTGCAGGTTTTCTTATTCCCTCTTTTGCCGGCGGACAACACTGAAGACGAGACGCCACGGTTGCATGATAGAGCCCATGCATTCGGGAGCGTGCAAGTGATCAATGCCCAGTATGTCTGCAGTCAGTTGTGTACTTGTGTGTGTTTTGTGTGTGTGTGGGAAAGGAGTGTGTGCCCTGTGTATTATGATGCCAGCATGCATGCACAACGGTGTGTTGGCAAAGGATGGACAACTATAACATCCATCTGGGAAGCTCAAATAAATACATAATGCAAATATGCTGATGAACTGGACTAAATTGCTAATACACTCTCATTTCTCACATTCTCTCTTATTTATCTCTTCTTCTCTTTCATCTATTTCTCTCCCCCTCTCTGCTCTCTTGCCCTCATTCTCTCTCTCTCTCTCTCTCTCTCTCTCTCTCTCTCTTTCTTTCTTTCTCTCATCTAATGATCTAAAATGGGATCATATCTTGATGTGCTACTATTGGCTGCGGCACAATCAATGCTTCATTATGACAGGTGATTGTGACGGCATAGCTAATGAGCGACACATCTTCCTCTCCTTTGCTCCCATGTCTTGTGTTTGAAGAAAACACTATGTGAATTCATGCTTCTACTTTCTTGAGAGGGAACCATTTTAGATTAGGGGTAGATCAAACATGTACCTGATATGTATACCATAATGCACACCTGCTGAGAGCAAGAAGGATGTTAACTCACATCATTTTGCAAAGAGTTATTAATGCCTCTCTGGCTCGTAACAAATGGTATATGTGTTTCAAATGTATTACAGGTAAAAGGCAACCTACACTGTATAAAAAAAGAGATACAAAAGACAATAATATTTCCTCTAAAACCACATATTACTCTTTGATATTAAAGGTCATGTAAAGTTTTGGTAAGCCCTCAAAAACTGTTCGTCAGATTTCTTCAATTTTTGTTGATAAATAGCAAGATACTAGCAATACTAAGACACTGTGAAGATTTCGCCTCCTAAAGTTTAATATTAAACAAATAAGAGGCAAAAACTAATTTATGTGCCGGGACAGGCACGTAAAATCCCAACAAAGGTAGCATGTGCTATACACTGTAAATACACGTGTAAAACCAATGATGAGTAGCTACACACAGTGCACACACGCTGTCTCTATGCGAAGCCCCAAGATTGCTGTGCGGCGAGCCGTCGGGGTGGAAGGGTCGTAGCATAATGGCAGTGATCAAGCATTCCTTACAGATATTTACACTGAAATTCACCAGAAATCATAGATGGAATACCAAATGATCTCTTATAGACATCTTTTGATACAAGGAGAACAACATGAGATTATGTTTAACATGTTTCTTTCCAATTTCCTTTTTGCTACCAATACTGTACATGAGCTTTAACCCTTTCGAGACAATTGACATTTTGTGGTTTCGCCCAATAACTTTTGATTTAGAGCCTTAAAAAATATACCAGATGCATGAGTAGAAAGAGCAAAAAATTCTGCACATACTGTGTCCATTTTTGTTGCATGATCATATTGCATTTGATGTCAGGAATTTTAAAAAGGAGAATAAGCTTTAAAGTCCTTAAATTGGCAACACATCAAGAGGTTCCAAATCATTGCTTTTTATCCAAATTGGCAACTTTTTCAACTTTTCGACAAAGTTCCTAACCATGTATGTTGTTTTGAAAGGCATGACATTTTATTAGAACCGCGTAGCATTAAAAGAAAAATGTTATTATTGCCAATTTGAAGAACAAAATGTGATCAATTTAGCCCTTAAATAATTCCTGTCTCAAAAGGGTTAATGCAATTCCGGGGGGGGGGGGGGGGGGGGGGGGGGGGGGGGGGGGGGGGGGGGGGGGGGGGGGAGGCACTCAAGTTTTAAGAACAACATAAGAATATACTGATTTTTTTTCATAACATGTTTTGAAATTATGAAAAGGGGTTAGAGAAATGCTTGCAAACCTGCACTCAAGTTTTAAGAACAACATAAGAATCTACTGATTTTTTTTCATAACATGTTTTGAAATTATGAAAAGGGGTTAGAGAAATGCTTGCAAACCTGCATTTGCCTGTTTGATATGGAAGTCAATGCCATACAATGACAAATAGATCAAAATTTGAAATCAGCTTTCTTTTATCATGGAAAATACTACGTATTCTATTTCCTGACTTTCAAATTCTGATTTTACTTTTTAAAAGTGCTTTTATGCAGATTTCTGTACCGAGTTTTTTTTTAAGTTTTAACTTGATCCATAAAAAAATATAAATATTCACATGAGCAGAAAAATTCAGCTTTGGAATGCTTTGGAAATTTCTAACCAAAATTGAAATCAAATCAACCCCAGGGGTATCTCATTTTCTCTATGGAAAAAACTCCTGTGGAAAAAAACAAAAAACAACTCCAAACCAGCTCCTGTGGGAAAAAAGTACAACTCAAAAAGCACATACATGTATACAGATCAGTCTACACAATCTGTACATAAAAGAATTAATACAAGCAAAATCTTTTTAATATGCCGTATTGACGAAAAAAATTTCTACATTTTAAACATATTTCTTATTTGGCAACGAAAAATAATTATAATAGATTTTTTTTTAATGTTCATAATGTTATTTACATGTATGTATTATAAAAGTGACAATCCTAAAAGTGCATTTTATTCTATTGTTAGGTTTGTTTTTACAAGAGCTCTTCTGAAGATATTCAGAGCTTAATTACTCTGGCAAACATCAAGATAATACAAGCTACCTTTACTATCAAAGGTAGCTTGACCAGCATTGCTTACATGTATACATGCTTACATGTACACAACATGTACATGTACATGAAAATACACTATGCCTTAGGCTGTTTAATCAGACACACTGTGTGACTGCATGTATGCACATGAACAACAGCAGACAAATCAGGCCACGCCGAAAAATTTTCAATTAAATTGGGATCTGCCTGCAATCTGCAATTTTGCAGTTTCCGCTTCCCCTCAAGCCCCTTTCCTTTTGGAGCTTGATGTTGATATTTCTTATCTAGCGCCCTCTTGTGACTTGGAAAGGAATAATGGTGCTCTGCTCTGTAGTGGATAGTCTACATACATACATCTACACATGTAGTAGATACAGAAACATGGGCATAGACATAAATAATACCTATTTCTGTCCTTAACACAAAAGAAGCAAAATAAAAGAAACAGGTCAGTGAAAGTTTGAGCAAAATCCGACAAGAAATATTAAGAAAGTTATAAATTTTTGAAGTTGTACTCAATCAAACACAAATTGGGAACTCTGTGATATCTTGTAAGCTCCCCTCCCATTTGCTCAGTACTGAAAATCTCATAAATTTTTTTCTTAGTTTTTGATAAAGCAATACATATAGATTTGTTTCATACATATGCTTTGTGTTAAAACACATGAACAGTGATTACATGTACATGTATATATATCTAAGGTGCATATATGATTGAATATTTTCTTTCCAGAAAATGGAAATTAATGATTTTTGGGGTATAGGGCAAATGGGAGAGGCACTCCAAAGATGCGTCACGGAGTTGCCAATTTGGGTTTGATTGATTACAACTTCAAAAATTCATAACTTTTATTGTATTTTGCTCAAATCTTCAGTTCACTGATCTGTTTAATATTTCTGCTTCTTTTAAAACCAACTTGTAATCAGGGTGGACTTCCCCTTTAAACCCATGCATAAAAATGAAAAAGGCGAGATTTAAATTTTTATTCAAGTTGCCAATTTGTCCTTACTCACACTTTCGCAATTTAAAAAACTGCACAAATTTCATATCCTTTGTCAGATGTTCCTCAATCTTTAATTGATATATTTCTACTACTTTCTGCAGTAGAAATGTAACGTGATGCAAATTGTGGACTTCCCCTTTAAAGATAAAGTAGAGTTCTGGTCATGTGATCACATTGTGAAAGAAACTACATGTACATGTACATGTGCATATCCGGAATCACATTGTGAAAGAAACAACATGTACATATCCGGAATCACATTGTGAAAGAAACAACTATATCTGGAATCACATTGTGAAAGAAACAACATGTACATATCCGGAATCACATTGTGAAAGAAACAACTATATCTGGAATCACATTGTGAAAGAAACAACATGTACATATCTGGAATCACATTGTGAAGAAACAATATGTGCATATCTGGAATTACATTGTGAAAGAAACAACATGTACACATGTACATATCCAGAAGCACTTGGAAAAGGTTGCTTAAGTGGTACATAGAAATAGGTGTATGTACATGAACATGTTGTGAAGTTTTTGAATCACATTGAAATGAAAAAAAAAAAAAAATGGACTCAGACTTTCTGAAAGTCACATGCACTTCACAGTGCACACTGATCTTAGATGGGACTACACCCTCAAGTCACTATGAAAGTTTGGTCCAAATGTTTCAGTTATTCCTCATCATATTTTTAAATATGAGGGCATTTGAAGAGCAATCCTTTTCAGGGAATATTGCTTCTATGAATTTCTTCTGTTTCAGGTTCCGCAGCATGTTCCAGGTGGTACATGAGTTTTGCTACAAGCGAGGTACCTCCCCCCCCCCCCCCCCCCCCCCGATTCAATAATGACACCAAATCCAGTGTATCCAAACCATGACGCAAATAATGCACATATATGGAAACCGCCAAGAGTATGTCTTTAACAATCCATTACTAATTCATCATGTCGATTCTGTGGATAAGACCACGTAGGGTGATACGCCATATCAAATGATCAAAGCTCATGTCCATGTATTCCTAATGTACAGTGATGCAGATCTATCTGAGATTGGCCATGGAAAGACAGCAGATCTTATGTGCCTGCATCATGCATCTACATGTATGTATAATGATTTACATACAAAGGTAGTATCAGCATTTTTGCAAGGGGCATACATAGCTTTTAAAAAATGCTGGGAAAGGATGTACATGTATATAATGTATTACATGTATGACCAGTTTTTTCATATGAATTACCAATCTATTTCGGATTACTAGTACTTTTTTTGTTTGTTTCAGACTGAAACTTGCTTCAACTTGTCACAAAGTTTGGATTGCCCTTAAACATTTTTGGCCCCTATTTCAAACAGACTATCTTAGTCACTACGGTGACCTCAAAACAAAAACTGGAGAAAAGATAGATATGCCAGTACCATTTACTCAATTAGATTGCGGGAATTACTTAAGTAACTCCGGTTTGATTACAATTTGTGATTATAAAGAATTTCATTGGATTTAGTCTCATTTATAACCCCTTCATGATCCTGAATCCCCCCCCCCAAAAAAAAATGACTCTGGAGAGCTCCTAGGTAGAACTTCTGCTGTCCATTGTAATTCCATAGGCTTTGTACAGTACATGAGTCCACAGTAAACAAGACAGGTAACAAAGACTTTTAACATAAATGTGTACATGGACATACATTGTACTTGTAGCAAAAATGTGTAAGCCAACACACTAGCATGCACGTGCTTGCTTACCCGTGTGCATTGTGTATTTTGTGTTGGGTCTGATATGGCTAAAATGTTGTGAGTTTGTATAATAAAGATAACCCCCATCTATCAAATGTACTGGTACACATCTACAGTTCATTTCATTTACATGGAGGTGTTGCTTTCACTATAGGAGTGCTCACTGTGCATTGTTTGTTGCCATGCCTTGCATTAGCCACACACTGTACATGTGTACATGTATGCACATGTACATGTACACTGTACAAGTACATGGAAGAGAATTTTCTCAAAATGTGTTCGAACAAACCCTCATAACATGTAATGGGTTGGTCACAACCGTGCGTGTTGTCTGTGATGAATTTCGCAGAAAATCCTTGCGTCGCACTTAGGGGTCTGCACTTTTTTTCCAAGCACGTAGGAGCATGCAGGACATGCAAGGAGGCTGTTGGACATGTCCAACAATCTCTGCGTGTGACTACGTGTTTTGATGAAGCCCATGATTCCATATGGAGCTGTGACAGGGTACTGTACGGGGGCTGTAAGTTCGTCTCACAAGTTCTTGTAAGTAGAGGGGGTGCAAGACGCCCAAGAGGAGACGCAGAAAGGTGCACGACTGGTTGTGACCATAACAAACAAAGGACATACGAATAAAAGGAGTTGGCCCACAGCCGATCGCAAATGACTGCAACTGTGGACATGAACGTGCAAAAACATGCATGATCAGTTGTGACCATAGCATTAGGCTACCAAACTTCATCTAAAATGCTCTTTGGCAAATAAATGAGATTTTTATTGCTTGACATTTAAAAAAAATGTTTTTAGGTCTTTTAGAGACAATGAAATATATCAGCCCCATTCAAGGATTAATATACTGATTTTATTTATAATACAAAATGTTCATTTGGAAAATTCTTGAAAAAATAATGATAAATCTAGAGGAATTGAAAGAATAGATGTGAAGACAGAAGAACCCCATTTAAATGAACTAAATTTACATGTCTACTGGCCAACATTATAGTAACCCTACTGGTAAATAGAAGTTTATGTGGTTTTTTTTTTAATACTTTTTAAAATAACATTTTGAGATTTTTCTTCTATGTATTTTCTTGGATAGCATATACATTATATGTATTATAAGAAGTTATCAATGTTTGAAAGCTAAGAATGCTTTTACAGGAGCTTATCTGAGTTTACATATTTGAAAAATGCATATTCCTAAAGTTGGGTTGAAGCAATATTGCATTCTTGTAGCATATGGGACATGTACTGTACATGTACATATACTGTACATAGAAGTTGTACCTGTAGGACAAAGTTTATGATATTATTAACAAAAGAGAAAGTAAGTAAATCTCAAATCTTTGGTATCATTTTACTACTTGTATGGGAGATTAAGAGAATCCCGCGCTACATGCACAAACTTGTAGACCCCCAAATAGAAGCGTAGCAAAAACTTTACCATCATAATATGTTGTACGAGGCAATAAGGCAGGAGTGGCTTGGCCAATACTGGTGCTAAAGTCCGCACGTGAATGAGATTTTGTTTCCAGATTTGATAGGGCCTTAGCTGATAACCCAGACCCTTGATTCATAGTATTTGGAAAATGACACTCTGGCACTCTGCATACAGTAGTGTAGTAATTTTATGCTGAAAAACGTATATTTTGTTTTGAATTTTTAGAATTGTTCAGTTTCTAACAAGGAATCGCCCTCTAGCGGTACTATCACTGTTTATCAGCTAATGTACCCCTCTGTCTTCACCATGTACACACACGTTTTATGTACAAACCAAGGACCTCCTAAACCAACTCTGATTGTATCCGCCATCCGGTAAGAAAACTGAGATGCGTCTTTCAGATGGGATGTCAGGGTCCATCCCCAAATGTGATTGATACACATCTACAATGTACGAACACATGTACACTGTACTGATCATGTTCTTGGAGTTGAATCACACATTATCAAATCTCAAAGATTTGATATGATGTCAAGCTTCTGACACCAACAAAGAGGGACCTGGAATGCACTCAGTCTCCGAGGCTCAATTTTCTTTGAAAGACATGAATGCACATTTACGTGATACAAAATACATCATAAGAATTTCTGCAAATTTTATCAGAAGGGCGATTCCATGGTTACACACGTTATATTTGGAGAGGTCTTGAGTTGCATCTTAAAGGCCAAGTCCACACTAATATCAAGTTGATTTGAATAAACAGAGTAAAATTAAACAAGCATAACTGTGAAAATTTCAATGAAATTGGATGTAAAATAAGGAAGTTACATGTACGTCATTTTAAGGTTTTGCATTATTTCATGAAACAGTGATATGCATAACATGGGCGGTATGCAAATGAGTGAACCAATGATGTCACACACTCACTTTTCCTTATGAATTTTATTCTATGAAATTTCAAATATTTCAATTTTTATGGAAGTGATAATAAAGAATCTCTCCCTTGTATCAAAATAAGTTACAATAATGATTTTACATCTTCCATAAGGAGTCAAACCATGTTTTACATTATTGAAGCAAAAAATTGAAATATATAATACATAAGGAAAAGTGAGAGTATGACATCATTGGTTCACTCATTTGCATACCGCCCATGTTATGCATATCACTGTTTCAAGAAATAATGCAAAACTTCAAAATGCCGTCACTTTCTTATTTTACATCCGATTTCAATAAAATTGTCACTGTTATACTTGTTTAATTTTACTGTATTTATTCAAATCAACTTGATATTAGTGTGGACTTGGCCTTTAAGCTCCTGTTCTCTTACTACATGTGTTAGGTAAATGAGTTTTAGTTACAACAATGCACACATGATGTATGTATTAGAGTACCTACAGTATCAAAACTTCAGAAGAAGAAACATACTTTCTACCAACCCTGCAAATGTTTGGTTTAATACTCTTGTTACATTATTAACCCAAACAAGGGAAATGCCCAGGGCAGTCTCGCCTGCATCACACAATTTTCCAGGAAAAATTTTCACTTAATGAAAAATCAAAGGTTGGGGCACAGAGGGGTGCTGCCCCTGAGCCCCCCCCCCCCCCCCCCCCCCCCCCCCCGGTAGAGCAGACATTCAACAAATTTTGAAAGTTTGAAGGCCTGTAGAAAATAAGTACATGTATTTAATTGCAAAAAGCTATTTTATGTTTCATTGTGAAGGGCAACACTGAAGGAGTTGAAATCTATAGAATTTGATTGCCATGGTCATCTACTAAAATTATAATCCATAAAATATTAAATGTCACAGATGGATAAATACCTACTCAGGCTTGTAACAGATTTCGTAGGAGTTTTTTTATGTGACAAAAGGGCCACAATCCCCTGATACATACATGTACATGTACATTATCCAACAAAACTAAGTACATCCCTTACAACAACAACAACAACAAAAATACAAAATTCTAGTGTGTATGTACATGTAACTGCTTATAAAAATGTACTCAAACTTCTCAAAGAACAAGCCTTACATGTACAGCAATGAGGGAGTAAACATTCTGTGATATACAACATTCAACAATATTTATTACGTTAACAACAGTGTACGTAGCATACCCAGGATTGTTGAAATGTTGAAAATGGAAGCAACATAAATGAGTACCCCCCCCCCCCCAGCTTTTGTATGTAGATTGCCAGGTTTTACAGTGGAATATGTCATCCTGGAGGGAAAGATGTTATTATCCTTTCAGAACGAGAGTAACCCCTAGTTCCATTCTACATGTAAGTAGATAATGCCTTTCTGAAGAAGGTGGATATGTTGGAGCTATATAGCTAAACCACTAAAGCTCCTCTGGGGCATTCTACAACACACAAACTGGAGGAACAAAAAGATGTCCTCTCTGAAAAGTTGCAGTAGAAAAGTTGAACAGCATGCGATCACAGACAAAAGTAATATTGTCCAATCATACTCTGATTACAAGTGATATAGTGCTTAAAACAACGACAAAATTAAAAAATGTTGACATTCATTTAAATTTGACATTTATTCCAATGTGATTACTACAGGGGTGTACATATGTATTCACTTTTGTTTCCACCAATTTGAACAATATCCTTAGTAATTTAGTATGCTACACTTTTGTAATGAAATAAATATTTTGTACCAGTAGACATGTCACAAACTGTCTACTCTACCATAATACCATTGCTGTAAGGCTTGTGATTTTAGTATATTTCTGTTTGTCGTTACACTAGAATTTCATAACGTTTTATAAGGGGTGTACTCTCTTTTGGTGGATACTGCACTTTTTTGTACACTGTGTAAATTTTTGGTACCATTACTGGGTGACTTAATTCAGCAAACCTTTTAAAATCTCTTTCCAGTTCTGGACTTCCAAAATGAAAATGAAGTGTGATGGCTAAATTTCATACCGAAAAGGCCATAATTAACTGAAAAATGAATGTGCCCTACGTGAATATCTGCAAAGTCACATACATGTACATGTACATGAACAGTAAGTCGATGTCGCCATAACTTGTATTTTTTTCTTTTAATCCTACACATCATTATTTTCCAGACGCCAGTCACCATTGCATTCACCAGTTTCTTTCTCCATGACATGTTCTCAGAGAGTACACATTTTATAATGGGGAGCCCTATGTCTGCGCACCTAAGGTTTTGACCTGAAAATGAACAGGAATTTCTTTAATATTCCTCTAGTCTAAAGCTTAATATTATATTATTCCTGATATTCTAAAGAGTAAGTTTGCAAAAAAATCTCATCAAAATTAGAGCAATAACAATGCCAATTTCACAAGAAACGGCTGCCATGTCATTTCAACATTGAAAAAAACAACGGTGCCCATGTCTGCGCACTCATTTATAGTCAAGGATTGTATTTCCGAACAGATTGTATACCAAACGTGTACAGTTAAAGGGATACTTTGGTAGGCCTGCATGGGCGATTTCCGATGAGAGAGGAAAATATACTCGGAGCTTCGTGTCACTTCGATACAAGGACTTCCATCGCACGTGCTAAAACATGTGATTCATATTGGACCACCTCTGAGATAAGACTGGCTTGTGTTTTAAATTTCGCGCGGTGGGAAAGTAATCAAACATATGGAAAAGTAATTACAGAGCCAGCTCTCTGGTAGAGCCTGGGATTAGTTACGTAATCGTGGCGACAACGAGTCGCGGCAGGGCAGTGCAGAAGCGATGGCTAGACTAATCAACCAGAAGTTAACCGTGTTTTGTATTTGGAAATATTTCAGCATTACACTAAACTTGTTTGGGGGAACGAGGTTACAACCAGTTACAAGACTAAGAGCCCGGGACTGGTTAAACCCGAAGTATTCGCCGAGCTCCAGTTCGGTCAACTTCGTGCCGTCCGATCATTTATGACCTTAGTCCGACGGCCTCGCACAACGGGCGTGCTATGTGTACAAGTAAACGAGCCTTTTGCAAATTCCGCACGATTTCATTTCCCCATGAGTTCTCATTAGACTGCCCCTTTAAGCACCTAAAATGGGTTTTCATACGCGTGGGAATATGCGTATGAAAATCACACTATTGAAACAAAGGTTGTGTCTTTTTCCCATAGGTTTCACACATTCGGAAATACAGTACCTTTTTCAAAGGACCAAAACGCCGCGTCGTTGGGAAGGAATTCACTCGTAAGGGAATATCGTATTAAATCTACGTTGTCTTTTTAAAATTCCATCAACTTCTTTTTCTGTAGGACTTGGAGCATTCATTATCTAAGTTTTGACAGATATTTGTTTGATATTTTATTTGCTGTCATTGATTTTCTGAAAAGTGTTCGGACACTGGATCCACCACCATAGTTTACACGCAGTTCGGAAGTTTTGACGTGAAAGACAACATTTTGAGGCTTGTGAATAAAATGTCTGAAATACATGTATGATGGGGTGACCATATTTCGCGCACATTTTAAAAATTTCTAGGAATGTGAAATTCCATCTGTAATTTCTCATATTCTACAGTAATTTATTCAAAACTATTCATACCAAAAGGAAAGCTAAATATTAGTCTGCAAATGTGTCCAAGAAGGAAGCTGATCGACTAAGAATTTCGGAGATATCCCGATTTCAAAATTCGATGTCGGATCGCTACGCGCATGGAACTGAAAATGGGTCATGAAAACAGCGAGACCTTATTTCACGCATGCGAGTTTGCATCTACTTAATCCAACATAACAATCCATCAAAGGTAAGCTATTTACATCATTTGCAAGGCAATTTTATCATACAATCATTTGGTATCATGCTTTACTTACAAGTTTGATGACATCTTCTCTCAAAATGACGATTTCTAGACCCTTGTCGGTACTTCATATTTTCGGAAAACGACGCAAAAAAGTAGCAAATTTTGCAGATTTTTCGTCAATATCTTCAAAACTTCTCACCCAATTTGAAAGAAAATTTTGTCCCTAAGTAATTTTAGGTTCCTCTATCGATTGGTGCTATCAGATTTTCGAAATTCTTTCTAGTTTTTGAGATATTACCCTGTGCGCGAACTTAGGACATGCGCGAAATATGGTCACACCACCATACATGTATGATGGGGGGACCTAAAGCTACGCACTTTGTTTCCAGTGGCTAAAAAGTCACCTTTTCAATAATTTATGCGAAATTCTTTTATATATCTTGGTTCTTCATATTCTTAAATTAAATTCCTGAGAAAATTATGACGGAAAAATATCAATAACATTAATTTTCAAGTCGATGTCGATACCCATGTCGAATTTGGTTGAAAAATGGAAGGGTCCTAAAGCTACGCACACGTAATAAATGAATGCAAATCTTGATTTTTAAGCTGACTGACGTGAATTTCATCCCGATTTGCAAATAGTGATAATATCACCAAACATAAAGGAAAATTACTCATTCTTTTTGGCGAACGTAAATTATAATTTCGTTGCTCAGTCACACCAAAAGTTTGGCGCATTGAACGCGTCGCATTGCACGTATTTGCGGGGTGCGTAGCTTTAGGACCTGCGTAGCTTTAGGACCCCTGACCATAAGACCTTTTTTTTCAATATTCTGACTTGTTTTTTGCATGAATACCTAGATTTATCTAGACTATACTATAGCTATGATAAAGATGAAAAGTTTGTATTCGTTGCTTTTCTTTTATTAGAATCGCGCAGTTACGCGTGTGCGCAGACTTGGGCACTCTAGCCATACGACTGTTAGTGACCTCTGACTTTGTTAATCAACATCAATCACTAGAATCAGTTCATCGACATCAGCAGACATCATCACAATTCACATATCCTTGAATCTCATCTGATTCATCATTCATATCATCACACCTCATATCAATGTCACTATAATAACCTACCCTTCACCTTACAATTGGTCTTCTATTACTCTTTCTATATAAATTTACCGTGTTCAGTTTCCCAAAGTACTCCCACAAAAAGGTGACCGGCTCCTCAGGGCGATGGATGCAGAGCTGCACGATTGAATCTTTCAGCAATTGCTGGATGTTGTGCTTCTGAACGTACGCCTCGCACTCCTTCAAACTCTGCTCATCTTCCATATGCGATGCCATTTCTTCCTCCTGGATTGTGAGCTGCTCGAAAGGAAACGTTTAAGTATCCTTACTTGGCCTGACAACAAGCGTTTTCACCAAGTTTTTCGAAATGCCTATCTGCGCAGAGAGAGAGATTGACGCAGTTTTACAGGGCAGCCATATATTCTATACACAAAACGGCTTATAGTTTCTTCAGTCGATATTATTCGGACTGAAGTAAGCTATAATTTCTCAAAGCGCAAAAAACTACATAACGCATTGACAACATCAGATTTGAGACAACCTAAAAATCTCTTGTTATCTTCAGCTTTTTTCGTGACGTCATATAATTCTTTGCTCAAAACTAAACTGATAATAAAATATTTACTATCTGGCAATTAAAACGATTCTTATCCTTTTATGTTTTACTTATAAACAAAGTGTACAAATTATTTGGATGTCTAAAAATCATTTAAGTGATACCGCTCGCTATGAAATGAAATTTTTTTAAAGAAGAAAAAAAGTGCCATAGATATTAAATTTTATATATTATATTTCTTCGTGAAAAGGCTATTGCAAAATCTGTGACGTCATAAATGATTATATTAGGGGAACTCGTCCAACTTTTTTTTCGGCCAATCGGCAATTCGAAATCGACTGAAAATCGAAGCGACTGTCGACTGTCGATATCTTTAACTTAATTATGCTAAACTGTTTCTAGTACACAGGTGTTATTACCTATGTTCAAATCCAATATTCCCCCTTTTGGGGGACCAAAGATATTAAAAAGTATATCTTAACTACAGTATTTGATAGCATGTACATGTACTTGCGATCCTTGCCCAGATGTACTGTAATTTCACTCGTTGCTAAGCATGTTCATGATTATTGACATTTCAATATGTTCTTTTGTACATACGTTATATTGTTTATGTTAAGCCTTTATGCCCCCCTAGGTCCAAAAGGTGTTTTCTTTCAAAAAAGTTCAAAGTTCTAAACACTGCAAATTGGGCCGCTATTTTGCAAAACGACCCTGGGTGTGCAAAACTGTAGATATTGTAAAATTCCCCTTTCAAAACACCTTCAAAAGGGCTCAGTATAAAAGGAACCCTATTTTTAAGTAATTAGGATTATCCTTGAATTTAAGGAGGCGTTTCCCCAACCCCTATACCGCGGACTTTTGGTAAGTCCAAAGAAAGAGCCCCTAAATTGGAGATCCTTGTGCATGATAAAAGTATCCCCATATATAAGTTTAGATTATTGCATTCTGCAAAATAAATGGGGGGGGGGGGGGTGCAATCTGAAAATTCTCTGACAAACAAGCAACTGAACAATTATTGGAAATGCAACAATTTTTCCCTTTATGACCTGTGAGGTAGGGAAGAAATTATGAAATTTGAAGGGCGTCAAATGGCGGAGGACAGGGGAACATCACAACATGCAATTTTATCCCTCCGACTTTTGGGAGAATTTTTAAATTCTAAAATGCATTAAAATTCCTATTTTAAAACCCAACACTGAAAAGTGACCATCGAAGGGTGTCACCCCCCCCCCCCACCAATTTTTTGAGCGAGCGAGCAAGAACTTGGTGCATGGACTCCGCTGTGATGTCAATGTGAACATGTTATTTCGTCATCGAAATACTCTTTATAAGACATTAAAAGAATTAACTTGTGGGCATGTACCTACTCATTAGAACAGAATTTAAACTTACCCCTAAATTAAGTAGGTTCAAATATCTTGTGAAGAAACACTTGACTGACTTATACTGATGTAAATAATTCACTCTGCTTTTGTTCATTTATTTTTTCTTTTCATTCCATAATATTGTATTTATCTTTTTCATATTAGTTATACCGCGTGTATATATAACATACTGATTTCCACTCGAAATCTCTTTTATTTCAGTAATGTTAGCTCAACTGTATATAATGTACATATGTTTAGTAATTTTCTACCTCTCAATCAATTACTTTGATTGATTTAAACGAAAATCATTAAAAAAAACAACAACATATTATTGTATAATTATTCGATTAGGGGCTTCTACATCACATGATCACACAAGCTAAGCTTTTTAGTAGATCCCTCCATTTCCCCTATTTCCACGTAATCTTTGTTTTTGCAGTGTTTGTAATTCATACATATTGTTGTAATTTCATTGTAAATGTGGAATTTAAATAAAATAAAATCAATCAATTAATCAATCAATCTACGTAAAAAAAAAAAATACGTAGAGATAAGTGATGCAGTGCCTGTGTTGTAAATATCGATGATTAGTTTTGAAATGTGGCGAAATTCAAATTCCTTGACCGAATTTCAGGTGGGGTAATTTTTTCCGGACGAATTATTACGCACATGCACAATCGCAAAACAAGCGAGAAAGAACTTGCGAGTGATACGGGGAATGTGATACTTGTTGCTTAAATTCCAATTTTTCCTTTTTCTGCTTCAGATATTTCTAAAATCTTCGCAAAATCTTATAACTCATTAAGTGGGTAAAATAAATATTTTCCTAGCAATCGATGACGACCAACCCTTGGACACTTTCTCCTGCAGCCCAGGCTGCGCAGTGGTGAGTTGAGATTCCCGTTTTGCCTGTTTGTGAATTGTGTGTGCGGCATATCAGCATCAGCCCGGCGCGGCGTAGTGTGTTGATCTCTCTGCCTCGCGAGGAGTGCCGGTAGGCGGTAGTAGGACTAGATCTAGAGCTCCGTTGGCGTTGCGTGTCGTTGTGTGATGACTGCCTCACCTGCTTATCTGAAATCTGAATTGCGAGTATGAGTGACTGCGTGACTGATTCTGTGAAAACTCTTTCAATAAAGCAGGGTCATAAATTGAATTCAGAGATATTATCATGATTATAGACCTCTAAATAGTTAAATAAGTTAAGGGTAATCATGGTAATGTTTAGTTTTGCGTTTGGTACGCCCTCAAATTTTAAAAACTTTTCGTCAGATCTCTTGGATTTTTGTTGATAAATAGCAAGATACTAATTTAGCATTTTTTTCTTTTTGCAGTGTATACAGCCACATGCATGTGTCTCTACCATACAGCCACATGCCTGTGTCTCTACCACCCGGCAGAAGGATACAGCCACACGCATCTAAAATTCTCTGCGACACTGCACTGAGTCTGAGATTCTGCGCAGCAGTGCGGCACGCGTAGCAAGTGCATAGCATAGCATGAGTGATGTGTATATTTATGCAACAGTACTTGCAAAACTTCATCATGAAGGTTTTATCTCTTGAAATTCACTGACATAGAAAAATATACAAACATTAATTTTACTTCATATCATCTAAACTAATGACAATGAAGTAAAAATATTGTTTATATATGTCAGTGAATTTCAAGAGATAACACCTTCATGGTGAAGTTTTGCAACATGTACTGTTGCAAAATCACATTGCTCGTGCTATGCACTTACTGTATGAGTATGTGATTATGCCAGCGCGCTGCACAGAGTCTTAAGTGTTGCTGTGTCGCAGAGAATTTTAGACACGTGTGGCTGTATCCTCCGGCCGGGCGGTGGATAGAGCCACACACGTGTGGCTGTATACACTACATTTTTTTTAGCAATACAAAGATGGTGTGAAGATTTTGAAAATGGCTTTAAGAGAGACATACTGAAGCTTTTCGTCTACCGCAAGAATGAACAGAAAACCGAAATCGAATAATACATGTATCTGGAAACAAAAGGAACAAAGCGCGTGAAGATTTTACAGCCTAAAAGGCTGAAGTGGCATTTTTAACAAATGAGAGGCAAACAATAATTTAGGTGCTGGGTCAGGGATATAAAGTCCCAACAACTTCAGTGTGCACTGTACACCATGCATGCGTTCAAAATGGACACACATTGACATACATGCTATCTCCTTGCAAATGCCTTGAGATTGTTGTGGGGGAAGCCATCAGGGGGGAAAGGTCCTAGCATAGGGCAGTATATTGCCCTGATCTAGCGTTAATTACATATATTTACGGTAAAATTCACCAGAAATTATTGATGGAATACCAAATGATCTCGTACAGACATCTTTTGATAGATCGCGTACTTTACATCTTTTGATATATCAAAAGATGTTTGTACGAGATCATTTGGTATTCCATCAATGATTTCTGGGACACAGCATGAGACTATACAGTATTGATCGGAATAAAGTAGACACCGTAACGCGGTTGCACGCAGCGGCGAGCGAACAGGTGTTAAATATTTGCCTAACACCGATTCACGTCTAACGCAGTCCCCGCGTTACCTGTGTTACAGGAAGCGCATTCACTCCGCCAGTAAGAGGCGCATTACTCTCGTAAAATACGAGATTTTTACCGAGTATGCCTTTAATATTAGCAAGGAAAATATTGCGGATACTATACTAGAGTTCGGCGCGGCGCGTGCAGCGCATGCAAGCCGTGTTTTCCACTCTGTATGTATATATGATATGTAGCTAGCGTGCGCGGTATTTACATAAACTAGTTAAACTATGCAAGCGAGGCTCAAATTATCTAAACTTAGATCATATTCTTGTGTGCAAATTGTTGACTTTCTTTTACATGAACATACATGATGCAGAGATATTTAGATGTAATATTTGTGTGCATGAGGGTGGAGTGTACATGCATTTACATTTCTATTTTCTTCGTATTCTCCTTCGGCCTCAACGACGAATTGAATCGCAGATCGACTGGCTGCTCAGGTTTAGCATTGCACGCGCACACAAATACGTACATGCATACGAGAGTTGTTTATATTTTGTTTATGTACTAGTTCATAGCGCACGCATCCGGGCACACATGCACTATAGTCGACTAGCTGGCTAGTACTAGTATATCTACATTTGCGATTTTGCTGGTACAACCCATCAGTTGCTACATACATGGAGCTGTGTTTTGTCAAAATCTTCCTCATCTCTTACTGGGTAGTTCTTTTTGAGAGCAGCTGTGCTTTTCGCGTCCATGATCCACGGCCAAATCCCAATGACGCGCCATGCACACAGTACGTGCAGCGCATGGTGGGCCATGGCCGGGTGAGCTGACCTGTACCGTACCTATTATAGAGCTGACTCACCTGTGAAAAGAAAGCAGCGCGCGAAAGCCGGTTCCCCAGGCCAGACACACCCCCGGGCTATTAATTTTTTTTTTCCAGCACATGGAAACGCAAATTTCATGAATTATTCATAAGCTGAGCGGCAATCCTGAAGTGCGCAGGCGCGTGGACAAGGCCGAAACTGAAAGTGCAATGCTAGTATGTTGTGCACGCATCTACACGATTTGGTCCCAAACGTGGAAATATTTTTCCTCAGAGCTTACTCTCTCCCCCTTCTCTCTCTGTCTCTCTCTGCTCTGAGTCCCTCTGTAATGTACATCACTATAATTAGGCGTTCAATGTACTAGGTGTTACATAATATAATAAAAAACTTACAGGGGCCGGGGGAGGAGATCATGGTCATTGCTGGTAGAGGTAGCTTGGCGGCCTTGGTGCACTCTTAAAATGGTTGGTCAAAATTTTAACCAGCTCTTAATCAACTATGGGTCGTATGCTGTCCATTAAACTTCTGGGCATTTATTGCCCAAACTGTGTTGGTTAATGGAATTACCTAACTTTGCGCATACACTTCCCTGCTTTGCATAAGTCAAAATTACCCAACATGTGTTGATTCTCATTGACCAATAATTGCCCAGGAAATAATTTCCCAACACTCCATACCCAACCTATTTGGATGGGCAAATTAAATTGCCCAACTGTTGGGTAATTAGCGGCTAGGCAACATGGACGTCAATCCTAGGGCGGGTGGGGAGGGGGGGGGGGCAGTTGCCCCCCTTCCAAAGGAAATATTGGAGGGGTAAACAAATCGTTTTTCTCCCCCCTCCCTCCCCCCAATAAATCAGGAGATGTAAAAAAATCACAATGAAATGATGCAAAACTCAGGGAAATGAAAGATGAAAAAAAGTAAAGTTTCGAGCAGCAAATAACATCATAATCCAGCAGCGTGGTGCCTGAACATCCTCGTATTCTGGAAGCGAGGTGTTCAGCTATCCTTCTCTAACATGTCTGAGGGCGGGAAAGTGCTCATAATTATTGTACTTGTTATGATTATTTGGAGTGTTTTGATAAACTAAATCCTATTTCAAAGGCAATACATCGTATTTCTAATTTTCCTTGCTCACCCGCTCGTTAGAATTAGAAACGAAATAGTTACGGATGGCAAACACCCTTATTCGGGCAGTGAAGCAGTAAGGTGCCCGAATATCCCTATATATTATCATTATATTTGGTAGCGATCAGGGTTGATAACGAACATATTAATTTACATAATCTTTTCTTTTTTTTCAGGCGAAATACAATTTCCATCACAATATAAAAGGTGTTGTTGGATTTTTTTTTTTTTTTTTTTTGCTAGCTCGCTTTGCTCGCTTTCATAATTTATAAATGTAATAGTTTGGGCAGGAAACACCGTTAATTGAGCAGTGAGATGCCAGAATATCCCCAAATTCGGAATCGATTTCAATGAACGTAATGATATACATATCATTTTTATGGCAAAATATCGTACATCTTTTTATATAAAATGTGTATTGTTTGGTCGCTAGCTCCGCTCGCTCTCAAGATTTAGAAAAGGGAATAGTTCAGACCAATGAGATCCCGAATATCCCTATATTGCAGCAAGATTAAAGAATAATAAAAGAATAACATGTATTATAACATGGGCCGCGGAACCAGGGGCTGGGGTCTGCAGCCTTCCCACTTTTTTGAGTAGATATATAGTATCTTACTGATATAGTACATTTTTTTTTTTTACAAGAAACCACATGTCGATGATAATAATAAAGTGTAAATTTTTTGCTCGCTTGCTTGCAATATAATTCGGGAAAGAGGCATCAGCCCCCCCCCCCCCCCCCACTTTCAGAAACATTCCGCCGCCCCTGTATAATGTTCACATCATACATTTTTGTTTCTTTGTTTTTCGATGGCGAAAAGACATTTTTACCACAGTAAAATAGTG
Source organism: Heliocidaris tuberculata (assembly GCA_025618425.1). Taxonomy (NCBI): domain Eukaryota; kingdom Metazoa; phylum Echinodermata; class Echinoidea; order Camarodonta; family Echinometridae; genus Heliocidaris; species Heliocidaris tuberculata. The sequence goes on along the minus strand of CM046836.1, from coordinate 14,533,447 downwards.
AATATTTTTGGCTGGCTTACTCGCTCGCAAATTTAAGAAATGTTTGTACTGTTTTTGCTGTTATATTACTAATATTACTAATAATAATGATACTAATCGTTGTAATTATTATTGATTAACACTATCATTATCGTCATGAGTGATTTGAGTGCGAATAAAAATAGTTTGGCTGTCCTGCCCCCCCCCCCCCGCCATCCGAAAAACGGATCGACGCCCCTGCTATATAGGCAAGCTGCGTTTGAGTTAACTAGCATGATGTTAACTAGGTAAAATATGCGAAGGTTCAGTTCACTAGATCACGATCATATTGTTAAAATTGAATTACTTCTCCCCTCATACTCATATAGTATCAAACACAAGGAGTTTTTTTATTTCAGTTATAGTGCTTACATTCTAGTTCTTTCTCGCGACCGAGATTTTCAGTTTCAGTTCGCACTCAAATCACTCATGTCGAAAATGATAGTGTTCTTTTGAATGTCAAAATGGTGTGAAGGCAAATACTTGTTCGTAGAATTGCGTAGCATCTCCATTTGTCCAAAATCGTTTTATTCAGGGATTCTATAACCAAATTTCATGGAATGCTTTAGAAGTGTGACTTTGCAGAACATATGCATGCACTTTCCCTAGCTTTAGCTTGCCAGGGTGCAGCGTCAAATTTCTTTTACACAAAACAAACGTGTGTGGGCAACTTTAGCGATAGGGAGTGGAAATAGGAGAAAAAGTCGGTGGAGAGCGAGGCAGAGGGAATGAGGTCTGTGCTGGGGTCAACCCCCCCCCCCCCCCCCAAGCATTTGTCTCTTTAAGTGATTTTCCTTACTTCAAAGCACCCCGTGATCATGAAGTATAGTCACCTTGAACAATGGGGGAGCTCAGGAAGATAGAGCTACCATCTACTGACAGCAGTTTCTAAAGGTTCCTTACTTCAAAGCGCCCCCTGATCATGCAGTATTGTCACCTTGAACAATAGGGTGCTTAGGGAGATAGGGCTACCATCTATTGACAGCTGTTTAGAAAGGTTCCTTACTTCAAAGCGCCCCGTGATCACGGAGTAAGTGACCTTGAACAATGGGGTGCTTAAGGGGATAGGGCTACCATCTATTGACAGCAGTTTCTAAAGGTTCCTGACTTCAACACTGTTCAAAAACGCCCCGTGATCATGGAGGAGGTTACCTTGAACAATGGGGAAACTTTTCGGAACGGGAAAAAACAAGAGACCGATACCACAAAAATTATGCTTAGGTATATACATGCCATAAATAAAACCCAGGTTTATCTTAATAACTACATAAAGGCGATCACATTTCAATATTTGTCGAATTACACGCTTTCTTATATGAATGTATGCTATTTACAATTGTTAGTTTTTGCATGATCATGAGACAAGTAATACCTCTGTTCACAGTTGCGTAGCTACGGGGAGGGAGTGGGGAGGGGGCACATACCCCCTAATCGAATGGCGAAACAAATAAGAGAGAGAGAGAAAAAAGGAACGGAACGGAAAGGAAGAGGGAAAGAAGACAAATGGACGCCTTCCCGCACCCTCCCCCTAACCAGCGGACTTGTTAAATTCGTATTGAATTTTCCGATAAAGCCTGGTGCCCCCCCCCCCCCCCCTTTGCCATGGTGCTAGTGCCCTCTTAATGGCTGGACTTTAGCTACGCCACTCACGTCTGTTCAGAAAAGTCATTTTAACCTATTTCAGAGAACTTTGTACTAGTTTTAAAATGAGTCCATTTTTTTTGCGAATTGAGTGTCACCTGCGCAGAATACCCCTTTTCACGTTTGTAGGACGGCATTCCCTTTTATTTATAAGGAATAGAAAGAACTACATGTATATGGATTTATTGAAATATTATTAATTATACAATGGAAAGTCAAATTAATTACACAAAGCAAATTTTTTTCGTAACTGCATGTGATCAGTTTGATAAAATGGAAAGGTCTATTCGTTTTCTGAAATAATGATTGAAGGTAACTTCATAAAATTCGCAATACATAGAAGAGAAAAATGACTCTTTGATATATTTCGTCATCTTTTAGATAACTTCTCGATATGATATGACCATGTTCCTTCATAATAATTGGAGACATCTTTCTTTACTTCATTAAAGTTTGTGATTTGAATTATAAAATACATTTCTCTTGGAGTTTACAGAACGCAAGATTTGAGTGCGAAATGCACATGAAATATGTACGTTGTGTTAACCAATAATAATGATACTAATAATGGATATTTATATAGTGCACATATTCCACCAAGTTAGGTGCTCAAGACGCTCCAATATTATCCCAACTCTAGCAAGCCTATACCGATTTGGACGCTCACAGCAGTCAATGAATTGCGCATATTTCTTCAGTTTTATAATCAAAGCAGTCATAAACAATTACTTTTGTAAATAGGAAGAAATGTATAAAAATGTAAAAATGAATTGTAAGCAAAACAATTATTTAAAAAACCGAGATATGGCAAGCATGGCTTCTAAGGCAATTGGTTTATTCCCAGATGAAATGATATACTTTTGTCTGACTTTTCATTATTTCTTTTTTTTTTATTCACTGATGAACAGTCAAAAAAACAAATCCATATATGGCATGTATGGATGAGGCAAGTGCAAATTCCGAGATATATATATATATATATATATATATATATATATATATATACATACATATATATCTATTTCAAACATATTACAGTAAAAAAAAAAAGAGCAAAACTAACCAAAACAATAATTACACTTTCCGAATTGTGTACTTCAAAGATTTGATTATGAGAACAAGTTCTAAAAGTTCCTTACTTCAAAGCGCCCCGTGATCATGAAGTATAGTCACCTTGAACAATGGGGGAGCTCAGGAAGATAGAGCTACCATCTACTGACAGCAGTTTCTAAAGGTCCCTTACTTCAAAGCGCCCCCTGATCATGAAGTATAGTCACCTTGAACAATAGGGTGCTTAGGGAGATAGGGCTACCATCTACGGACAGCTGTTTAGAAAGGTTCCTTACTTCAAAGCGCCCCGTGATCACGGAGTAAGTGACCTTGAACAATGGGTTGCTTAAGGGGATAGGGCTACCATCTATTGACAGCAGTTTCTAAAGGTTCCTGACTTCAACACTGTTCAAAAACGCCCCGTGATCATGGAGGAGGTTACCTTGAACAATCGATGGGGAAACTTTTCGGAACGGGAAAAAACAAGAGACCGATACCACAAAAACTATGCTTAGGTATAGCCATAAATAAAACCCAGGTTTATCTTATATAACTACATAAAGGCGATCACATTTCACTCCTTCTCACAACTCTGGACCCAGCCCTGTGTTTATAAAAAAACGGGTTGAAGAATGTAGGCAATGTAATGGTTAAATGACATCACGTGACAACCGCGTAGCCAGAATCTAATTCTGGGGGGGGGGGGGGGCGATTGTGAGCACGCAGGGGGATGGGTCCCGCACGAATAGGCTCTGACGTTTGAGCAAATTTGAGAGAAAGATAACGGCCCGTAGAACCCTTTTTTAGGCGGAAAATTACGTTCGACGCCCTGACTGCTTTTCACTTATTTGGACCCAATACTACACTGTATGTTACAGGGTTGGGTACAAACTTTTTAAAAGGATTTTTCTCTCACTTCCCCCTGCTTTTTCGCTCTCCCTTTTTTTTTTTGGGGGGGGGTGTTTTTTAGGGGGTGACTGCCCCCACTGCCCCCCCCCCCCCCCCCCCGGCTACGCGCCTGCGTGACCGTACATTGATCCACCTCGGCGGTTCTCATTTTTTTCTCATTCTTTCTTTTAAAGATTTCGTATATATTCTTTGTGATTGTGAACATGGTATTTGTGTGATTGTATGGTTGATTTCTAGATAATTTTTTTATTCTCGCCTTTTCCGGACCCCCAAATTTTCACTCTGGACCCCCAAAATTTCTAAATGGTGAAATCTGGACCCCCTTGAAAAAAAAAATAGTGTGGAGCCCTGTACACTGGCGTAGCCAGGATTTTTCAATAGGGGGGGGGGCAAATGTGGAGGATCCAACCGCGTAGCCAGGATTTCATTTAAGGGGGGGGGGGGGGTTGGGTTGTGAGAACGAAAGTGTGCGAAATTGGTGATGAGCACGCAAGGGGGATGGGTGCAGGGAGGGGGAGTTTTCCCCCTCCCACGCAAAGCACGAAAGCTCTGAAGTTTTATAGCAAATTTGAGAGAAAGATAACGGCTCGTAGCACCTTTTTTAGGCAGGAAGTTAGTTCGACGCCCGGACAGCTTTTCAGTTATTTGGACACAAAAATGCACTGTATGTACTGTAACAGGGGTGGGTGCAGGGGGGGGGGGACTTTCCCCCCTCCCACGCAAAGCATGAAAACTCAGATGTTTTAACAAATTTGAGAGAAAGATGACAGCTCGTTAACAGGGAGGGGGAGTTATTTCCCCCTTCCCCTCGCGAAGCGCAAAAATTTTGATTGAAAAGTAGCGCCTTTTTAGGCTTTTTTGTCTCATTTCTCCTGCTTTTTCGCTCTCGCTTTTTTTTTTTTTTTAGGGGCTGAATGGGGGGGGGGGGCAGCAGTGGCGGATCCAGGATTTCTTGAGGCACCTTTTTGGCACCTTTGGGCACTTTTTTCACTCAAAAAATCTCTGACAAGCAAAAAAAAAAAAAAAAAAAAAAGTCCTCAGCATTTTTGGGGCCCTTTTTTGGCCCCCCTGGCCCCCCTGGCTACGCCTATGGCCCTGTATATTTAGTCATATAGGCCTAGTAAGTAATTCGCGATCATAATCACTGCTTAGAAGCATAAACATTCTTTTCTAGTGCAATATTTTTCCAACAAATACATTTTGTAAACCCTTTGTCCAGTGTCGAGTTTGAAACGGGAAGCATCATTGACGTTATACAGAAATGGATGTCTTGTAATTGACATCGTATTATGCAGACGAACACAATCTGAGGCGATTAGCACACTCTACTATACCAATGGAAGATCAGGGGAGCGTTTCATCAAGTGTCTTGTCAGTGATTTTTACCGACAAATTTGCTCTCAGCCAATCAGATGCAAGGATTTCAGTAGCTTATAACAGTTGTCGGTGAAAAACACTTGATGAAACGCTCCCCAGAAGGTCCACAAAAATCACATCGCGTCGATCGATATTGAGCCTAGCCTCGGCCTTATCTATCTCACGTATCATGCATGCTACTAGGCTAACCTAAATGTATTCTCCATGCATGCGTGTACTGTAAGTAAACGAAGGAGTGGTTTCATAAACCATGATATTTACAGCAAAAATAATTAAACAGGTGAATATTTTTCAACATAAATCTGAAATAAGAGCAGCGACAATGCCACGGTCATGGTAATACTTATAGTATACGGGCGAGGTAGGTTCGCTAGAGGCCATTGCTGTCGACGAGGCTGAGAACATGTGCTGCCCCGGCGCGGCCCCGTGAGGTAAGCTAAGGCTATCAATATTATCATGCATGCGCGCGCGCGCCGAGATAACCAGTTATCGTTAACATACACTACCGCTTACAGGTTTTGGCATCGGTGTCGCTCCGTTAACCGCACCGAACAACGAACGGTGAACGGTGAACGGTATCTCCCCGATCCCCGATGTTCGGTGCCTCACCGAAAGCTCACCGCTAGCTTCCCGTTGGCTCACCGATGGCTCACCGCTGGCTTACCGAATTAGTTTCGGTGAATAACCGATGCGTGTGCTGAGTCTGCAAGCGCGCATAACTCTCGAAAGTCGCACGCCCTATGAAAAAAAAAAAAGCATTGTGACGTCATAATGGCTAACTTTGCAAAGATGTACGGGATCGCGCGCCATTGTTTAATGACTCAAAACGATACATGCATGCGGGACAGTGAGTTTCACGATGTACACGTACGATTTTTATTTTACCTTGTACACATTTGGTCAGGATATGCACATTATTGAGCCAGTTATATTTACATTAAAAAAAATCATATGTTCATACTCAAACATGGAGCACTTGGTAACTCACTCATTTCATAAAACATACATTCGAAGACCAAATTCACCCGTGGAAGTGCATGCATTGCGCGAATTTACATTGGAAGTGCTTGTAGTTACTTAATAGTACATGTATGCTGATAGTATTCAACTGTATTTTAATGTTTATTAATTACATTTGGTGTAATTTAACTTTAGATATGTCCTTCTTTCTGTCCACGCATACAGGTCCGACACCGACAGGTGCCACTTATGTATACCGGCTTGAAAACGGAACGAGTTGTTTCATTGCCATCTTTGTTATTGTTAATGTTTTATTTTCATGTTGGTTTCCATCATTTTTAATTGCATTTAAAGATCATACAAGTTTTTTTTAAAACTAGTAATTGCACAGGGGCTGATCCAGGATTTACCGGGGGGGGGGGGGGGGGGGTGTGACACCAACTCTAAAATTTTGTGACAAGCAAACAAAAATGGTGAGTAGCATTTTTAGGTGTCTTTTTCGGCACTTTCCCCAAAAGGAAGGGCACTAAAGATGGCCCCAAAGAAAGCTTCACACATGCTTCCATGAGCTCTTTTCGTCGGGGAGGGGGGGGGGGGGGGGTTACGGGCCAGCTGCGCACCCCCCCTTCCCCCTCCGGATCCGTCAATGATAATTGCACGATGTTTACGAAAATAGTTGTGCATGGTGCTTGATATAATGCTCACGACTATCTTGCTGCCTGCATATCCCTGATCGTAACCACAAAATAACATACACGTATATGTTGACCGACCATTTCTCAAGTGTCGCCTTTCACATCCACGTTATAATTTGTATATTCAAGATTGGGCAGTTTTGTATTATTGCAGAACAAGCGATTATTAAACGGGCGTAGTTTTCAAACTCATGCATATTCAACAGTCGCTCCATACTCGCATGTGGCATCTCATAACTCGTACACTAACAGATGTTTTTAACATAAACGAGCTTGATCTGACACTCACAATTTCCTGAAACTTTAGCAAAGAAGTAAGAAATTACTGAAATCAGTACATGAGCGATATATCCAAAATAATATCCTCCATTATTCATGCGAAAGTGAAAAGCAAGGCAGTGGGAGGCAAAGGATGTCTAGAGTGCGCGCGATCAACATTTTCATTCATAAAATTTGGCTTGTGACCTCATTTGACGAGCAGTCCGTTAATCACATGTCAAGACACGCGCAGAAATATGCCAACCAGCCAATGAAGGTATGCGCCTTTTTTTTCTTTTTTTGTTGTTGTTCCTTTCACACCGCGGCGGCATGGGGCAGAAAGGCGCTTCGTACAAAGAGATCGAATTTCAAAAGGGGACAACATGTGTGTTAAAGGATGAAGTTACGGTCGGGCAGGGAAGAAAACTTGATATTTTTTGATGAATGACGAGTTTGATGAAGATGATAGTGATGATGATGATAATTGTTTTGACGATATGATTATCAAGATAATGATGATTATGATGATGATAATGATCATAATCATGATATAATGATGCTTCCTTGATGTGATGATAATATAATAATGATCATGATGAATTAATGATAAGATTATATGAGTTAATGACGATATGATGATGATATTATATATGATGATGGTATGATGATATGATGATGGTATGATGATGTGATGATCATATCATATTTGATGATGATGATATGATAGTTCATTTTCATCTCATGATACTGATCGAATTTTAAAAGGGAATCGCATGTGTGTTAAAGGATGAAGTTACGGTGGGGCAGGGAAGAAAACTTGATATTTTTTATGAATGGTGAGTTGATGAAGATGATATTGATGATGATAATTGTTTTGACGATATGATTATCAAGATAATGCTGATGATTATGATTATGATGATAATGATAATCATGATATAATAATGCTATGATGTGATGATAATATAATTATGATGATCATGATGAATTGATATGATTATAAGAGTTAATGACGATATGATGATGATGTATAAAACTATAAATATATGATATGATGGTATCATGATGTGATGATGATATGATAGTTCATTTTCATCTCATGATACAGATCGAATTTCAAAAGGGAACCGCATGTGTGTTAAAGGATGAAGTTACGGTCGAGCAGGGTAGCAAATGTTGGCTTGATATTTTTTTTTTGTGAATGATAAGTTGAGGAAGATGATATTGATGATAATGATGATAATCATGATATAATTATGCTATGATGATGTGATGATGATAATATAAATATGATGATCATGATAAACTGATATGATTACATGTATATGAGTTAATGACGATATGATGATGTGATGATGATTATAATACTTTATTTTCATCTCATGATACAGATCGAATTTCAAAAGGGAACCGCATGCGTGTGAAAGGATGAAGTTACGGTCGGGCAGGGAAGAAAACTTGATATTTTTAATGAATGATGAGTTTGATGAAGATGATATTGATGATTTTTTTGACGATATGATTATCAAGATAATGATGATAATACTGATGGTGATTAAGATTATGATGAGGATGATAATGATGATATGATGTGATGATAATATAATTATGATGATCATGAGGAATTGATATGATTATGAGTTAATGACGATATGATGATATTATATGATATGATGATGGTATGATGATGATGTGATGATGATATGATCATATTTGATGATGATTATAATAGTTTATTTTCATCTCATCATGACACAGATCGAATTTCAAAAGGGAACCGCACGTGTGTGAAAGGATGAAGTTACGGTCGGGCAGGGAAGAAAATGTTGGCTTGATATATATTTTTTTTTTTTGTTAATGATGCGTTTGATGAAGATGATAATTGTTTTGAAGATATGATTATCAAGATAATGATGATGATTATGATGATGATCATGATGATCATGATTATATAATGGTGCTATGATGATGTGATGATGATAATATAATTATGATCATGATGAATTGATGATATGATTATGAGTTTAATGACGATATGATGATATATGATATGATATGGTATGATGATGTGATGATGATATCATATGATGATGATGATGATATGATAGTTCATTTTCATATCATCATGATACATTAATAGTTATTGAGAGATGAATTTTAAAAATATCATTCTAATATCGACTATTGTCTAAAAGCTAGTACGCTACACATTTTCAAACGCAATTCAGGCAAAGGGGTTTAAGAACATTTTCTTTAAAATAAATTAATACACAGTTTACATGAAGGTATGTTCTTATTTTCTTGATATGTTTTAGGTTTACAACAGTCTAAACCAATCGAGAAATGCGATACATTTGCGGGTTAAGAATAAAGCCTTTGAATGATCCGTATTTATAATTGGACGAGAGAAAAAAAAGAGTTGTCACCATGAAGTTCACAAGTGTCATTTTTCTTCACCATCATTATGACAAACACCACCATCCCATCATTTCATCATCAATTTCATCAATCGGCACCATCACCAGATTTGTTTCGAATGCAGAATAATTTGTTCCGTCGACGCAATCATGGAAGAGCAAACGTGGTTCCTGCATGCGCTACAGCTTTACAAAGTCAGTCATTGTTACGTCACAATACAGTGTTCATCGCGTGCGCGCTCTTAGCCAAACCGTTCACCGTTCACCGAAAGAAATTCGTGCGTGTGCGCTCTATTGCTAACCGTTGCCTTACCGATGCCTTACCGTTCGCGAACCTATAGCGAACCGATAGCTTCCCGCGGTTTCTCGACGAACAACAAAACCTCGGGGAGGAACCGCGGGAAGCTTCACCGAGGACTTTGCATACATTACCGTTACCGAACCGATGTGCCAAAACCTTTAAGCGGTAGTGTAGTACATGCGCTCAAAACAAAGACAGAAGTTACTTCATCAAGGAACAAACTCGTTCCTGTCCTCCTTTGCAGTGTCATTCGTTATTGAAATGAAAGTGAATTAGTGTTGGATCTATGTTCATTTTATGTAATATTGGCGTAGGGAGAAATGTGAGTTCGCAAGGCCAAGGGTGCTAGTCCAAAACGAGATTTCGCGATATATTCAGGTGTTAGTAACACCATATCACACATTCTCCCACCCGACTTCCGACTCCCACCGATTAACACTGTGTGCGCGATATTCCCGCGTTACCCGATCTCCAATCGATTAGCGCGATACATGGTGGGAATGTGTCAACTTTATTCCGATCAATACTGTATTTACCATACAATTTTTTTTTTTTTCAATTTCCTTTTTGCTACCAAAACTGTACATGAGCTTTAAAGTCCAACTTAAATTTAGTTATGTTTAATCGAATTCAGGCTAACTGGGCCTTGGCGGAAAATCACGGCCGAGTGAGCCCAGCGAGTTGAATTGATCATAAATACTTGTGTTGAATTTCACATTAATTACACATTCCAAAACACTTGAATTCAAAATTATTTAATATCATTGTGTAAATTGATTAGCAAAGAAGTAATGTTGGAAATTTCAAGAAGTAAAATTATACAAAACATGAAGTGAAGGCTAAAACAGGTTACGGTGCGTAGCGTAGACTTCTACTCTTGAAACATACACTACCGTCTAAAAGATTTGGCACTTCGATACGGTAAGGGAAGCTCTCGATAGACCGATCGAGAACTTCCCGCGGTTCCGTACCCATTACAAAAACTATCGGGAAGCCATTGGGAAGCTAGCGGGAGGCTAGCGTGAAGCTAATGGTAAGCTAACGTGAGGCTATCGAGACGCTATCGGGAAGCTAACGGTTCATCAAGCTATACGGCACGCGTGGATTTCATCTCTCTCTCTCTCTCTCTCTCTTTTGCGAATGGGAAGCTCCCGCTGGGCCTGGCTGGCCATCTCAGCGCGCTATGCCGAGCGGTGTCTTGACGTCATAATGGGGAAATAATAACATCACAATAAAATGCAATCCATATCACCATCACGATTTCCATTTAAATAGAGTTCATGTACGTGTATGTAGGTGTAGTTGTATGTTGTTTAGCCTCAATATGTAGTGCTACCTTAATTTCACCTTCACATTTCTACCTAAAAAATACTGATCTACCCGACATGCTTAAAATGCAATTGAAATATGGCCACTCACACATGTAAAATGGTCATCTTTCGCGCACCATGCAATGCAGTGAAAAAAATAAGCGAGGGCAAAGGGCGATTAGCCCCCCAAACTCTTGAAAAAGCCACCGTAAATGAAAAAAGAGCCACCGTCAAATAATATTTCTGCCCATGGGTCGTAGTGCATTAAAATCTCTGAACCCAATAGGTGGACTTCTAATAGCCCTCGCGAAAGAAATTTTAATTTTTACACTGATGCAATGTACATGTAGACTATTACATGTACGTCTATTTTGCAATGGGAGTTCTCGAACTCATGTTTGCCCCAAAAAGCCTTAATTTCCAGCTGACCGAGGTAACAGACAACATTGTATGCAATGGGAAGGAGTCGGGCTATTAAGTCACTGTTTCATATATTAATATCGAATAATTTTGAAGGAAATCGTGGGCGCAAAATCTAATCGAAATCTAATCCATAGAAATCGTCTATAATCATGCCAGCGCCTTAAGTAATCACTGTCAACAGTCCCTTGCACTTGTTCATTCAAAAGACATACAAGGAAGGAAGGGGAATACTATGAAATCTTATGAAGAAAAACTTGTTCGATCACAATGATCATGATGATTCTTAATAATTTTGCACTAGCAGCCCTTGGGAATTTTGACATCTTGATCGCAAAGAGGCACTTTGTAGACAAACTTCACAGTAGTATTGATGTTCCTGGCGAAAATGGCGAGCTTTCTTTAGTCTCTACACTCCTCATACGCACATACACATTGCGAGTCCCTGGCCCCACCGACAGTTTCTTGTGATCAACTCGCCAATTATTGAAAGTCACACCGCCAGTACACACATACACACACAGACATGCTCATTAGATCATTTAGAATGTAGAAAGTGCAAGTTTTATAAAGGAAACTGAAAACAAGGTCTTTTGGGAGGAGGGGGGGGAGGTAATTATTCATTCTCTCTCACTCTCTCTCATAAATGTCACTAGTTTTATTTTAAAGAAAAGGTTCTTGAACCCCTTTGCCTGAATTGCATTTCAAAATGTGTAGCGTGTAGCATTTAAACGATAGTCGACATTAGAATTGATATTTTTAAAATTCATCTCTCAATAACTATTATTGTATCATGATGAGATGAAAATGAACTGTCATATCATCATCATCATAATATCATCATATCATCATCACATCATCATACCATCATCATATCATATCTTCATTAATTCATATCATCATGATCATCATCATTATTATCATAATCATCATCATCATCATATCATTATCGTGATAATAATATCGTCAAAACACTTATCATCATCAATATCATCTTTCATCAAACTCATCATTCATCAAAAAATATCATCAAGCCAACATTTTCTTCCCTGCCCGACCATAACTTCATCCTTTAACATGCATGATCATCATCATATCGTCATTAACTGAATACAATCATTATATCTTCAATTCATCATGATCATCATAATTATATCATCATGAGTTTGACATCATCATAGCATCATCATCATCATCATCATTATCATCATTATCATCATTACATGTATCTTGATAATCATATCGTCAAAATAATTATCATCATCAATATCATATTCATCAAACTCATCATTCATCAAAAAATATCATCAAGCCAACATTTTCTTCCCTGCAAGATCGTAGCTTCATCCTTTAAAGGGGGTACCCAATGCTGAAACAATGTTAGTTCATTTAAAAGATCATGATTTTATTAGCAGAAAATCATCTGCCTTAAGTTTTTTAAGAATTCGTGTTGCCAGAAAAATCCCCGAAATATGGTAAGACTTCAGGATATTTTGGCCCCTCAGCTGTGTCCCAATTTCAGCTAGGTAACCACAATGACGTCAAAGTGGTTACCCAGGTTCGCGTATTGCAGATGTGTTGCGCGCTAGACTGTACAAAATGCATTACACCTTGCGCGCACTTTGCTATAATTGCGCAACAAGGTAACCACTTTGACGTCATTGTGGTTACCTAGCTGAAATTGGGACACAGCTGAGGGGCCAAAATATCCTGAAATCTTACCATATTTCGGGGATTTTCTGGCAACACGAATTTAAAAAAAAATTTAAGGCAGATGATTTTCTTCTAATAAAATCATCATCTTTTAAATGAACTAACATTGTTTCAGCATTGGGTACCCCCTTTAACACACATGATCATCATCATTATGGTCATTAACTCATATAATCATTATATCATCAATTCATCATGATCATCATAATTATATCATCATGACCTCGTCATAGCATCATTATCATATCATTATCATCATCATAATCATCATCATCATATCATCATTACATGCATCTTGATAATCATATCGTCAAAATAAAATAAAAGATATAAATCCAAAATTTGTTATCACGAGTAAATGATCCTCAACTTGTGTCTCTCTCGCTCAGGAAGCTACAATGTAAATAGGAAACACCATATTTGCACAATAACGTACTAAAATAAAAACATAAGGAAAATATAAACAAACATAAAATTTACCGGGTTTCGGGCCGTGCCGGGACCCAGTAAAAATTTTGACATCTTTACCTGTCCGGGCCGTTCCGGGTAATTTTTTACCGGGCCCCAGGCTTAGAAATATGCCTATGTTTGTGTTGGTTATTTCTTTTTCATGCATACTGTGATTTTCATCAGTTTTTGGTAAGTGTCCATATGCAAAAACCCTAGTGTCCTAGATTCTTGTCCTCACTTGTGATTTGATTAAGGAAAAGAAGAAGAAGAAGAAGAAGAAGAAGAAGGAGGAGGAGGAGGAGGAGGAGGAGGAGGAGGAGGAGGAAGAGGAGGAGGAGGAGGAGGAGGAGGAGGAGGAGGAGGAGGAGGAGGAGGAGGAGGAGGAGGAGGAGGAGGAGGAGGAGGAGGAGGAGGAGGAGGAGGAGGAGGAGGAGGAGGAGGAGGAGGAGGAGGAGGAGGAGGAGGAGGAGGAAGAAGAAGAAGAAAGAAGAAGAAAGAAGAAGAAGGAGGGAAGGAAGGAAGGAAAGAAAGAAAGAAAAAAAAAATAACTGGATAGTTGGCAATCTCCATCGCCTGGTAACTCTTGAGTCTTTGTTCACAGCATGTACATGTACATGTATACATACACATGTACCATACATTACCCCTCCCAAAAAAAGAGGAGAGAGCAGGGAAATTTCCCTGGATAGAGTCAGCATATACATGTACGGTACACGTACATTAAAATACATGTGCACAAACTGAAGTTCAGACATGTGCGTACACTGTATACTGTGTACGGAGCACGTTATATGCATATTCATTTGATGCGTACTACCATGCCTTACCAAATCCAATTCGGCAGGGACAGTAGATACTAGTAAAACATAAATTTCATTAAAACAGCCTCACGGTACGGCCTCATGATGATCTATACATGTACATAGGCTAGGCCGCTCCGGTTAAACGTACGTCACACATTGCACAGCTTTCGTGCGTGCACGTGGTCGACACCATGAGAAAGCACGAATTCAGCATGCGTAACCCTCAGCCATGCTCTCAGCCATGCTCTCAGCCATCGGGAAGCTAGCGAGTAGCTAACGGTAAGCTAGCAGGAGGCTAACGGGAAGCCATCGGTGCACTATTGGGAGCGAACCGAACTTAGCGTTTCGGGAAGTTCCCGCTACCCGAAACGCCTAAGCTTTAACGATTCGGGAAACGGGACGTCCCAATGCCAAAACTTTTAGACGGTAGTGTAGTCACTGCACAGTACCAAGTTAGCCAGACCCCTTCTAGTCATGTTACTACATGTATGTTAGTAGTGTACAGTAATGTAAACATGGTAAAAAGACTGAAGTAATGATGGGGTGACCATATTTCTTGCACATTTTAAAAATTGTTAGGAATGTGACATTCGATCTGTAATTTCTCATATCTACATTAATTTATTTAAATGGATTTATACCAAATGGAAAGCAAAATTTTGGACTACAAATGGGTCCAACAAGAAGATTGATCAACAAAGAATTTCGGAGATATCGCAATCTCAAATTCGATGTTGGATCACAACGCGCATAGAACTGAAAAAGGTCATAAAAAACAGTGAGATCAACATGACCAAACATTGCGCACTCGAGTTTACGTCTTATTTATCCAGCGTAGCAATCCTTCAATCCTTCAATCCTTCAATCCTTCAATAATAGTCTGGAATGAGCTCCCGAACAACACCCTTTATGTGACTTCATTGGAGGCCTTGAAAGGAGCTCTTCCACTCAGCAGCTTAACTGAGGGACTAATTTTTACTTGCATATTGTTTATATATACCAACAGACATGCACCACAACTATGCACCTAAGTTTAATTGTATCACTTGTAAGGCAAAATATCGTACAATTGTTTTGTATCACATTTTACTTACAAGTTTAATGATGTATTCTCTCAAAATGAAGATTTCTAGACCCCTTGTGGGTAACTTCATATTTTTTTCGGAACGGACACAAAAAATAGCAAAATTTGCTGATCTTCTGTCAATATCTTCATAATTTTTTACCAGTTAATATGACTCTCACTTTACCTCTGTCTGTTAATTTCCCACCCCTCGCCTGTAGGTCACAGCAGTATGGAGCAGGGTCAGCACCAGGTGCAGCCAACCCAAGCTGGGAGATAGCCCGTAAGGCACTGGAGAAACTTGGTGACAGCAGCACGGGGGAAGCCGGGTCCTCTGGAGAAGGAAGTGGGAAGGAGAGCAAAAGTTCGCCGGAGAAGAAGAAGGCGGACGGGGAGAGCGCGAGTGGAAAACAGAAAGATTCCACCTCACAGGAGGCACCTGACTTTATGAGCCAGCAACATCAGATGAATATGTATGGTAGGTGATTTGATTTTCTTAGGGCAGCAACATTTGCTTAGGATTTTAGCCAGGATTTCAAAATCAATTTCCGAATTGAAAAGATATGATGTTTAAAAAAAAAAAAACATTGAGCATCTCCCCATGCTTTTAGCCAGGTTTTGAGAATCGGGTGTCAAAATTTAGTAGGGTACAGAAAAAAGAAGGAGTGTCCATTAGAAGAATTTTGATTTTTCAAAATGACTTGGCATCTTCCACAAGAAGTGGGTGTCTTTTGGAAGCCCAGATGCCCCCCTGGCTGAAGGCTCGGATGACATTTGCTTCAGGCTTCATTTCGTGAATGACATAGGCTTTAGGTTTAATTGGGTTTTAGGTTATAGTCAGGTTCACTATGTATTTTTGTTCAAAATTTTTGGAGATTAGCAAAACTATACATTTTTGGAATCGGTAGAACATGGGGAATCCGAAAATTGATGTTGGCATTTGCACAAAACCCTGACCGAGCAGCCATTTTGGATTTTCAAAATGGCCGCCATTTGTAACTAGTATTGAACACTTTTGAAGATATTTTTGTAACAGAACCTCATTCTATCATTTTTGTGGTAGCATATTAAAGGGCATTAAATTCTCTACAACATGACACCACATTCGCTGGGTTTGGTGATGATTTGTATAACAATTTTGGGCCGAAAATGTGATTTTTATCATTTTTTTTCAAAAATATGAATTGCTTCAAAATACATATTTCTCCATATTTCAAAAGTCCATTTCACTAATGACTTCCAACTTTACAGAAAAGCGTCCATATATAGGGTCAATATCATATGAAAATTACAAGTTCATTGTTTATCTAACAAAAAAGTTATAATACTCTAAAGTTAACACTTTGATATTTGCTAAAACAGAGAATTAATGCCACGGGCTGCCTTCTGGTCAGGTTTAATATGTATTTTTGTTCAAGATTTTTGGAGATTAGCAAAAATATACATTTTCGGAATCGTTAGAACATGGATAATAAAAAAAAAATGAAGTTGGCATTTGCACAAACACCAGCATGATGGCCATTTTGGATTTTCAAAATGGCCGCCATAAAATATATAATATGCCTTATCTCGGCTTCTTTTAAAGGCATAAACCTAATAAAATGTGCCAATCCTACTATTTATGGGCGCAGAAAACAAATGGTGACATCGCTAGACATCTTCTTCTAACGCTTCCTCGCTTATGGAGGCCATTTTGGATTTTCAGAATGGCATACGTGTAATATATAAGTTGCCTTATCTCTGCTTCTGGTCAACCTAGGAACTTAGCAAATATATTCTAATCCTCCGTTTTCTTGGTCGATAAAACAATTGGTGACATAATTAGACTTCTAATCTTAATGCGTCATCGCACACGGCGGCCATTTTGTATTTTAAAAATGACATATATATATATATATATATGTATATATATATATATATATATATATATATATATATATATATATACAGCCCTGGAAAAAATTATTAAACCAGCTCCTAATAAAGGCCTATATGGCAAGTGTTGGCTATATCAGTAATTGAATTTTCAGAATGATTTCTACTAGCTAACTCATAATGAGTCGATGAATACTCCCCAAAACAATTAGCTCGTGTAATAACTAATCCCTAGGACAATTACCGCCAGGGTAATTGCCCCTAGGACAATTAACCCCGGACAATTTTCGCTGAAGGACAATTACTTCTAAGGGCACCCCAACGGATAGAACTTTCAGAACAACTAACAGAATGTAAATATCCTAGATGCTAACTGTCCTCAGGGATATTCTCCAGGGGTAGGGGTTTTGGAAAAAATGTCCTGACAGAAGTGGTCTGGGGATAATTGTCCAGGGGGTATGCCTGATTTTTTCGTAAAGCCATGTCCACTCCTTTGGGGGCAGTTTGTTCAGTTCTTGGTGGAAAATTGCTACATTTGATGATAGCAGCCATGCCTTGTGGCATTCTGTCAACAAGGTGTTGCCCTTTTTTCCCCCTCACAGCAGCTCATTCATGCGGCAAGAATTTTTGTTGTTGTTGTTGTTTGTTTCATAAAATTAATTTTTGAATACCTTTAATTTTTATGTCACACGCACTGGTCTCAGTAGAATAATGAGAAGGCAATGGTGCTCAGACCAAGAGTAGTAAACTTGAATTCATTCTCTCAGACATTTATAGTCTATTAGGTGGTTCAAAAACTCTTTCTCGTGTGAAAAAAAGGGGTGTTATAATTGTCTGGGGAAATTTGTCCGGGACAACTTGTCCTGGCTGTTGTCCTGGTAGTAACTGTCCTTGGGTAAAAAGTCATAGGGGTAATCGTTCTAGTTACTAGTAGTCCATTAATCATGCATTAGCTGTTGATAATAATTTTCCTACTTCCATAGACAGTGGACTTTACACTACTCATATACCTCAAAATGGAGCTAGTCTAATAATTTTTTTCCAGGGCTGTATATATATATATATATATTCCAGTCAACCTACAGCAACTTAACAGAATATGCTAGTACTTTGTTTCCTCGGTCAGGAAAACCATTAGTGACATAATTAAACTTCCAATCTCAACGCTTCATTGGACATGGTGGCCATTTTTAATTCAAAGTGGCCGCCACAAATACATTTTTCCCCTACGTCGGCTTCTTTTCAACGTAGAAACTTAATGAAATATGCTACTCCTACGTTTCTTGGGTCGAGAAAACAATCTGTGACATTACTAGACTTCTACTCCCAACGCTTCATCGCATATGGCGGCCATTTTGGATTTTCAAATTGGCCGCCATGAAATATCATATTGCCCTATCTCTGCTTCAAGGCAATCTATAAACTTATTGGAATATTCTAATACTATGTTTCCAGGGTCAGGAAAAACATTGGTGACGTCATTAGACTTCCCATCTCAACACTTCATGTGGCTTCCATCTTGGATTTTCAAAATGACCGACATTAAATACATATTCTGCCCTTTCTCTGTGGTCAGTATAAAAACTACATGAAATATGATAAGCCTATGTTTCCTTGATAAGGGAAATATTTGGTGCTATCACAAAATTATACTTGAGTCTTCCTTCACTTTAAGCCTTTGGGGCGGCTAGGAGCCCTCAGACAAATTTCACTGCGTCTCTAAACTGAAACAGTGCCACGTTCTGGTTTTTGTCCTTGAAGACTTGCACATATTTTGACACCAAGTTTAGAAAAATTATGCAGTCATACTATATTTTGGTTTCTAATTTTCTTCTCTTCAGGTAAGAATTTATATTTTTGGGCAATTAGAATTAAAAAAAACCCCAGCAATTTGATTTTATTTCTTTGTAGATCATTTGTAATTTTTTCTTCTTTTACTATCCCTTTTCTATCTGAATATTGATTTAGAAAAAAGATCCTCTAATGACAGACCTATAAAGCAAGAAATATGGTTGAAATACAATTGAATGCACATGAAATAAAGTCACTTTTAACGACTTTTGTTTTTCAGTCTACTAACTTTCTCATCGACTATCATCACTGGTCAATCCCCCCCCCCCCTCCCCCGGATAACTACCCCCTGAATTAAGTACTAAGTGCAGTTCTTTAGCTGTATTATTGTAACCTACTAATCAATTGGGCCTACATGTATACTCTATCAAACTAGAGATAGACTACCTGTTCTAATATGTTGACCAGCATGTGCAAACTAAATAAATGTATTTTACAGTATACAACAAATTATTACATACTTGTCCCAAAGACGTTTTAGGGTAATCCAATTAGGCTACATGTATACAATTACAATTGTACATGTATGATCACGCCATTACAGCACAGACGGCTTACAACCTTTAAAATGCTTATTTCCTGCATGTCATATTGTTCTTCAACTTTATTTACTTTTATTTCTGCTTTTTAAGGTAAATAGTAAAGCTTGATAACATAAATAAGGAGAAATAAAGATATACAAATAGAATAAGAAATATTGCGTTTTAACCACTTTATACAAAAACAGAGAAAAAAATTCCGAAAGGTCACATTTTTTTGCTTTCAGTTCTGCTATTTGAGGTACTAGTAAATAGTAAAGCTTATAGTAAAACAATTTTTAAAAAATAAGATAAACAGTGGTAGCAAGAAATATTGTGTTAAACCAATTTTTACTCAAAACAGGAAATGTCTCAAAAAGTCACCTAAGTTTAGAAGGATCTTTCGTGCCAAAAGAGTTTTGCAATGCTGAATGAAGATGAAGAAAGTCAAAATTTAGAGAGGCGTGAAATGCGCTGATTGAGACCAACCGATGAACTTTGTCTACAACTGAGCGGGGGTGGGGGGGGGGGGGGTGCTGACGCCTCTTGCCCGAATGTAAACTTTACTTTCAGCCCCTAGCCCCCACCCCTCCCCACCTCGTAAGACTATGCTCGTTTTAATATTGAAAGTGCTTGGAAATGTTACAGGGGACCCAATTTGGGGGGTCAACAAGACTTGGATTGATGTTAAAGACTGTTTGGTATGAATATGTTCAGGGGACCTCCCTGTACAACTGAGGGGGGGGGGGGGGGGGTGCGGGCGCACGTTTTGAACCCCACCACCAAGTATCTACATGTTTTAGAGTGTAAATATTGTCTATCACGTGAATACAGGTCCCATATTATTTCACTAATGGCCTGAATTGCTTCCTTTTACCAATAATTCTTGTAGGTATTGTTTTAAGTTAAACTTTAGAGGGGTAGGGGGAGGGGTGGGAAGAATGGTAAGGCATTGACAGATATTTTTCCAGTAATCCATGAGATTTTAAATGATTTGTCAAGGCTCACTGATTTTCTTACCATTATGCAAAGTACTTTATGAATATTACTTTGTACCAATTTGTCTCGTTTTAAAAGTAGAAAGGGGGAGGGGAAGCCATGGACATGTAGGGGGTGCAAGTTCTGTACCCTATAATCTAGTATATACGTGTGTCGGAGTGTGAATCATGATTGTCACTTGAAACCAGGTCTCCTCATATATATTATTGGACACTTGGCCTTATTGATTTCTCAACACACATCATCGGTTATTAGGCACATTTGTATCATAGCAACGGGAGCTAATAAACAATTCTGTATCACTAAAATATGATCGTACTGAATCATCTGACATCACACATCCTATTAAAATATTAATCTGCATGACAATAGCATGTACTACCGAAATTATCCATTTCACGGATCCCAATGTTACCACTGTAGGGAGAAGGCAGCACTTAGTAACCACTTTTGTTATCGATTCTCTACTTTAGCTAATATCAAAGTGTCAACTTTAGAGCGCTATAAATGTTTTGTTTGATAAGCAATGAACTTGTAATTTTTATATGGTATTAACCGTACATATGGAAAGTTTTCTGAAAAGTTTGAACTAATTAGTAAAAATAACTTTTGAAATAATGAGAAATACGTATTTTGAAGAAATTGATATTTTGTAAAAATTATGTAAAAAATCACATTCTTGGCCAAAAATTGTACCGCAAATCATCACCAAACCCATTAAATGTGGTATCATGTTGTAGAAAATTTAATTCCCTTTAATATGATGATAAATACATGGTAAGATGAGGTTCTGTTTAAAAAATATCTTCAAATTCGTTCGATAAGAGTTACACATAGCGGCCATTTTGAAAATCCAAAATGGCCGCTATGCCGGTGAATTGTGCAAATGCCAACATCAATTTTTGAATTTCCCATGTTCTAACGATTATAAAAATGTATAGTTTTGCTAATCTCCAAAAATTTTGAACGAAAGCCCATTTTCTTACATAGTGAACCAGACTATTAGGTTTCGTGTTACGATTAGGGTGTTGTATAATAAATTGGTCTCGACTTGAAGTTAGGCATTTGATTAGTGTTAAAAATTTACCACCAAGCAATTGTAACCTGAGCATATGCTGTATAATCATATAATAATTTGTTTATCTGGAGTTGAGGACTTGTTGACTACTGGTATCTTCTACCTCCTGTTTGGCAGATATCAATTATTTGTAGTTGTAAACATTCAGTGCACGTTTCTTTTGAATCTGTAAGAATTTTTTTCCCCTCAATTACCAGAACTCAACAATATCTTTACTGTGTTTTATTTATATGGAATATGCTTACTTTTCCTCTTTGAAGGTAATTACTATGGTCAGCCATATGGAGGGGGTGGAGGGATGTACCCTTACCAAGGATACGGCTCAGGCTATGGCATGGCACCCCCACCCCACATGAGAGGGGGCCCCTACCAAGGCATGCATGGCTACCCCAGACCCCCAGGAGTAAGTACAAATGGAAAGAAGGAGAGGAAAATGTAAAAAAAGGAAAACTGTTATTGCAGTGGACCAGTTAAGAAAAGCATTCAAATTCATGGACCCTTCGGCACTAAGACCTTAGTGATCAACTGTTACATTCACTTGTTCCGAGTTCGTTATATGAAAGGGCAGAGTGCAGGTCTCGTAAAGCATTTTGCTAAGTCACCACTATTAAGTAGTTTCCATTAAGATAGACTATTTATGAAATTTATGAAATTTGTATAATTTTGTGAAAGGTCTATAATTGGTTAACTTAACAGTTGCCCAACGCTTGTGATGTGTATTTGCACAATGTTTGAAGATTTAATAAAAAATGACTGGCTTGTCCTGCAGGACATAATAAAGAAATTGATTAGCAACTTATCACTTTTTGTTTGCCTATTGCATGGGAGTTGGATGCCAGTTTGCTTAGAAAGCTAAAACTATGTTGCTTATCTCTTCACGACAGGGTATGTATCCGCCATATGGGCCTCGTCCGCCATACGGTGACCACAGAGGACCAGGCTTCCCCCCACAACGTCCCAGAGGACCCATGGCCCAGGGCCCTCCACCACCACCTCCTGCCCCATCCCATTCACTACTGGGCAAACCCGACCCCTCACCCCCACCTCCACTGCCACCCCCCTCATCCAAGTCCTCCTCTGCCAACCCGTCACACCAATCCCAGGCACAGGTAAGTGGGGAGAGTGACGGGGGCGGAGGAGGGGGAGGAAGAGGGGGAGATGGGCTCGGCTTCAATTCCGCAATGAAGTTCAGGCAGGATACGCAGCAGCTACACACAGGCTCCAGATGGAACAAAAATTTCAACCGTGAGTATCAAGTAAAGGCCTTATGTGAATATAACCCCAGGTAATTTTTGCCTTCATTGAATTTTAGGAAAATGTGTTAATTTTTGTGATACCCTGGAGTCATGAGACATCCATTCAAGGAATCCAATTAACATTCAGATTACTTTAACCCCTTCTGATCCACCAAGTTTTACATGTACTACAATTGTTAATAATTTGTTTCATTGATGAAGTGGGCATAAAACAGCTTTCATTGATATATACTTCATGATAGATGTAACTTATTCTTTTCAAAAAGAAAAACAGGGACTTTCTTTGTGCAAAAACATTGTTCAACACTTTAATTCTTAGGCAAATTTTTCCTCCATGGTGTGAAAGGAATTATATTTTGATGGTCATAATGCAATTAGCATACATTAGTTGTTGCTGTGCCAGATGAATTCAAGGCAACATTAAAAAAAAAAGTTATTCTCTGGTATCTGATAACTGATAAATATTCTATAGCACAGAACTATACAGACATCAGTGCATATATATGCCCAAGTTTTCTACTCCACTATGTTTGGGAGACTCTATGGCTCAGTAGATAAAAGTCACATCTTGAAAGCGGGGTAAGCTTGGTTCTGAGTCAAGTCAGTGCTTGTGCCATTGGTTAAGACATCTGTTCTGAACTACCAAGTTCCTGTAAATATGTACAGACAAACCTGCTTTAGCGACCACCTGTCTATAAAGACCACACTTTTCGTTTCCCTAGAAAAGTGTATTAAAAGAACATGTACTTAGAGACGGCCTACTCACGAAGACCGCTTTTCTCGTCTCCCTTGAGTGGTCTTTATATTCAGGTTTTACTGTACTTGCTTTCTTAGCCCTTCGTTAAACACTAATTTCAATCGTCATTTATCACAGAGCCATCAGACAGCCAGGGCATACGCTTCAGTCTTCCCAACAAGCGCTCTGGCATGCACCCCTCCCCAATGGTTGATGGCCCAAGGGGGCAGGGGCAGCAGGCCAACCAGTTCAGCAATAACAAGAAGAAGGCAGGGAAGCAGGACAGCGCTGGTGACCAACAGCCCAAGAAACCCAATGCTGCGTAAGTTGTCAATTTCAATTACTAAAATATCAACTTGGGGAATGATTGGAGGGTTTGCCATTGATTAATTTCAGTCAGTCCAAACACTCCAGAAGCCAGGGCCAAGATCTAATTATTTTTGGATTGCACACTACCATAAAAAAGACAAGATAAGAAAAGTAAGCAGTGATGTAACAGATGTGAAAATGTTCAACTGGCAGCCAAAATTTTAAGGGAACATATGAGGGGTCAGTGTCAAAATAGAACTAACCCTAGTAGTGTAGCCCGGAATGCCTGCTGGTTTAGTCTGCTGGACCTAGCTTTCCAGGCGTGATTAATTGCGGTCTGGACTGCGGCAAAAATTGGGTCAACTCAGTATTAATAGAAGTCTTGAAATAGCTCATTATTTGTTCTTTTGTCGTGATAAATTCTGCAAAAGTAACTGTAAACAAGTATGGTCCGATTACTTGGCTTGATGTTTCACATCTGTTTACCTGCCTTCGCATGCATATTACCGAATGCAAGATGTAGCATGCAGTGCAGAATATACTAAACTGTGAAGTTGGTGTGGTTTAAACACAACATAGACAGCTATAAGCATTGCAAGTGAAGTAACTGATCAACTTAGTGACCAATCAGAAGTCTCCCTGGATATTGGGGTGAAACCAGCATAAATGAAAGTTTGGTGACTGCATGGGCATGGTACATGTACATGGGCAGGGTATGCCCTGCACCAGCAGCAAAGGAAGGCTTTTAGCAGATAAAGTTTGTTGACCTACATGTATCACGCAGAGATCATGTGTAGTGAAAATGGTACTAAATGTTATGTTGGCTGCTATGAGCCTGTATGTATATCTACGATGATAGTGTGTGATTCTGTTGATGTGTGAGATGGAGTAAGTAATGTCAGAAGGAGACACACTTTGTAAGTCTAAAGAATATACATGTAAACAACTTTCATAAAAGCTTTTTTCTTGTCACATACAAACAACGGCATAGAGGTTCACTACAAGTACATGTGCAGTGCTGGTCAAAAGTTTTGGTACACCCTGGATTTCGAGATGAGTTTTTCCTTCATTGTCTATTCCCCACATAATGAGCTTGTCCAGGCACTGACAAATGTGCTTCAGGTTTGGTTATACATTACATATTTACTATAATAATATCTTCTGATACATTCAGGTAGAATTTACTTTAAACTGTGATTTGTATTGGGTACCCACAACTGACCCACTACATGACATAATAATATATCAAATTTTAACGTACCTTTCTATTTAAAATCAAAAGAAAAACAAAGTATGTATTGAGTTTGTTCAAAGTAGCAATAGTTTGGTTATTGACTGTCAAATATAATGTATTTTCTTAATGAACTTAAAGCTCACAGACAGTCTCGGTAGCAAAAATCATACTGGCAAGAAACTTATCTGAAATAGTCACATACTATTCTCCTTTTATCATAAGACACATGTACGAGATTATTTAACATTCCATTCACGATTTCGAACAAATTTTAGTGCAAATATCTGTAAGAAACGCTTGGTAACGGCTTTTCACTGCCTCACGCTAAGACCATATCCACCCGAAGGTTCCCTGCACAATAAACCCAGCGCTTCGCACTAGTGTAGCGTATTCTACACACACCACACACAACAGTCCTCATGTACCGTAAGTGGTGTGTGTGTGGCCATTGTTTGAATTTACATCCCCTCTTTTTTGGGCCAGGGATTTTTATTGCTTTTCACCTCTCATTCGATAAATATTTCACTTGAGGAGGAAAAAACTTCACAGCATCTTAGTTATGTTAGTACCCTGCTGTTTATTAAGTAAAATCAAAGAAATCTCACGAAAAGTTTTTGAGGGCTTCCCAAAACTATCTGTTACCTTTAAGAAGAATTATTATTTGAAATGTCCATTCAGTATTCTCGCCCAAGCCTACATGGAACCTCAAATTTTAAATTCATATTTCTGTCACTAGTTTGGTATCAAAGGAAAGCTTAACATCTATATTTTATGGATCTTGGCAAAATAAAGTACTTTTTACCAGATTTCAAGGTCAAATTTTCAGTTTGCTTAATTGACTTGATTAAATCTCAAAAATTGAAAAATAATTAACAAAATTGGGATGTTCTTCACACATATTCTGTGTAAAAGTCTAAAGTACAGTACATATAATCATGTTTCACACTTGATAGGAGCAAAATTTTTTTTTTTTTTTTAATGTTTTATATTATTTGTTATGCTTCAATGACTTCTGAAGTTAATCCTTCAGAAATGTCCTTCCGTTACCGAATAAACTACTTTTTAAAATGTTTCTTTTAAAGGGTGTGTTGCACAATGCACATCTTTTTTTGGACAACTGCACGTAAATGAATGGACCTCAGCTAACGGTAGTCAGCGTCTTAATCTCTTCATGGTCTGCATTTTGCGAAACAGACCGAAGTTGCTCTTACCCTTCGGTTTCGCTTATGTTGCATGTACTGTACGTACAAGGGAATAGCATGGCCTGTCCGGAGAGTTGCGGATTGGCCCTGAGTCAGGCGACGGGAAAGACACATAGTCTCATCAGTTTACACCCCCTTTAAAGTAGTGATTGGAGAGGGCTGAAAATTTGTATGCAAAGCATGTTTAGGCAGGCCTACAATTCGATGTTCATGTAGCCACGAAGCACTTCTATCTTAGTTAATTATTAATGAATTAAAACTGTCCTTCCGTTACCAAAGCTGGTAATGGAAGAACACAAACTGTGGTAACAGAATGAAATATGATCTAATTGTATGCATTTTAAGCTTGAATATGATCCCTGATATAAACATTTTTATCATAATAATAGTCTCATTATACATTTGCCTCTCTGTAAACAAAATGAGACAATTAACAAGCTCTGAAATCTCATATATGGCAGGGGTGGCATACTGCATGAATGTACTGTATGTAGATCTACTTTTGCATGCTGAATGAAAAGTATTTAAAACTTTGATTTCTGTTCAGGTGATGGCATTGTGAAAAAAAACTGTCTAATTATCAAGAAGATTAGAAATTACAATCTTGCCAGAAATCACATGTTGATAAGCGTTGCTCGCAGATGCATGTAAATGTATACATGTATAGGATTAGAGACAAATGAGGCATCAAAATTTAATCCAAAGATATGTGTTTTTTGTATGAAAAACTTGTTTGCAGATTATCCCTTTCGAGACAATTGACCACATTTTGTGGTTTGGCTCAATAACTGTTGATTCAGAGCCCTGAAAAATATACCAGATACATGAGCAGAAAAAACAAAAATTTCTGCACACACTATGTCCATTTTTTTTACATGACGATTTTGCGTTTGATCCCAGGAATTTTAAAAAGGAGAATAAGCTTTAAAATCCTTAAATTGGCAACACATCGAGAGGTTCGAAATCATTGTTTTTTATCGAAATTGGCAACTTTTTCAACTTTTTGCCAATTCTTTTAACCATGTATATTGTTTTCAAAGACATTACCCCTTATTACAATTTTGTAGCACTAAAAGAAAAATATCATTGTCGCCAATTTGAAGAACAATTTAGCCCTGAAATAATTCCTGTCCTGAAAGGGTTATTGCACTTACATGAGCAAGTAATTAAATTGAGCATTAGAATTTAGCTTTGAATCCCTGCAAATCCAGAAGCAGTTAAGAAGCAAATCCAAGATTCTTGGATCATCAAATTTGGGGGATGCTTTTTTTGCTCAATGGCAGAGTGGGGGATAGTGATTATTGATTATGCCCAAGAAGTTACAAGGCAAAGCCTCAAAACCATTTGTTATGTCCTAACCTTAATACAGTATAAACCTTATACGTCAAATTACACAGTGAAAGTTTGTACATGTACTTAGAAAAGGGACCAAGTTTGTTCGAATTTGCTTACACTTATTTAAGTGCATAATGCACACTAGTGGACGATGGTCCTTTTATGATGACACCTAAGCATTAATTGTTTAATTAACAAGTAAAAAAAAGATTAAAGTTGGAAATATATATATCAGGTATCAAAAAATGCCTTTGTTCACAATTTTGGTTCTATAGTACATGTATATTGTGATTTTGACTATACTCACAACACTCATCACTACACATAAACGCATATGTGGAAACCTTATGTCCTTCCGTTACTGCCCTTTCATTACCAAATGTAATTTGTTGTAGTTAAGAAACCAGTTGGCAAATTTAAATTGAAAATTAGTGAAGTATAGATTAAACTCTAGGGAATTAAATGTGTACCTCTAAAATATGATAGACTCATTAACTTCACAGAGTTTTAATCATAACTAATTAGCTGGAAAACCCATGTCCATTTTGATGTCCTTCCGTTACCGAGCTCATCAATATGCAAATTTTGTTACTGTTAGGCAATAACCAAAAAAATAAAAATTGTGAAAATAAAGGCAGTTGATCTAATCTTACAACAAAAACTAAGCTCACTAAGTATAGATTAAACTCTAGGGAATGAAATCTTTCCACTAGTAATCTAAGGCTTTATTTCATGTTATATCACATTATTTTTGTAACCATTGATCCTGCATATTATGTAATTTAAATATACATAATAATAATAATAATGATAATAATAAACCGTTCTTGTATAGGGACGTTATATCATAATGTGACATGGGCTTCCAAAGGGTTTGGATATTATTACCTTGGCTTTAGTTCTGGCAGCCGTAATCAGCGCACAGTGCATTTCAAGGATAAATCGTGCCAGGTACCTACTTAACACCTGGGTGGAGAGTTAGTTTGCAGGCACAAACCCTGGTCAGTCGTACAACAGAGTCTGCACTGTAAGACTACCATAGGCCATGTACTGTAGCTGCTCCTTACCAGGTAAGGAATAGGTAGCTGGATTAGGCTCCTGTCAAGACACAATGATTTTCTGATAAAGTGTCAAATTAGGGTCTGTGCTTGCAGACTAGTGGAGAGTGGCAAATGTGGATTAATGTCTTGCCAAAAGACGTTAGTGCCGGGCTGAGATTCGAACCCTCAACCCTTGGATTGAGAGTCAAGTGAATGAACCACTATACCACGACACCTCCACATATTTTGGTGGTTGTGACAGTGATGTTAAATGTCAGATTTTCCCTGATTACAATTTACAACATTACAAAAATTCTTGTACATGTAATTATGGTTTGAAGTTTTTAAGCTCTGTCTAAATGTCTTTCCGTTACCGTGGAATTGCCCTTAAACCATCCTATTCAACTTGTCCAACACAAGCTGCTTTTGGGTTAGGGTCCAGAGATAGAACATGTCAAACCATTGGAATTCTTTAACCTTCTTTTCTTTAAAAAAATGTAGTTTTTGCATCTATAGATTACATGTATCTTAGTGTGACTTTACTGTTACAATGAAAACAAATCCCATAATTTATGCATCTCCCAAAGCTAGTATCTTCACTAAGGAAAAATAGTTTGTAAGTTTTGTGTCGAACTCACGTGTGTCATGACCATAGGTCGGTAAACAAGTGTCTCCAGCTTGCATTGTTCCCACTGTCAAGTATGGATGAGGGAAAATGTGTTTAAATAGTCTAGAACTGTTTTCATGGTGATTTAGTTGGTGTTTTATACAAGGTTGAAGATATTCCTGAGCACCATGGATGCCACAGCAGATTTCCAAAACAAGCAATGTGACCTAGTCTGTCTTTAATCAGGGAACATCTGACATTTAACATCACATAATATGCACGATCAATGAACCTTACAAAAATAATGTGATATAACATGAAATAAAGCCTTAATGAGCTTAGTTTTTGTACGTGACCCCCAAATGGCCTATGTAGGACGAGTTGAAAAGAAGTGGCCAAGAGACATCTTTGGACCATTGCTGCATGCAAGAATACTGGATGGATATTTAGAGTTAACTACTAATGAAATTGTTCACGTACCCGTACCCGCACCCATGCGTGCATGCCCAACATCAAATCACTACACACTGTACTCATCTCCGAGCTGGAATGTCGCAATCAGCTGATTTGCCCATGTTCGGGTTTTGAGAAAACTCGCCCGTAAGTAACTCACAGGCGATAAAATTTCCGCCACTAAAAAGTCCCTGGTGATAACCTTGGCGACATGAGAATGTAATGGAGTGTGTCCATTATTAAGGACAAGGTCACATAAGATTCAGTGTCGTATATTGTGAACTTTTTTAACTAGAAAGTTAGTCATACTCCTTCTCTTTAACGGACCGGTTTACATTAGGCCTGAGTCATCACGGGTTTTTCCAAACCCGGGTTTGACTCGAAAATTTCAGGCGGGGACCGGGTACCCGAACGGGAATTCCCTACAACAGAAAATTTGAGTGTATGTAGTGACGGGAGTCAACAGTCAAGGTAAAATTGCTAAACTAAAATGCAGCATAGAGGACAGTTATTGAATCCAAATTGATAAAGCAATGCTTTTCCCGAGAGAAATAACATTTTGGAATAAAAATAAAACATTAAGAAATACAGCCAAAGGTCTCTTTGTTACCTAAATTTGAGGGCTGAAAGAGGAAATCAAGCTTCGTGGTACCGTGCACGTTCAGAAATGAAGTCCGATTGTGAGTCAGCTGTGCCCAGTGCGCACGAATACAGCCCTAGACCGTAATACACACAGACGAGGGTCGAATATAACTGATGTGATCGGATCAAAGTAAGCTTGAAAACAACTAAAAATACCACGTAAGCGACAACAAAAATACATAATTACCGTAAAATAATTCTTTCCTTTGGCAAAAAACAGTATGGGTATCCATAATATTTCATAGAAAAAAAAATGTTGGAGGATTGCGAGTGCACTTCATATCGAGATTAGGCAGCCATATTTGACATTGTTCTGCTTAGCAAGACCGCAGATGGCAGTAGAGAGGAAAATAAATGTGGGCACTAGATCTGGGTGCCATTGCATAAAACTTGCTATTATAGTAACTTTGCTATTATAGTAACTTTTCATGGAATACTGGATTTTGATTGGCTCTTGAGCAACGTTACCATGGTAGTTACCATTGATGGCAAAGTTACTATAATAGTAAGTCTTTATGCAATGGCACCCAGGTGATCGGCCACAACTGTTCCTCTATGCTGCCATCTGCGGTCTTGCTACGCAGAACAGTGTCAAATATGGCTGCCTAATCTCGATATGAAGTGCACTCGTAATCCTCCACCATCTTTTTTTCTTTGAGATATTATGGATACCCATACTATTTTTTGCCAAAGAAAAGAATTGTTTTACGGTAATTTTGTATTTTTGTTGTCGCTTACGTGGTATTTTTGGTTGTTTTCAAGCTTACTTTTGGCACGATCACATCAGTTATATTTGACCCTCGTCTGTGTGTATTACGGTATAAGGCTGTATTCGAGCGCACTGAGCACCGGTGACTCCCATTCTGACTTCATTTCTGAACGCGCACGGTACCGCCTAGCTTGAATCTTCCTCGCAGCTCTTATTTTTTTAGACTCATGAAAAGACCTATCGTCATCTGAAATGATTTCCATTTATTACTGCAGCAAATATAATTGGATTAAATTGAAATTCATTTTGTGAATTGCATGTTTAAAGTTCTAAATTGCAATATATTAGTGTTAAAATTAGTTTGGAAAAACCCGAAATCCGAAAATGCAAACCCGGGTTTCAGCGTGACGGGCGGGGACCGGTCGGGGAACCGTTTCGACTCGGGCCTAGTTTACATATATGTTATTCTGATTCAGTACTCTTCAAATCTTAAAAATTTCAAATCATGTTCTCCAATTACCAGTAACAGTTCCAACTTAAAATCCACCATGGACATACATGTGTTGTTATACTAACTTTCAAGTGTATTTGTCTCAAAATAGCACACTTGTGGGTTAGTACTATATCTTACCGACCCCCTCATTTAGTCAATAACTGCACTTGTCTTAAAACAACCTTTAGTTCTGGTAGTGAATTTAAGGAAACTAGAATGAATTTTTTAAAAATATATGTTTTCATATTGTTTCACCTGTATCAACAGATAAAGCAACAAATAAATAAAAGATATTTGGATGTTCTGTCTATGAATTCCGATGAATTGTAGTGTAATTATCTGAAAGAAGCCCCAGATCTAGACCGAAAGGCATCTCCATCTACCTATAACCCTCTTGAGACAATTGACCACATTCTGTGGTTTGGCTCAATAACTTTTGATTAAGATCTGTAAAAATATACCAGATGCATGAGTAGAAGGAGCAAATATTTCTGCACACATAGTGTACATTTTTGTTGCATGTTCATATTGCTTTTGATGCCAGGAATTTTAAAAATGAGAATAAGCTTCAAAATCCTTAAATTGGCAATGCATTGAGAGTTTTAAAATCATTGTTTTTTTATCAAAATTGGCAATTTTTCAGCTTTTCGTCAATGTTCCTAACAATGTATGTTGTTTTCAAAGACAATATTTTATCAGAACCATGTAGCATTAAAAGAAAAATGTTATTGTTGCCAATTTGAAGAACAAAATGTGATCAATTTAGCCCTTGAATAATTCCTGTCATGAAAGGGATAAAGAAGTCCATACATACCATTGTCAAAGGTGAAATGTCCCACTATGCCACCTGTATCTACATAAATTTGAAGAAAGGAAAAATAAACATACACACACACACACACACATAAAACACACTGGTAGTAGTGCATGTAAAACCATATCTGCAAATTAGCAGGCTGAACATATGCATGTACCACTCTCTTTGTGTATCTATGTCTGTTCATAAAGGTGTGAAATATCTCCCTCTATGGCAATCTTGCATAGCAAATGTAATGTCAAATACCATAAATCAACAATTACATGTACATTGTGCTCTGTACAAAATTGTCTTGATTTCTTCCCAAAATTTGTTCAAAGCAATACAACAGATTTCTTTGTATTATGGAAGAGTTTATTCCAGTTTGATGAAAATTTTATTAAATGATGTTTTGTATTTGAAGGGAAATCCAACCTTATTGGCAAGTTGCTCTGAAAGAAAGATGAAAATCAGAGAAGCAGATTGGTAAAAGTTTGAATGAAATCGGATAAACAATTTATATAAGAGAGTTATGAATTTTTGAAAGTTGTAATTATGGGAATTTCAAATTGGCCGAATAAGTAATGTCACTGTGGACAACTCCCCCATTTGATCCAACACACAAAATGACTACAATTTCATTTTTTTCAAAATGTATTACTCAGTAGGATCTTTTTCTTTCATGAGGACCTATAACAATATAGATCTGCATGTACAATATATTTTGAGTACTGCCCCAAGGGTAAAGTCGCTCAGGAGAAAACTGCAAAATTGGTGATATTTTTTTGTACAACTAACAGGAGAGTTGTCTGCCAATATGTCAAAATTGACTTTAATACTAAAATGCCAATTTGATATTCGCATAGATGTAGTAATTTAATTTTTCAAACATCCCTTATTTCTTATTCCTTCTCCGATTTCTTTCAAACTTTCACCATCCTGTTTTTCTTATTTTTCTGCTTTCACCCAAATCATCTTATTACCAAGGTTGGATGGCCCTTTAATTAATGCAGCTGCTAGCTTAGCTGCTTGCTTGATTCCCTGGTGTCTTGCTTCTCTGCAGATATCTTTTACTGATATCACAGTCAAACCTGCTTTAGCGACCACCTGTATAGAAAGACCACCTGTCTATAAAGACCACAGTTTTTGTTACCCTTGAAATTTGTTTCCCATTAAAACATGTATTAAAGGAACCTGCACATAAAGACCACCTGCTCATAAAGATCACTTTTCATGTCTCCCTTGAGCGGTCTGTATAGACAGGTTTCACTGCACACATATACAGTGTTGAATGTGGATGTGGTATGCTAATCAGTACAAAGTATTAAATACCACAGTATCAATAGGAGATTGTTTTAGAGGAAAATTATGTTGTAAAATTTAATTTACTGTACATACAAACTTACCAGTCAGCATTCACTGACTACACTCTTACACTATTCAGCCCAGAACAATAGATTTTGTCCACTAATCCCATTGTTCTGGCTAGAATAGTGTAAAAGTGTAGTCAATGAATGCTGACTGGTACTGTAAGTGGGTCGGTGTGTATGCTGTAGTGCCTCATTCTGTTTCTGTGCTAGCAACCATACATGTAGGTACATGTAATGTACATATGAAGTAATGCATGATGATGGAGCCGTACCTCATTCAGACTATTTTATCTGGTGCATGGTACAACTAATGTACCCTTTCCATCTGTTACCAATTTTGTACAGTTTCAAATGTAGGAAAGATTTGCTAAATTAGAATGAAGAATTGGATATGAAGGTGCAATATAATATAGGCATAAACCTGTATTATGAAACTCTTTCAGTACAGGAAATTGCATGAGATGTTGCCAAGTGCGTAGATCTGTGTGTATACTGTACATGTACATATTTAATACAACTCTTTGGGGGGAATTTGTGATACATGTACATGTGCATATACATGGGTATTTCCACAAATAAGGGTCCCACTTTGTGACATTCTTGGTGTCCCGCTTACTTAAAGGGAAAGTTCACCCTAAAGATTACTAGAGTTTAAAAAATGCAGAAAAAATAAAGAAAAATATTGGCGAAGGTTTGATGAAAATCGGTCAAATAATAAAAGAGTTATGACTATTTAAAGTTTTGGATTCGTGACGTCACATGCGAGCAGCTGCCCATTGGTCATGTAATAAATATTCCATATATTCACATTTTTTTTTACGTTCCACGATAAATTAATATTGTTTCTTTTCAGAATCTAGTATTGAATAACATTTCTGACAATATATCAAATGCACAGACGAAAATATTCTAAATTTTCTGAGAAAACTGTATTTTATGGAATATTTATCACATTACATAATGGAGGAGCTGCTCGCATGTGACGTCACAAAATCAAAACTTCAAAAGTCCATAACTCCGTTATTCTTTAACGGATTTTGTCCAAACTTTCGCCAATATTTTTCTTTATTTTTTCTGCATTTTTTAAACTCAAGTAATCTTCGGGGTGAACTTTCCCTTTAAGGAACACACTGTTTTTTTGTGGCTCTGGGTAGAGACAAATAGTGGAGTACTATTCTAACAGCACTGAAGATGCAATATATGTTATGCTCAGAATCACTTTGCAGTCTTACTCCACAATTGGCATCTTACACTGAGAGCCCAAATTTCAAAATTTTAACATGTGGCTTATGCATACATGTACACACCTTGTAAAGTCAAATCAGGATCCCCTGTAAAAAAAATAGTGTGGAGCCCTGAGTAAGGTCTCAGAAAATTCATGGGGGTTGGGGGTGTGGGGGGGGGGGGGGGTTGGGGTTCATGTAGCAGTGAGATAGTTGAAGAGTGAAGCTGCTTTATACTTTGATGTTGAGACTTACTCAAGATGATTGATTCACATGAAAGACAGTTCATTCTTCAATTTGCTCACATTGAAATTCAACTAAGAACTTATTTAGACACAGTTGAAAAATCAAGACTGAGCTCTGCTGATGCTGAAGTTGAGACTAACTCAAGATGCTCACACAAATTTGAGAATGTCAACTTCTGTAATTTTAATTAACTGTTTAAAAAATTGTAAAATATCACGATATGAAAAAAAAAAAGTTGGAAATTCAAAGTTATGTGCTTATGTTAAAGGGGGTACCCAATGCTGAAACAATGTTAGTTCATTTAAAAGATCATGATTTTATTAGCAGAAAATCATCTGCCTTAAGTTTTTTAAAAATTCGTGTTGCCAGAAAAATCCCCGAAATATGGTAAGACTTCAGGATATTTTGGCCCCTCAGCTGTGTCCCAATTTCAGCTAGGTAACCAAAATTACGTCAAAGTGGTTACCCAGGTTCGCGTATTGCAGATGTGTTGCGCGCTAGACTGTACAAAATGCATTACACCTTGCGCGCATTTTGCTATAATTGCGCGACAAGGTAACCACTTTGACGTCATTGTGGTTACCTAGCTGAAATTGGGACACAGCTGAGGGGCCAAAATATCCTGAAATCTTACCATATTTCGGGGATTTTCTGGCAACACGAATTCAAAAAAAAATTTAAGGCGATGATTTTCTTCTAATAAAATCATGATCTTAATAAATGAACTAACATTGTTTCAGCATTGGGTACCCCCTTTAATGTCTTGATCAATATGGTCACTTAAAAGATACAATACAGAATTTAGATGTCCGGTATATACAGTGGAAAGAAAATACAGAAGCAGAGAGTGATGTACATGTAGCTCTAGAAAAACTTATAAAAGAGCTGTAGTTTGAGAGAAAGAACAAAAAATGAAATCCCTTAGACGAAGTCTCCCTTTTCCTATCTTTGCAAATTCCAAAGAGAGATCCTATTTAAACTGAAAAGGACTTTTTTTTTTTACACTGAATGTGAATGAGAAATTGGTATAATTTCTTTATAAAATGGCATGCACTTTATTATGAGAATTCTGGCTTTCTGAGGTTAGTAGCCATAAACCCTTGAAAAGATCTATTTTCCTGTTGTGTGAGCTTCTTCAGATTTTTTTGGGGGGGGGGCATTGGCATTTGAATAAATAGAAAATGGTATCTGTTAAAGCTGAATAGTTTATGTTTATGTTAGCTTTTTTATGTGATAAAACTTTCTCTTTTTTTTGTTGTCATGTACAAATATGCTAATTTTACATATTAAATATTGTAAGCATTACAAATGGAACTCTAAATTGTATTTATGAATACAAAAGAGTTCCATTTGTAATTAATATGTAATTATGATACATGAATACACCGAGCAATACACACTACTGTTTTAAATTCACTTTGTACCATGCAATCTAATGGACGACTTGGATGAGTTGTTTTTCAAGGCAAGTTCTTACGTGTACATGTATATTGTTAATTTTTTTTTCCACAGAATGTACATGCCTGCCAATTAATATAGGGCAACAAATAAATATACAACAACATGTATGTACTTGAATATTTCCCTGTTATGACACCAGGAAATGTGGAGCCACATTTCCTCAAGCTCGAGGTATATATATTATAAATTGAGTCTACATGAAAGAACTGCTTGTGTTTTCCCTTTGTACCAGCAAATCATTTTAATTCAATATTTGCTTGGCACCTTAGTTTCTGGCTTGTGTCCAAAAATATACCGGGGAATCCCCGCTACCAAGGCAAGTATATTTCATCACAATAGCACACACAGTTGCTCAATAGCAATTTTTTTTCGGTGCCATGATCCATTGTGCCTGACATATTGAGGGAAAGAACAAAGATCAAGTCTGTTTGTTAAATATATGGGGCGAGTCAAACATACATGTTGTACAAATATGATCTGTGCATGAATCTACATTATGCCACCATTTTATGGTCTGTGCTCCTTGCCTTAATGTTCTCATTGATTATGAGCAAGGAAATAACACCTCATAGAGAGAAATGCTGTAGTTGCAGCTGTTGTGCACGACCTGATAACCTTGCCCACACCTGTTGCTAAGCTACAGTGTTACTTTTCACAGGAAATTAAGTTCGAACCTGATCTGCTGTTGCTGGAATGGAACAACAGCCAGTAGTTGAGGATCATCATGGACATCCTTTACTATGTGTAGAAGAGAACATTTGTCGGTGTGGACATCTGTTGGAATCTTTGAACAGCCAATCAATGTGGACTGCTTTCTTCTATGGAGGATGGCTCAACATTGCTAGGAGATTACTAGATCCAGAGGGTAGTCTCGACGATGATGGAGTCCAATTTTCCACATGGATTGCCAATAATTGTGGGATTGATGTTGATCAAGCTAGGCAGCATCTAGTTTTCTATGAACAACATCACAGGGATCCATCGATTTGTGAAGTTCTCGCAGGAATAACAGCAATTTTTGAGGAAACCTCCAAAGATTCAAGCCCCAGTCTTGAACATCAGTCAATTGTCTCACTGGAAGATTGCATTGCAAATTTAAAGGAGTGTGAATCAGTGTTCGAGGTAATCAGTAGGCACTTGGAGAGCGCAAATTTTACTTTCGGAAGATGGCTGTTGCTGGCAAAAACAATATTGACGCCTACATCTAGCAGCAATGATGAAACACTAGATTTCTGTATTTGGGTTCAAAGTCGATTAGGTTTCGCTTATGATGTAGCTCAGCAAGTAATGTTGTGCTGTACATGTGACCTCACTATGGATCAGAGACAGATCATAGGAGCAGAGGAACCTGGAATAGTCGATGCAGCTGGGACAGCAGATGAAACCAGAAGAGCTGATAAAACCGGAAGTGGAGTTGAAACTGGAAGAGCTGATGAAACTGTGAGAGCAGAGGAGAATGGAAGAGAAAATGGAACCGGGCGAGTAAATGATGCAGATGAAGATGGAAGAACAGAGAAAAGTGGAATAGGAGAGGAAATATGTAAAACAGCTGAAATAGAAATAAATCATGACACAGGAAAAGCAGATGAAATTAACAGAGCAGATGAAACTGGAAGTGCAGATGGTACCAGAAGAGCAGATGAAATAGGGGGATCAGATGGAACTGGAACAGCAGGTGAAGCTGGAGAATGTAAGCAAATCAGGAGAACAGATGGAACCAGAAATGAAGAGGAAACAGAATTAGCAGCAGAAAGCAGAAGAACAGATAAAGCTGGCAGAGCAGATGACAGTGGGAGAATAGATGAAACTGGAGGAGAGGAAACAAAGAGAAGAGATGGAACCAGACAACATCATGACACAGGAACACTAGATGAAACTGAAAGACCAAAGGAAGCTGGTGGAGCAGATGAAACTGTAAAAGCAGATGAAATGGGGAGAGAGCCAGAGACCGGAGGAAAGGGAGAAACTGGAAGAAGAGCGGAAAGCGGAAGAGCGGAGGAAACCAGCAAAGCAGAGGAAATCAGAACTAGGGGAGTAGATGAAACTGGAAGATTAGATGGAAATGGAAGAACATGTGAGAACCAAGGTGTAGATGAAACTGACAGTGAAGATGAAAGTGGAAGTGTTTATATTGTAAGTGCAAATGAGACTGGAAGTCCAGATGAAAGTGGAAGCAAAGATGAAAATGAAGTGATCTGCATCAGTACTGATGAAACTAGTAGTGGAGATGAAAGTGAGGGCACCGATGAGACCAGAAGTACATATGCCAGTGGACATGTATATGAAGGTGAAAGTTTAGATGGTACAAGAAGCACAGATGAAACTGAAAGTGCAAATGAAGAACAGTCCACAAGTGAGCAGGTAGGAGATAGTCTTGCACTCTCTAGCTCAAGTAAGGATCTTTACCCTTTCAGTCCAATCCATGAACAAGAAAGATCATATGGAAATCTTGACAGGGCCAATATGAATGCTCGTCCAGAGATGGCTGTGTCAAGTGATCTAGGGAGTCAGGACGAGACTTCGGCCAGGAGGGACACTGCCTTCAGTAGAGATTATAGAATGTCACCTTCATATCTCAAGCAAAGAGGTCAAGAAGGTCTTAGGCTGAACCAAAGAGAAGATGCATCAAGGGATGATAGCAGTGATGAAAGAAATATGAAGAGGAAGTCGAGATTTGACAGGTTTTCAAGTGAGAGATCACAGTCCCCTATAGACTCAACAGTGCAGGACAGTACTACTTTTGACTTGGAGTCTACATGTACTCAAAAGGAAGAGAGATCAAGTCAGTTGCATGACACCAGTGCCTTTCCTTCCCCAGCTAGAAATAGTGACACTGGATCACTGAAAGAGGCTGCCATGAGTACCAGAAGTAGAATGTTACCAGCAAGAGATAGGGCAGTTCATACTTCACCAAACAGTAGGAATCGTGATTGCTTGTCCACACATGACAAATCACGGAGAGATGTTAGAGACATTTCCCCTTTTGATTTTCAGAATTCCCTCAACTTCAAAACATCTCGGCATGAAACAGAGAGAGACAGTAGAGACACATGTTCTGGGGATTACCAGACGCATACAAGTACTATGAGGGATTTTGAAAGGAGCAGGTCAGTCCTGTCGAAGTATGATATTAACTGTAATGAGAGAGATTGGATGTTACATACAGACGAAAGATGTCAGGCCCATGTTGTTCCAAGAATGGAACCAGTTGGTACAGTTCCTTATGACATTGACTCTAGAAGTAGGATGGAGATGCAGTCCGAGAGTGCAAGTCATTTTTCAGAGACCAGAGGGATTATGCCAGTTAATGATGGATTGCTAGCACGCTTTGATCAGAGAGAGAATAGATCTTTGGACTTTCAAGACAGTGTCCACCATTTGACAGATACAAATGGTTTGAATAGAGAATATAGAAGATCAGAGAGTCTATCTAGGGGAGATCATGGATTTGAGGAGCCTCTTCATTCTCCAATGCATAGATTGGAATCACGTCTTGGGCCAAGAAGAGAGTCGTATTCTATTATAGACCAGGAGTCAGATTTGCATGGAGAAGAGATTAAGAGTGGGGCAAATCGTCCACGTCGTTGGACATTCGATGAGAATGAAAGGAGACACACAGGACACCTCCCTGGGCAGAACCTTGACTATCAACAAAGTACATCATTGTATAGATATAGTGGCACATCCTCTGCAGCTGATCTTAGACCACTTGCTCGTGCTTCTAATGACACTGGTAATACCGGTAGGATTGAAACTTGGACTCGGTACACATCTCCATCTTTCAAAGAATGTGAAGATCTGTCAGTGAGTGACACATTTGGAGGGCGTCTTGGGCCAAAACCGTCTACCAGTATCTCTTCTTATTCTGAGTATTTGCAACATAGTGCAGGATTTCAGATGTATCCTGCCACTGCTCCTAGACCCAATTTGGAATTATCTGCAGTAGAGGACAACCCGGAGCAAAACCCTGAGAGGGTTCAACCAGAATATGCTCCTACGTCAGGCTCAGAAATCTTGACTGCAAATACTGATGCTGTAAGGGGAAAAAGGAAGAGAAATAGAAAAGGTAGAAACAGACAGAGAGGGGTACAGAACAGAGGGCGGATGAATAATCAGATAAGACGACTTAGAGGAGGGCGTATGGGTAAAAGGATGGGAGGAATTAGAGGAGGACGGATAGGTGGAAAGAGAGGAGGACTGATCAAAGGAATGGCAGGTAGACAGAGAGGGGGAAAGCTAAGATATGCTGGAGCCACTAGGTTGACTGTAGGAAGAACCAAAGAAGTAGACGGCATTGATGAACGAGATGCAGGCAGTGATCTTCCTCCTGTTGAGACTGATAAGGAGAAGCCAGAATATTCCTTTGATGGACAGCAGATAGTCAAGGATAAAGCATTGTAAGACTTGAAGATACATGTAGATACCCATACTTTGTAGGGGTTAGAAAAAAAATCATGATCAACAAAAAATACCAATAACAAAAAAAAAAAGGGATATATTTGATTTAAATCATGATTTATTTGATTTAAGTCAATATATTTGATTTTTTTTTAGTTATAGCTCTAAATGTTGCTCTTACAGAAAAGAAGCAGATTATTTTGGTAGATCTAAAAAGATAAAGGTTGAATTAACTTGAATATAAAGGCCCAAGTTTTTTTTTATTGATATGGGCGATTAAAAAAAGGTGATTTTATCAAGTTGATTTGAATCATGCCAACCTTGGGCCTTTATGAGCACCCTCTATCCTTTCCTTGTTGTCTTAACCCTGTGTACGAAGCACACATCAAACAGGGATTCTTAATAGAACATTAAAAGAAAGTGATGTATCGATTTATACTCAGGTGTAGATTATAGAAAAAAATGTAGTATCTCTTGTGACACCTATTATTTGTGCTCAGAGCTTGGAATTCCCCATGGTTTAATAGTTTATGTTGTTCATAAACTAGAGCTCTGAATTCCCCATGTTTGTGTAGTTTGTGTTGTTCATAAACTAAAGCTCTGAATTCCCCATCGGCCGGCCGAGTTTTGGTAAAAGGGTGCAAGTGTGAAAATATAAATTTTCTGTTTTTTTTCCATTTGATAGGTTTTTAAGGCCGAAATTTTCATTTAACCAATTCTCATAATTCATTGAACTTTTGTTTTCGAGATATTTGGGGCTTTTTCCTACCTTTTTAGCAATTTTCCTCCTCTTGATTTGGCAAAAAGGCGTATCTGTAGATACACCCCTCAATTTACATGGATAGAGTACATGTATCTCTAGATACACCCTTTTGCCAAATTAATCAGTATACAGGTAGAGTGCTTGAAAACTGGGCAGAAGGGCGCATCTCAAGATACACCCTTTTGCCAAATTAATCAGTACAATTGTAGAGTGTTTAAAAAATTGGCAGCAGGGCGTATCACTTGATACACCCTTTTGCCAAATTATCCTGCTGCTAATTGTTCGGAGGTAAATTATTCCCAATATGGTAAGTTGTTTCTATTTGAAGTACAGCAGTCAATCCGCAGTGCATTATAATTCACCTCCTTTTTGTATTCGTTAACATTTTATGCTTGCATATGTAATGAGCAGCTACGCACGGGGATTTTCTGACCGTTGATTTTGATACTTAGTATCGCCCATTTTAAATGATTTTGGTCTCATTTTTTAAAGATGAGATTCTGAAATTTTTTCACTGCATAAATTTAATTTCCGTGAGGATTTCGGAATAGATAGTTAAGTTTAGATATTGGCAAAAAGAGATTCCCTTTCTTTTCAGTTCTGTGGAAATTTTTCACCATTGAATTACCTTTGGGTCAACACAAAAATATCATCGGTAGAAAGAGTAGATGCTGATCTTTCTATTGGTATATGTATCAGAA
This sequence comes from Heliocidaris tuberculata, assembly GCA_025618425.1. Lineage (NCBI taxonomy): Eukaryota > Metazoa > Echinodermata > Echinoidea > Camarodonta > Echinometridae > Heliocidaris > Heliocidaris tuberculata. The sequence continues at coordinate 14,490,767 of CM046836.1, read as the reverse complement.
TCATGATATAATATGTCGTAGCTGGGTCAGGAACCAAGAAGAATCAGAAACTTTCAGGGCAAATAATCACAAGAACAATGGAATCAATTAATTTGCCAGAAGGGTGTATCTGTAGATGCACCTTTCTGCCTTAACAATCACTTGTACGTTGCTATCGATTAATTTGATTATCTGATAAATACAAACAATCACTCGTACATTGCCAAATTAATGGATAGCAAAGTCCAAGAATTTTCACGGTGTATGTGCAGATACGCCCTTCTGCCAAATAAAATGGGTTGCAGTAATACCCGTAAATATGACTAGGTAGAAAGGTGTATGTAAATGAAACCATTAATTTAAAAGATTTTGGGAAGTTTAAGAAAATTATCAGATATTAAAATCTGAAGTGTACAGAACATTCTAGAAGAAAACCTACTGCCAACCTAAAGTTTAATGACTTCTACAGTCAAGGAAAATACGAAAACTTCAGTGCCGATTTTCTCAGCTTTTTAGTTTTCGTAGTAAGGCAGAGATATGCCCTTTTACCAAAACACAGCCGCCCTGTTTGTGTAGTTTGTGTTGTTCATAAACTAGAGCTCTGAATTCCCCATGGTTGTGTAATTTATGTTGGAATAATATTTTTATTTACATATGTTGATTCTGATATTGAAATATACCAGACTTGTTTATGTTGGAATAAAAACTTTTATTGTCCTATGTTGGTTCTGATATTGAAGTACCAGACTTGTTTATATTGGAATCATATTTTGATTTACATATGTTGATTCTGATATTGAAATACCAGACTCTAGTGTAAGATGTTGCAAAAGTAAACAAATTATCAACTCAGCACTTTGCAAATGTTCTGGCAGGTTTTTTTTATTGTTGTTGCTTTCTTTCTTTACATGTATATGTTAATGCATTCAGCATCTGAGAAAGTCATGACATATCATTTTCCAATACATAAACATTTAAACATATATATGGCATTAATCTGTGGCATTGGTAGGACCATAAACATCAGGTTTTGTTTTGTGGGTTTTTATTTCTTTTTGATTAATAAGACTCCTTAATTTTACGCGTAGGACCTTTGTTGTGCGCAGCTACTTTTTTATCCTTTATTCCTTATCCTTTATTCCTTATCCTTTATTCCTTATCCTTTATTCCTTATCCGTATTATTCCTTATCCTTTATTCATTTACACATTAAAAAAAAAACACTTGCCATTTACCGCTTCATATGTGAATTATCCTTTAGTTTTGAGCCACTGTGTAATTGTGCAATGAAAAGAAAAATAAATTTGGTATTTTTTTCTTGTTTTAAATAAAATCATAATTTTGCCAGGTGATGGTGTGTTTTTTCTGTTCATTATTAATGAAGCGAAGTGGACCTTCATCCTCTAGCTTATCTGTGCAGTGTACCATCAATAAAATGGATCTGTAGAGTACACATGTATCAGGATAATGCATCTACATGTAGTTATACCAATAGACATTAACATGTTCTACATGTATGTGTACATAACATACATCCTTTGATCTTGTTTTCATGTTTTCTTATATATTTGCGGTGCATTTCTTTCCTCCTTTGATAAATTTTGCTGTATTTTCTTTTTTATTTTGCAGTGTCAAACCTGCTGATTGGCCCCCAAGTCTAAAGTAAGTATTTACGTCTAGTAAAGCTCCTTTTCTCAGTAGGCATAATCTGCAGAATATATGCAATAGGCTTGAATGCTCCGTACTGAAATAAGTGTCAGTTCTAGATCGAAGACTTTTTTCTTGAAATACCAAGTAAAGCTTGTGCACCCCATTTTCTTTTCATTTATAATGAACCTTTACAGGCAGGTAAAGTGTCTTTTTTCCCATGCTTTATATGGTGTGATTGGTTAAACATTTAAAAAATTGGTACGTTTTGACTACAAAATTTTGAAGTTATTATAATAACTAGCATTTATTTAGCTTATTCATACCCTGCCTTTCATTGTATGTCCGCAGGGATTATGTTCAGAAAGCCTTCAACTCTTGCCAGAATGAATCAGAGAAGGACAAGGTGGAGTCCCACCTCAAGAAAATCCTGACAGAGGCTCACAGCCAGGGCACCGTCATGACCAAGGACTGGAGCCAAGAACCCCTCCCGCTCTCCAACCGCCCCAGCCCCAGCCCCACGTCGCCCCACGACAAGCCAGAGGCCCCCTGGAGCGCCAGCCGCAACCAGGAGAACCCGCCTCCCCGCTACGGCAGCGATAACTACGTGGACATGAACCGACAAGGGATGGGGCGGGGGCGTGGCAGAGGGCGGGGCCAGTGGAATAAGAACCAGGAGAACCAACAAAGCAGGTGGGCAATGTTGCAATGGCAGTAATGGAAATTAATTTTATTTGCCTTGTGCATGTCGTAGATTAATATCAAGTTTTGACAGATTTATACGACTTTTACAGGGTGACGCCAATGAGCGAACATCAGACCAACAATTAACTTAACAAACAAATTACACTATCCAGCATGGCCAAAGGTTTCAGATTGGAGTTGTTTTGGAGTTGGTTTGGAATCTGTTTAGTAGTACATGTATGAATGAGGTATCAGCCGATACACTTGCTTGAATGTAGAATATTTCGTACTTCTACCTCTAAAAGAAGTTAGAACTTCTTAATCTTCAACATACATGTATCAGCTGTTGATATTGTTCACACACTATGCTTTGTTCTTGGGGATTTTATTGCAAATAACTTTTCATTGTAGAGAAGTTTGAGACTTCTAATGTTTATTGTCTTCATTTATCCAGGTACCCCAACCGCTTGGCTGAGCCAGCAAAAGGTCGCCACGGCCGCAAGATCTTTGGCTTCTCAAGGGACTACAGTAGTGGCAGTGAAAGCTCCAGGTCTCGTAGCCGGTCTAGGTCTCGGTCTAGGTCTAGAAGTCATAGCAGGTCTCCTTCACGTTCACGTAGGAGAAGCAGGAGATACCGAGAGTAAGTACTATTGTATGATAAACTTTTTCTTGGGCATGTCCAAGGAATGGTAGTATGCCCGATGGACGTACTAAGTTGGTCACCTTACTATGGTTAGGATCAGACAAATAATTAGGGGAAATGATATTTTCAATGTTTATTATGTTCTGAATTCCATGATACTTGTTACCATGGTAAAATGTTGACATTTACCTACATGTTTTCTTATATTTTACACCACACATGCAGATACTCTTTAGAATTATACACTGTAAAATGTATGTATCGAATCCAGATATACATGTATCAAATACCTTCCGTTGAACATACCCACTTCTGAAGTATTGGTTTCTTACATAGGTGTACATTCAAGAAAACTTGTAGCTGACAACTTTACCTACATAATCATAGGAATCCATACAAGTCAAAATTTATATACCTTTACAAATGCTAGACTTACTATACATTTCATTGAATAATGGAATAAAAATCAAGACATATCAGAATATATATTGAAACAAATCAAGATATAAATCTTGATTTATATCAATTGTCTCATTTCCTTACGTTCCACTACTTCCTCAAGATCCCTTCGTTCATTCTCTACAATGCGGTTAACTCCTGGACCTCGCACTTTCACAAAATATGGTGATCGTGCTTTTTCTACAATTGCCCCTTCTCTCTGGAATTCTCTGCCTGCCTATATACATCTAGCCACTTCTGTTAATCAGTTTAAGTCCCTGCTGAAAACTTACCTTTTAAGTAGATAGTCCTCTGGAATGACCCAGTTGTGGGTCGGTCGATGGAGGTGCACGCCGACTTTGATTTTCAGTATTCATTTACCGTATTTATACACTGTATCTATTGTTTGAATTACATAAGGTTTCTAATAATTTTTGTATTTTTGTATTATTTTGGATTTAATCTTACCGTGCGCTTAGAAATATCCGTATTAAGCGCCTAATAAATGTATTGTATTATTATTATTATCTTACCCATCACCCGTCCAGTGAGCGGGACAGAAGCCCTAGAAGCCACGAAAGGGACTACCTACCACTGTCTAAGGAGAAGGGCAGAGGTCGCGGCCGAGGAAGGGGCCGAGGCAGGGGAAGAAAGAATGAAGATGCAGAGGTCAACAGAAGAAACGAACGAACACCAGGGAAGAAGGGACAGAAAGGAAAGAATAAGTAAGTACTGATAAATGTTTACTGAACGTGAGAGATCAAGTCTCTCTTTTATTCTTTTTCAAATTTAACCGGAACCCCCCCCCCCCAAACTAGCACCACTGTCTATATTCTTTCATTTTCCTTTCAGTACAAAACTAAGAAAAATGAAAAGTTTAACTCTTTTCCCACCTTAAGATGAATCTTGAATCTTTCTCTGTTTAATATTATTTTTAAAGCGATGCGCGGTAGCTCAACATATTTAGAATAAAAACAAGTCTGTTTCTTTGTTCAACAAGAAATACTTTCATTGAATTTGTAATAAATCTTTTTATGCCAAAAAACACATTCTTATTGTGTTTTACAAATATTCATTTGCAAATTAGTGGTCTGTTGTTTTCTGAGTCAGTGTAAAACTTAAGTTTATTCTTAATATGATCTTAAAAAAAGAATTCTTCCTTGTCTGTTAAACTTTGTCTTAAAGGAAGATGTGAAGGTTCATTGAAGTGGTAGCCCTTTCTTTTATACCAAACAATGCCAAAAGCAAAGCTCTTTACTGAATAGGCCTTTTGTGTTATGTAAGAGGGAATAATAGAAAGAAAACACAAGTTATGCCCTGGTCATGTTCATTGCTTAATCCTCCCATTTATTAATTTTAATGGACAGGAAGTTCATGCATTTGCCATCCTGACCTTGATTATGTTCACAACAATAGAACCTGTAGGCCTACATGCACCACTTTATGTGTGCAATAGGTGTACATGCTGCTCTACGTGTTGTACGCAATTTTTGCCAAGGGTCTTCTCAAACAGCCAGCTTACAGTTATATAATATTGACTGGCCTTGAGGGGGATATTATACAGATATTGACTGTCTAGAGGGGCAATATAACATTTGAGATCCTCGAGGGGATTTATATTTTTGTCGAGGGACATTATATTTTTCCGAAGCGCGTAGCGCGCGCGTAGCGCTGAGGAAAAATATAGTATTCCGAGACAAAAATATAACTACCCAAGGGAAATTAAATGTTATGTTGTTCCCGAAGGAGAAAGTCAATATCTGTTATATTATAATGACCTATATAGATACAAAACAAATTCTGCTGACTCACCATTTTTTGAAATGTCTCTGCAATCCATATCGCAGCGTTATCATGGAACGCTTACTGTACAATTCACCATTCGATCTACGGACCTCCGCATAAAATGATCGAAGAAACTTACTCAGTTCAATTGCTGTAATTGTTTCTGAAATTGAAAATCCTTTGCATTCACTGTAAGCCTTCAGCACATTCTCAGCTACATTGATGACTTTTTTAGTTGAACGGGCATCTTTTGGGTCAATAATTTCGTCCAGTTCTTCCTCACCCAGCGAAGCGAATCGGCTCGCTGAAGCAGCCATTTTGACGACCACAAAATTTGTTCCAATTTCATATTTCGCGCTGCTCACGATCGATCGATCACGTACGTTTAATTAATTGAACTGTACGTGTGACGTCATACCTCTGGATATAACGGCGTTATATTCCGAGGTATGACGTATTTTACGTCATGTTGGGAAACATAACACTTCTCATCCTTGTGACGTTGGTCACGTGACGGCATTTTGACAAATCACGCATCAGTATCTATATAGGTCATGTAATATCAGAATATATTGCCCGCAACAGAGTCATATTGCCCCGTCTTGAAAACGAGGGCAATATGGTTCTTTTAAGGGCAATATTTTCGATATTCACCAAAAATAAAGCCAGTCAGTATTATTATTATTACCTATATCATGTATATGCCTATTTTGTAGGATTTACAAACATGTCTGTTTGCCTGTCAGTCCCTCTCATTTATTAATCTTGGGCCAAGCAATTGTGATGTGAATTGTTACCGCGCGTATCCATTGTTTAAGCCTTTGTACACTTTAACGCGTACACAATACTGCGCGTATGCATTTTGATAAAAGCGCACTGACTAGAAAGGGTGGAATATGGCAGAATGTTGCCCTCTTTTTTAGTACATTTGTCTATGGGGAAAACCCGGAAGAGGGCAATATGGCAAAGATTGCCCGCTCCGGTGACGGATTCGCGCACAATACAGCTTTTTATTTTGCAGCTAAAATGGCCTGTATAGGTAATAATTTCTCATGTCGACTGCAACAGAAATTGTGTTCTTGCCATTCTGTCAGTCATTAGACGGGCTATGGAATACTAAAGTGCTTCCACATGGCACTACCTTAAACCTATTTCTGCACATATTCTTGTATTGACAACGCCTCTCTCTATTCACAGGAATGTTGGCAACATGAACTACGTAGATGATAAGGAGCGCACAATGCGCATGCAGAAGCGAGCAGCGCGGTTCCAGGACATGCTAGGCGAGGAGGACAACCCTTCAGGCGGTGGCGGTGGCAAGAAGCAAAGGACTCAGAAACTCTCCCTTCAAATCAATGAAGTCTTGGTAAGATTGACATAACTCTCTGGGATTTTTGTTGTAGGGATCTATACAGTGAAAACCTCAATTACCTCGTTTTTAAAGAATGCTGTTATAAGAATCTCCTGTTACAATAAGGTTATTTTGTTGGTCCCAATTATTTGTATGCTACTATTTTTTAGCTCTGATAAAACAAGGTTTTAATGTGATGAGCTAATTTTCTTGGTACCAAAGATTTTTTTGTAATGATGTGAGCTCTGAAAACTTATCTTTTCAATAAATGCTTCAAATGATTGTAAATTGTAAAGGCCATTGAGAGGGCCTGCAGTCCTGAAATGTGCTATAGAAGAATAGATTATTATTATTATTATTATTATTATTATTGATATTGTTTATGTTCATTCTTAGCAAGAAATACATTGAAAATAGAATTGCCAGTAAAATGGCAATATGAATGTGAATTTACTTAATTGTGACTGTTTATTACATGTGCCTCCTATTCTGCTTCCAAACTGGAACTATTTCAAGTTCTATCTGCATTGATGCATTATTACATTATATTCATAGCATGTGTTGAGTGCATTTTTATTGTGTGTTTTGTTCAATGCACTGTTGTATATTAGATATTTTGCCTTTAATCAGACTTTGATTATCTTACAGACTGGTGAAGGTGATGATGTAGAGTGGTCCATGGAACCCATCGTAGGCACCAGTCAAGATGAATGGAAACAGTACCTCAGACTCACATCTGTAAGTTTAGTTCATCCATAGATAATAATAATAATAATAATATTGCTACTACATGTATATAAATATACTCTACTGTGTTTTACAAATTATCATACTGTTACCTCGGCTTTAGCCCAGCTGCCATGATAAGGCGCTACAGCATTCAAGGAATTTCTTCCTACCGGGTACCCATTTACTTCACCTGGGTGGAGAGTGGCAAATGTAGATTAATGTCTTGCCAAAGGACATTAATGCTGCGGCGGGACTCGAACCACTAACCATGTGATGCACAGTCCAGTGATGTATCCACTAAACCAAGACACCTCTACATGTTCCTTTTCAAATCTCCAGTTGACTTATTCCCCTGATAGTGATTCTCATGATGCACATCAATTGATTGCTAGTTTTCCTAATGTTTCAGACTAGAGAAACTGACTCATTAAAGGCATTGATTAACTTTGTCCAGGATTGAAAAAAAAAATCACTGTTCCAGCTAATGCTGTAATCATAATTGCAAACCTTTAGCTCAGACAGGAATCGCCTGAGTTTTATAAGCTGATCGGTCGTTTATATATCAAGATATTTACGATTGAACATTGATGTCGGGATAGAGTACCACCGAACCCTAAAGAACTCTTACGGTTGGCATACCTCGCTCTATCACAGAATACCGTACGGGCTGGAAACCCGCTCTGAAATCGCCAAGCGCTGGTGCTTGGTTTTTGTGACTGCAGCGCAGCGAAGAAGCCGAGCGACTTGCGCTAGCGATTGATCGCGGTTTTCTCTTTTTTAGGATAGTAAACGGGTTCCATTTTCTCTCATACTTTCACATATCCTTAATTATATATGTAGTTAGAGGACTGCACACAATTCACTGGCATTTGAGCTGATTTTTACAATTTTTCACAAAGTTAATCAATCACTTTAATGCTGTTGATTTTAAGTAGATTGATATCTGTGTTAATTGAGGATGCCAAAGAATCAATAGATCAGTTCACTGATACATGTATGTAAAGTGTATTGACACTTCCACCCCTTAACCTAGGGTTAACTTTTGCATTCAGTCAGGACTTTTCTAAAGTTGTTCACTTGTAAATAATGTATGAGAGGCATGCATGAAATTAAATACAATTGTGAACACTGGTCTATTATTTTCTTGCTGGTAGGAAACTCTTCAACCTAATTCTTTTAACTTTATCTGGCAGACTGCATGAAAATATATAACGATTTCATGCTGTACCCACGGCACCACGCCTCTCATTTTATTTCAGACCCAGGATATCCCACCTCCCAAACTGCCTCAAATAAAGATAACATTTTAAAAATCAAAATACTTTGCATGGGTGATAAATATTTCTTCACTGTTTTCATTGCTTTTTTTTTCCTGCTCTGCTCTGCTCTTCTCCCTCTCTGAACTAGGCTCCAGACCCATCTCAGGTAAGACCAATCTCTGTCCTTCGTAAGTCCCTTGTCAAGGTCAAGGAGCGATGGAAGGAGAAGCAGGATTACCGCTTCGTGTGTGAGCAACTCAAGTCTATCAGGCAGGATCTTACAGTAAGTTAACAGAGACAGGATGTTTAATCCTTATAGTGCCTTAAGTGGCTTTAAGTGTTTGAATTTTAATATTTAGATAATTTAAGTGTAGAAACATATTTTGTAGGAAAGAATATGAGAGTGAAAGAAAAGAAAAGATGATAACAATTTGAAAGTCGGCCAAGTTTCACAGAATATAGGCTTCCTCCTTGTGTTAATTTGATTGCTGTTGTTAGTAATGTGCCGTATCTGGCCAGTGTGTAATGCAATTTTTTCTTCTTCTAGTGGTACTGGTAATTTGTTTCATTTGATACTTCTGTGATATCGGATGGCCTAGAGTATAATACAAGTGTACATGGCATGAGGCGAGCATATTTCATGAGTCGGTACGATGAGTGTAATATACATCGATGTCCATGAAAGAAAAGCTATTCAGTGGTATTATCATTAATTTTATGAAGCCTACTGTCATTTCAAAAATTAAACCGGCATATGCTTTCGTACTGATTACAAGTTCAAATGATGTTATCAATGCATTTTGCAAGGGTGTGAAGCGTATATCTATTGTCTCAGTCCATGCACATGTCATTGTGAATTCAGTTTATTTACATGTTTGTGCAACCAAACCATTAGATATTAAAATGATGCTGCAATGTTAGCCAGGTGCTTCTTGCAAACCATGAGATACACAGATTTTACTTATTGGCATAAAACCCTACCTTATGTTGTTGTTGTTCTCTCTCTCTATATTACAGATACAGTGCATCAGGAATGAATTCTCAGTTGAGGTGTATGAGTTGCATGGAAGGATAGCTCTTGAAAAGGTGAGACAAGCTGATTTTGTGGTATTCTCAACTCCTGAAACTCATCTACAATACATTTCTCTGTTCTTCCTATTCAAGATGTTAGGAAAATTGGTGCTTTTGGAAATTGTATTCATAAAAAAAAGAGGATAAGATGAGAGAGAAAGAGATGAAGATAAAGAATGCAAGAGAGACAGAGGCAGGCAGACAGTAAGATAAAGAATTCACCGTTTAATATATATTTGTATGTGTCAATAGTCTTTTACTATATCATATCAATCATGCTCATATTTTCCATACAGGGTGATATCCCAGAGTTCAACCAGTGCCAGACCCAGCTGAAAGCCCTGTACAGTGAAGGAAACCCTGGTAACATCCACGAGTTCCAGGCATACCAAATACTCTATTACATCTGTATGGAGAACACCATGGGTATCCTTTTCATTAGAAGTGGTCGAAAGAAACTATTCTCATTCTTCTTGTATGGCTTTATAGGTTGTATGTTTATGTGAATTTTGTGCTCTTAACCACTTTTTTTTAATCTACCAAGAATTTGCTATGGTAATTTGATAATTGAGGCTTGACATTGTGTCAAGGCACACATTTTCAAGTGAATTATCAGATAAGATTTGATTGCAGTTAGTTCTGGAATGTATCTGTGAGATTATGCATGTTATTTCATGTGGGTCGAAAACGTAAAAAAATAGATAATGCCATATTTTGAAATTTTATTATCTATTTCTGTATGTCAGTTCATTATTCTTTGGCCTCTGTCAGTACATCATTAATAAAATAATTCAAATATACTCTTCTACTTTTAAAATCCTATACTCCATGAATAAATTAATTACATTCTCACACTCTTTAGAAAAATCATTCCACTGCTCTGAAGAAAATCCAAACTTTCCTTGACCCCTGCAACCCCACCAGAAATGAACACTGCCCTTGCGACTCTCAAACCCGAATCCAGGGAGGACCCGATGGTAAAACACGCCCTGGCGCTGCGCTCCGCCTGGGCCATGACAGACTATCATAAGTTTTTCAAGCTTTATCGTACCGCCCCACGCATGGGGTCCTATGTCATTGATATGTTTCTAGCTCGCGAGCGGAAGATGGCAATCAAAGTCATCATCAAATCGTACGTATACTCTTCTTTGGTTCTATCCCTAGTTTACAAATCAAGATTGGAAACTCATTTTTGAAATCCCATTAAAACCATAAACTTTATTAAATTTTTATATCTTTATTGATGTTGTTGGTGGCTTTTATTCCCTTTTTATATTCTTTGGTTTATGCTTATATTGCTTGATGAGAAAATGTTTTATTCAAATGATGGGACAATTATTAAAAGGGAAAGGAAAGTTCAACAATTTATTTCCATTCAGGATTTAGGGGGAAAGAAAATATTTGAGAAATAAAATATATACAAGGATATTATTTGGATATAATGATTATGGAACAGAAGTGACAAAAATGGAGAAGGGGGATGATTATAGTTTGCTCAAGACTTAAAAAGGGTTGGCAGAAATATTATTTCTTCTTTTCGTTGGTTGAAATTCTGTTGATTTCAATGTAATAAACAAACCAGTATTCTAACAATTCAAAATGTTACATTTTTAAAGGTTTGGTAAGTATCAAGTCAAACATTCATTGTATTTCCGAAGCAGTAGAGTAAGCAGAAGTGTTTAATTTCTCAAGATGTACCATTTTTTAGGTAATAAATCTGAGGACTAATTCAGAAATATTGATAAGATAGGATAAGATTTTAAGACTCCTAAAATGTAGAAGCTCAACATGAAGAAATTGTTTGTATTATCTGTTGAGACAGAGCTGAGGGTAAGTATTCCGTTAAAGATTGGATGATTATCAATTTTGTTCAAGCCTTGTACAGATTGAATTGAATATTTTTTTTAATTTGTGGGTCAATGGTTTTTATCAAACAATATTCAAACAGTGTATGTTTTTGATCACAGCATGAATGGGTAAAGGCTTTTCTCTTTGATAGGCATGCATTATCAAGCTTAGAATGGTTACTTTTGTGATTGATATCTATTTAATATGTCTGGTTTTAGCTTGTGCCTCGGTAAGTATAAAGTTATTGTAAGGTTATTAAAGCTTTCTACATATACATGTATAATTTAAATGAATTGCATCTAATTTGTGATTTATCTCTCTTTTCCTCCTTCCACATTCAATCCTGTCTTCCCCTTGGGTGGTGTGGCTGCGAAAATTTGTCGGTATTGGTGTAGATTTCGACCCATGATCCCTGTAGAGTATGTGGCGAACAGTCTTGCTTTCGACAGCAACGAGGAATGCATCACATTCCTCACGGAGCTGAGTGTCGTGTTGAACGCAGATAGGACTAAAGTGGACTGTAAACAGAGCACCACTGCAATGGCTGCAGCTGGAACTAATTAGAATATAACCAAATCAAAAGAAAATTCGTAATCCAAAGACGTAGTCTTGATCTGACAACACAGAAATTTCGGAAAATGCAGTTGGATATCAACCCTACCCCAGTTTCAATTCAAAGAATAAAATGCTGTGGCTTTGAACTGGTCACGGATATACCGGTATTTCAAACAGCTTTGAAGAGGAAACAAAATGAAATGTAGCAGTAGCTTTTTATGGGTTTTATGAAAATTCTCTTCTAAGTGTAGAGGAATTTGGCAGAAACAACATCAATACATTGATTGATCATTGGAATATTTAGGACAAAGTCTAAAAGTTAAAAGAAATCCCTGGAATTTTACAAAATAACTGGAAATTGAATGGCCATCAGGTATTGCCCCGTGCGAAGAGTAATCAGCTGAAACAACACAAAAAAATGCAGATGCAGCCTTGTTTTTGCATGCTCATCCTTGGGAAACAAAAATTAAATATTTATTTATTTTCCTAGTTTGGTGAGGACTAGGAATGGGTACTATTTTCTTCAGTTGACCAGCGACTTTTGAGTTTGGACAGTGACATGTACCCATGCATGTACATGTAGCTTTACACCTTTTATATACCTTTTGTTGAGAGAAAATTTATAATCACACTTTAAGTTCATTCAATTTAAATGTTTTACAAGACAATATTCTTTCTATTCATTTTGATTACCACTTATATATTCATGTAGAAATAAAATATTAATTGTAACATTTCTCTCTTTTTCCCCTCCTTTTTCCTTAACATTTGCGGCAAATGTTTATTAAAGCGTATGTACTCTTTCCATGTATGGTTTTAAATATGACGCCTATTAACTCTGCACAAAATATTGTTAAAATTGTAACTTCCAAATCCTAATAATGGCATTCAGGACACGTTTCCATCACTCTTTACAGTATTGACAATTTTCCACAGGTTGTTTACTTTTCACTGTGAATTTTAATACTTTAAAAGTATGTTTCACTCTTTACATACATTTTGTTAACTCTATTGGGGTAACAGGAATTCCAGTAACTAATATTATGAGTTATTGTTTACTGTACTAGAGTAAGTCTGTGTAGATTCGTAGTAAACTTCATTCAGAATTTATGTCAGTGGGTACATATGTTTGCTTTATAAAATTGGTCTGTTCATCTACTTCATTCGTTATCATGCAGAAAAATTTGAAAATTTGAAAATTCCACGTGAGATCAATCACTCCCCTATACTTTATAAGCACTTTTCATTTATAAGTTGACTCCCAATCCTTATATACATCAATACATTGCATGTCTGTACAACTTATGGTTAACTTTTTTATTATCAGTGGATATTGTAATTTTTTTTGAGGAATCATATAGAAAATACAGACTTGGACACTGCCTCTAGGTTTCACTTATAGAAAGTATAATCCAGAACATTGACACAATAATGTAACTTTATTTTGGATTTCATAATTGTCATGTGACATGTAGGGATGGTAAGTATTTACTCTCCAAATTAAAATAATTTGATACAATAGATCAAATATTAATTCAAATTCAAGACATCCTTAAAGGAATTTTTAATTACGGCATACACATATAATCATTAACAGGACTTAAGTATATAATACCCTGTACCCTCACATTCAGATTTCTCCACCTTTTGATCCATCATGGAATTTTTATACATCATGATGACATCTTAGAAGAAGAAAAAGAAGAACATTTTCATGAAAAGGACTAAATATGAACAGATCACTTTGACTCACATCTGGTTTAGATAGCTTGAAAGAGAAACTTGCTCGCATAGATTCTGAATGATGTTTTGAGAAGTTACGTGAATGTTTAAGGGGTGTAAGGCATCACTGAATATAATGCTTCATATCTACATATAATTACAAAATGGTTATACTTTTCTTCCTGGATTGACAGATAAGAGGTACAATGTAGTGTCAACCATTTGCAAATGTCATTAGGAGTCGACTCACAAGCTCACAATAAAGCACTAATGCACAGATACAAATTAACAGAATATGAGAGCAAACATTTGAAATTTTGTTCCCTGAAACTTGTATTTTTATGCTAACAATATGCTTATTTAAGCTTATTGTTTGTCCTGCACACAGTGCATACTGAGCCCTGGTGACTGGATACACCATGTAATGGATACATTCTGCATTTGGGGAAAGTACCTCTTTCCAAAAATGGAAACATAAAAAGGATTTGAAGAGATTCTTACCCTGCACTCTCTGAACTGTCTTTGTACATAAGTACCTGCTTAAATTTTGAAATAAAGATTTGGGTGTTTTGACATGCATTCTTTATTTTTTTATTTTTTTTTCATTTACAAAATGTTTTCTTTCCTGTGCTTGTCGATAAAACAGTTGTGCATTTAATGGTCTTTGCTCATGGTTGATGCTACTCTTTAAGAAGTGTCTAAGAAATGTTTTCTGTGGAATGATATTTGTTAATGTATGCATGGAATGGAAAACCATATTTTTAAAGGTTTAATTGAATTATGTGTAGATCTGTTAAACAAATTTCTTTTTTTTAAATGGTGATTTACTGATTTCAAGTAATTTTACACATTTACTTCAAACACTGCATGTAAGGATAAATTTCTTTACAATGTAGTGACAACTCTGAATGCAAATTGTAAAGTCAGTGCATAGATCATTTACCTGCCTCTTACAACTTTATGAATTACATGTATTCAAATGCCGATCTCTAACTCACCCTGATGGGTCATTGAGTCATGGAAAATTCAGTACCTAACTCTTAATAAAGCAAGGAAAGAAGCTGGGTTTAATCTTCTCCATATTTTTAAAAGTTGGAATACATTAAGCCATCCATTTTGCATTGGTACATGTATTGCCTTCAAAGTCCATGAAAATTAATTCTGTAATTCATCTCCTTTCAAATGATTGACTAAGCCCCTACCCTTACACATAATGCCCTTCTCTATCGCTGAGTCTGGCATGGCAGGCTTTTGTTAGAGGCAAGTTATGGGTAATGCATTGATTCCCATAGTTTGGTGCTAAGACATATGTATGTACATGTATTACTTTATTTGTATGTGTATTTGAAACTGTACTATCAGTATTTGGCTTTTTATGCTGTTGTATTGTCAACGACATGACTTAATATATACTTGTGGCTGGTTAGATAGTGTGGGATATGGCGTGGTAAAGCATAAGAGTTTCCAAAGGTTGGTCACTTTCAAATGATGTGTCAGATTGGTTTGAAGTTGTCCATTGTCGCTGTGCATTCCTGTGTGATATTCATGGGTCCTCAAGAGTGAGACATGGTTCCTGTGGACAATTTATGTAACCACATCTGCAGTGAAACCTATAAGACCTGGACCATAGAGGTATTGCATGTGTTTGAGCCATAATCTTGCATGATGCCTTCGAGATTAGCCAATATATCTCCTCTCCCTGCCCATATTTCAAAACTTTTCATCAGAGAATCAGGTGAGGTTCGCGAAGGAGAGAGGTACAGTGGATTAGAACAATTTTAATCATCCTAAATGATGCAGTGATGTTTACCAACGCTGCATTATGACGCTTACACTATCTAAATCACCTGGTTCTCGAACTTGGACTTTTGATAAGGAAGCAGAGCCATCTTGGACCTCACTGTTATGGTGTTTATGGAAGTCAGTCTCACCCAGCACTTCCTTATGTGCTTTTTGGATTTCACCCAGCTACATTTATTCTTTTCCTGTGATCTGTTTATCTTTAAGTGACCGTTTGCAAGTTGTACCCCTGCAATACTAGTGACATTGTCCCAATGAGTGATCCTACTTATTCTCACTTTAAAAGCTACGCTACAAGACATCTCAAAGCACAAGTTGTATTGCATTCGAGTCCAGCTTTTCTCTTCCACTGCCCACTGTTCTGAATGCCTTGATCTCAAGATGTGATGTTTCTGATTAGATGTAGATGATCCAGTTCCTGTCCCGCCCTCTTTTTCTTTCGCAACATCTCATATTCTGATAGCATGTTTGACACCTGTTTGTAACACCAAGGTCTTAGAATGCGCACCAACATTCTACCTCATGAAATGTGGATTCCAGTTACATTCTTCTAGCCATGCTGCATCCTCAACACCTGATCATTTGCTTATTGGAGTCATACTGCTGTTCCCACCTTGTCTGTATCAGAACTATTTAATGATACAGGGTACCATCCAGAAGTCTACAGCCTATAGAACCCCAGCCACACTTCTTACATGTACCTTGGGCCCCAGTTCAGTTTCTTCCAGTAATACCAGTAATATATGCCTCTGCTTCACCTGTTTACCGAATTGATCACCCTGTCTTCCAAAGACACTTGAAGTCCAGCACCAAATGGCACCCTACATCTTGTGTGCATCGGTCTCTATGTATGGTTCGCTCATAGTCAAGGTTAATGAACCATACCTCAGTTGGCTGATGTACACAAACTCATAGTTACCTTCCAGAATCTAGAAGACATCCTTTCATCTGTGAATGTATTATCCTGTGGATAGCTTGAGGTTTCCTCTTTTTCGCTGTCGGGGCTTCAATACTGAACATGCATCAGTCAGTGTCAACATAGTCCATCCTTTCACTTGATGTCAGCAGAGGACCTGACCCACCTATCTTGATCATCATTTAGCCAGAGAAGAACTATGCCCCAAGATTTGTTCATTATCTTTACTGAAGAACTTTGCAACAAGGAATTGGTACTCTTATAAGCACATGTATAATGGGCCCAGTATAAGAGACTAGCCTATTTCCAAGGATCCTTGACTTAAGCAAAACACCATCTCGAGTCCAGCAGAAGTATGGCCTTTGATGAGTCCATTCTTTTACAGCAGCATCTTGAGGATCAGGTACTTTAACACAAGGAATAAAACCATCTTGAGTTTCAGCCTTTCCTAAAGAATGTCCTCTCGATTAGAATGGGTGATGTGGTAAGTTCTTGTTCTGTTGGGGGAAAAATTGGCTTTGGCTGTTTCCTAAATCTGTGGGCCTGAAGATTTGATATACATCATACAAGTTCTGGAGATTAAGAACTGGAAGCAACAATATGAACACATTTGAAGCAGCATTAGTAGCTACCTTCCAGTTGTTGCACTCTACCAGGCTGATTTTCACTGGACTTCCCATTTTGAATTTACTGGGTTTTGTATTTCTTGGAGCCGATTTGCTGCATGTATGTTGTAAGAGGTATGTTTTGTAGTGCCTTTGATGGTCAGGCACATGCATGTATTGCACCCATTTTTATGATTTTGTTACATGTATGCTAACAATTTTCCAATTTGTTATGATGTAGGAATGTATGTTCATGTATATCATGGTAGATTTCCTTGTAGGAGGTTACCCTTCTTGGAAATAAATGAAATGTAAACTGGCACTACACTCTCACAACTTACTACTTGTATGATTGTAGTGAGATAGACAATTCTGTGAATGTGCAACTCTGTAGATCTTCCTTTTTTCCTCATTAGATGTGCTCAACATGTTAAAGGCATGAGTTTGAGAAAGGCATTTTGTATTTAGGATGTGAACATATGTGTAGAATACAGTTGTGTAAGCAGGTTACAAGTGAAGAAGATGAATGATGTCTGCCCTGAGGGAAAACACCAGCCATTGCAGCGTGGAGTTTGAAGACGACATTGGTGTTTGGAATACATCATTGCAGCTGGTCAGGTCTGTTTCTCATCCTTGCTGATGGACCAATGCAAGTAGGATCACTGTGCATCCCTTGGCATCCCATCACCTAATCAATATGTATTTTCTTTGCCAGTCAAGCCTGTTTATAGTAGCCGCTAACCTGGGAAATGTCCCTAGCAGGATAATGTTGATTTGTAATACCGGTAACTATCTTTCATTATAGGGATTTCACTGTTACAGTGGCTATTGTAAATGGGCTTACTGAAATTTCAAAATTTTTCTTTTCTTTCACGGATTGTGTTAAAGTGTAATATCACTAAACTTAGAAATTAGTCTTGAGTCTTAGACCAACACCAAGACTACTTTTTAGACCAAGACCAGGACTCATATCATGGTTTGAAGTTACGTGTAAGTTGAATCCTCACATGCTAGACTTCATAGATGGTGAAAAGCTATCTAAAAAGTTGTATTTCCTTCTCTGGAAGAGTGGAGCCCATTGCCATTCTCACACTGGAAATATTTGGATAAGAAGGTTTGAATATGCTAATGTATGGTGTAAGAGCAAACGATGTTGATCTAACACCATGGTATAGACCAAATAGTAAACCATTACTCCTTTGTCAGTTTTTTAACACAATATCTGTCAATACATTTGAATAGTTTTCATGCAGAACTCAAACCAGTTCTCTGACAATTCAAAATCAAAAACCAGGAAAATGTCACAAGGGCCTGATATTGAAATGAAATATAAGAGCTTAAATTACACTGACTGACAGCTTGTCCTTGCAATTTTTCTAAAATCCCCAAAACGATGTGCTTTGGTATTTTCATGTAACATGTTAACATTTTTAATGGAAGAAGGCTCAGTTTTGTTTTTCTTTTTTTTTTTGGTTTGCTAAAAGGTACATGTATTAGTGAAAAATAAGAACAAGACAAAACAGATTTTGATAGAGAATGGCAAAAGGCTCCACTTTTACCCATAGTTGTCACTCTATCATATTAATTTCTTGTCCATTGAAAATAGGAAATAGAAATCATCTTTTACTTCATATGTGTAGCCGAGTGTTGAGATGCGATTTTGTGAAGGATTTTGGCGGTACTGATCAAAGTATGCAAGTTTGTATATTCTGTATATATATTTGTACATTGAAAGCAAATGTCCATCCAAGTAATACAGCAAAATTATAAATAATGTGTTAGATATTATAGATATGCTTTTTTCTAATAAAATAGGAAAGGTTAAAAGAAGTATTTTGTTTTCTTTTCACTATGTGTCTTTTGTTTCCCATCGTTACATCATGATCTGAAAGGATACCTGTTTCAAAATGATGACGAAAGTAGTCTTAAGAGATGTAGAGATGAGTAAAGAGAGAGGAAGAGAGAGAGGGGGGGGGGGGGTGAGAAAAGAGGGTAGATAAATACTACATGACATATAGAAATGACAAGAGATGTGCGGGAAGGGCGATTTAGGAGGGGGTGAGAGGAGTGGGAGAGAGAGAGAGAAGAGGAAGACGGGCATGGGTAGATTGAATGAGAGATGAAAGCATACAGTGCGTGTCAAAGAAAGAAAACCCAGATTCAACATCTAAAATACTCGCATTGGAAGCCTATCAAGTGACACCTTGATCCATAAAATCTGACCATGGACAGCTGAACAGTAACGTCTTTCCTGATTCTTGTCAAATTTGCCTCTGCCCAAGTCTCGAGTAAAATGGATGACCAACCCAAGATTGGTTGGATAGTCTCCATCCCAATGCAATGCATTCACAAATAATGAAAGTTACTCCGGAACACCATTCAGCCCAAACTTGGGCAAAAATGGTTTTGACATGCTTTTTAAAATTGGCCAGTGATTCATGATCAGATTTTGGTAAAGAGCCTATCAAATTGGAAGAAGACATTATCAACTATCATACGAGTAAACATGTAATACATTTCAGCAATTTCACCAAGTTTTTAAGATATTGGGGCTTGAATATGGGTTTCCTTTTTGTTGACTCACACTGTATAGCAAGAGATGGGCTGAAAGCGAGAGAAAATGATCGGGAAAGGCAAAGTGGTAAATGAGAGTTGCCAACTTTGGAGAGAGAAGTTGAGAATTAGAGACACTCGCTTGGAGAGTGAGTTACAATACGTATACTGGAAGGGAGAGAAAGAGATAAGACTAATACGGAAAGTAGGAAGATAGATGATTACAGTAAGTATTGTATTCGGTTTTAAAAACTCCAATAGGCGTATACTTCAACAAATAAATTTTTCCCCTTTTCTCTTTTTCTTTCATTTTCTTCTGTCTCTATCCCCCTCCTCTCCATCCCCCCCCCTCTCTCTCTCTCTCTCACTCCCTCCCCCTCTCTCTCTCACTCCCTCCCCCTCTCTCTCCCTCCCCTCCCCCCCCCCCCCCCCCCCCCTCCATCACTCTCTCTCTTTTCCCTATTATATTTAAGGACGTCTTCTTTATCTGCATGCAACAGATCTGAAATATCTCACACTCAGAAACTGAGTTGTCGCATTTTGGGGAAGTTAAGAGCGGTGATTGCTCGCTGTGCATAATAGAACTTCATCTAAAACAAACAAACCCCAAACCCCACCCCAACCCCAATTTTTTTTTTAAATCCGCAAAAAACAAAAACAATTTGCGATGTGGACGGAACATGCAAGCTGGTTATCTACAAATCAGTGCTGATAAAAATAATGATTGAAAGCCTAAAATCTGGTCTAGATCTTTAAAATCAAGTCATCATGACCTTACAACGCTTATGATATGCACTAAAATCCCATTTCCCATAAATCCTTGACTTAAATAGGCCAACACTATTTTTAATTGTCGAACTTAGTGCTACCCAAACAATTTCGACTGGACGGAGGACATTTTTAGAATAGGATAGATAAAGAATGTTTATTTGTTCTGCGTTCACGAAGTAAGTATGTTTTGAAATGAAATATTACGCATCCTTTTGTGGTCCATCCTATCGGTATTGGCAGCTTTCCAATTACAGTAAAGTTAATGTCCAAGGACCACTGGGGTTCTACCAATAAATGACTCTATCTTCCTGTGTGCCAGTTCGTTATTGTGTGTTTATACATAATCCTCATCCTGTATCCTGACGCGGTTGATTGTTCTGCGATGTTTTATGATACTTTATTCTCACACTGCAATAAACATGAAAGAGATGTCTAATGTATGAGACACGAGTCCAAGCAGCTGAATGGAAGTTTCCAGCGTATATATGCCCGGAAATACATCCGAAGGGTGTCGACCCATTTCTGGCTGAATTGAAGGGCGGGAAAAGGTTTTTTTTTTAATTCTGGGATTCGAACCATGGACCACTGTACAGGCGGATCGAGGAATATAAAAAAGACTGGCGGGGAAATCGGGGAAAACATTTTGAGAAACCTTAACCAAGTGGTAGGAGAGAGAGAGAGAGAGAGAGAGAGAGAAAGGGGGGGGGGGGAGAAACGTGGGGGGGGGGGAGGGTATGTATAGAAAATGGTTCCCCTAGACCTTTCTCTACGAGCGAGTCAGGAAGATTATAAAATGGACATTATTTTGCAGTTTCCCCGTCACAACTCCTCTTTTCACAACCCTGCATTCGCCCTTGCATTTGGTGTAGGATCGAGACCACAGTTTTCAATCACGATTTAACTAAATTTGATTTGATTTATCTATCTATTCAGTAGGATAAATTATACGTAGGTAATAGTCATAATTATAGGGGCATATAGGCGTAGAGGCAAAATTTCGCCAGGGCCTGACGTCTTTTGTTCAGTTATCATTGACTATCAAATTTTCCTATTCACTCCAAATTTTTACACATTATCATCATGATCATGAGGGGGGGGGGGGGGAATCGTCATCAAGATATACTATATTCTCGGGGGGGGGGGGGGTGCTGCAGCCTCTAGCCCCCCCCCCCCCCCCCGAAGTACACTGATATGTTTAAGCATAATGTTCCCGGGTGGCTGACCGACCGCGTGTAATTTTCCTTGGAGTTATTGTCCTACCTGGATAGTTGTCACACTCTGAAAACTAAAATGTTAAATCACCATTTAAAAGGGCCGAGGAGTGACAACTTTTTCAAAATAGTAGATCTATTCTTTTAAACTGCTGGATTCAGCTTTTATAGTGTTGTATCCAGCATGTTAAAAATGTTAATCTACAATTTCGAAAAAGTTGTCACTCCTCGGCCCTTTTAAATGGTGATTTAACACTTTATTTTTTAGAGTGCAGGGGTAGTAGAATCGTTAATAGTGCCCAAAGTGAGGACACTCTTACTAACTATGTGCAGTTCTCGGCGACGCTGTGCAATATTTTGCTTAATTCTTGACACATTTGAACTGTGAAAATTTGATTAAAATAATATAATTTGGCATCAAACTACCAGAACGCCGGGTTCGCCCAGTATCCCTGGGGATATAATCTAAACTTAACCGGTTTGAAAAGAAAAGTGAATATTGGTTATTTATTTATTTTTTTAATTCCGTGTTTCTATATTACCTGTACCACTAAATACCACGTCCAACTTTGACACACTTGCGGTTAAGGGTTTAGCGTCAGTCAGAGAATACAGGCATGCGGAGGAAGTGCGACTCGATGCAGGCTAGTTTCGGTTTATTCAATTCAAATGGGCACTGCACTAGGGAGAAAAAGTGTGAGGACAAAACATAATTTACCGCAAAAGAAAGAAATTAACCGAAACGTAAGTGAAACCTGCAATTTTATGGAAAGGCTAAAATTATGCCTCGAAAACGAAGTTTAAACGAAAGAGAAAGGTTATCTATCATGGCTAATAATCAAGAATCTGTAATGCAAAATTGGAGCTCGTGAAGACCTGGACCCCGTCTTGTAAAAGAGTTGCGATTGATTACAAATAATCTGCAAGTGATATCAATCGCATCTCCTATCTCTATGTACAGAGTCGTGATTGATATCAATTGCAAATTATTTGTAATCAATCGCAACTCTTTTATAAAAAGGGGCCCTGATTGTTACATGAATGAATAGGCCTTGCGGCAATTGCCTACCAACTTATCTACATGGTTATAACCGCTTTCAGAAAGTTGCTTCACAAAGTTTAGCTGAAGTCTTGGGAGAAAAACGAAAACAAGGATAAGGATAAGGTAGTATTTTCAAGGCGTTAATCCACAACATTAAAACGTTCATATAATTTTGATGGGTGTTTAACTGCACCAGAGGCATCGATCTATCTTCGAGAGGGGGAGGGGATGTGTGTGTGTGTGTGTGTGTGTGTGTGTGTGTGTGTGTGGGGGGGGGGTGATGCAAAGACGCTTTCGAATAGTGCATTCCGAAAAGAACTAGTGGAAAGGCTGCTCCTGCATGCCCCTTAAAATCGACATCCTATAGCAAGTGGATATTGATCAACAGAACAGCATCGTAAACATGGCATATCATGACACTATTAAATGCTGACATTAATTTTGAGGGCATAAAAATCACTCAATTTATTGCCCGCGTTTTAAGGGTTGTCCCACACAAACTTAAATTTCATTTAATCTAATTTGTCGCAAGAAACCAAGCGTATTTGATGTAGGCGTACACTTGCTAAATTCTGGGGTAAAAGTGGTTAAAATATGAGGGAAAAGCGAGACAAGAAAGAACCTTGCATAGGGGAAAATTGAGAAGAAGATGACCTGATGACCCTTCGCACAGTCCCTCTTTTTTCACTTCACTTCGCATTTCGCCTCCTATACCCCATAACCAGCCCCACGCGCTACGCCTCTGTTTTGTGTCATGACCAAAAATGTCTCAACTACACAGGTCCAGGACCTTTAAACCAGAGAACAATTGAACATTTCGGGGTTGACTCTCCCTTTAATGGGTCTCCTGCTAAAGGCAAAGAGGAAACATTTGAAACCCTTTCTCCGGATGTGATAATAGGACTACAGGAGTCTAAGTCCAAAATACAATATCCTGTTAAAGGAAAGAAGAGACAAAAACCACGTTTCACCTCACCACAGGTATCAAACATATAAAGTAATATGAAGGTATAGTAAAGACAAGCATAATGTTCCTACTTGTAGGCCTACCAAACATGTAGGTCATAGCAACTTTGGATCATTAAGCATTGGCAGTGGGATGGCGGGGAGGGCTGGGGGTGTAACCCCATCTTTCCACCTTGAAGTGTGTGTCGGCAATTTTATTTAGTTTATCGGCAAACTAATGTGTAAATTAAAGGACTGCACGAGCTGGAATATTTCAAAGTATGGCTGCATTTCATCCTTTGCTTGTTGGGGGAAAAGAGGGTCTTGTAAAGCTAATCAGAAATTTCTCTTGAAAGAGAAAGAGAACTCTTTGGGGGATAAATGGGGGGGGGGGGGAATCGACAGGACACTTCCCTCTCCATTCATAATGTTCTATCGATGCTCCCAATGGGAACAATGATTGATCTGGAGGTTTAAAGAACACCATCTTAACCCTTTGACTACTGATTGTTTTACTTCCCATAGGCTTAGTACAGGGACTACCCGCTTCCCGCAGGCAATGGGTTAATTCACAGCTCAACGAATACCAGACTTCATTGGAGATAAACGTTTCTCGTGAACATGACAATTTCCGTTGATGACTCATATCGATTCAAATCATACAAAGCAATATAAAAACCCGAATAAAGCCTTAATCAGATCAATTTCATTTAAAAGCGATATCATTTTGTAACAAAGTATGAGCTTAGGGACCGTTTACAGCCATTAACAATAATTAACATATGATCGTAATACGTCATTTTAACTTCGAATATAGAAGCGTTTGCTCATGAATCGAAAAAAAAAAAAAGAGTCACAATTCTTCAGTACTGCCTCTGCAGGTATAATGGTCAGGCAATATGCCACTGTCTTTGATTCAAGCATGCGTTTTCGCTTTGCCAAGCGGCATCCAAATATTTTGTCAAGTTTAACGAAAATAGAGGTCATGAAAATACAAAGGTAGCGGGAAGTGGCAAATGAGACTGTACTTTTGCATCCATTTCTATTTCGCTTACTGTAAATCAATTCAGTAGTTCAGGGACTTGTGCAGGTCTTGCCTTTTCCGCAGAAACTATCTATATTTCCTTTTTGCAAATTGTGGTTAGGTTTTTGTGTGTTTCATTAATTTTGCAGAATTTTGTATTTAGAGAGATATCTGTGCCAAAATATTTTGTATACACACAAATACAAACATCCTCCCATACCCGCGTGCGCATGTTTTGTTTGTTTGTTGTTGTTTTTTCCTAATAGCACAAATTTCAGATTATGTAGTGACTAATCATCAGAATAGGATAAAATTTGTATGATGATTTTTAAAATTATGAAGGTTTTAGAGAGAGAGAGAAAAAAAGCATGAACGATAATTAAAAAAAACATAAATATTAGTATAATGCTAATGATGGACACTATTTTCAATTTATGTATTGACTCTAAATGTCGACGACGAGACGATGATAATGGTGATGGTGGTGATGCTGGTTATAAGGATGATGATGATGGTGGTGATGGTTTTGATGATGATGACGATGAAGCTGGTGATGATGGTGATGATGATGATGGTGGTGGTGTTGGTGTTGGTGGTGGTGGTGGTGGTGGTAATGATGATGATGATGATGATAGTGAAGGTGATGATGATGATGATTATTATTATTATCATACTTGACCAGTGTGGGGGGGGGGGGGGAATACCCATTATTAGTAATAAAGAATATAACACGAACACAGGTACTTTTGCACTTTTCAATCTTTATGGTGTTTGTAACATTTCCCATATTATATTTATTCATTATAATTGAGACAGAGAAGGAGAGAGAGAGAGTGAGTGAGAGAGGGGTGTAGGTAGGGAGTGTGTGTTTATGAGAGAGAAAGAGAGAGAGAGAGAGAGAGAGAGAGAGGAGGTGGTGAGTATGAGTTAAATTGAGATAGAGAGAGAGAGAGAGAGAGAGAGAGATAGAAAGAGAAAGAGAAAGAGTTGAAAGGCGTGGCGTCAGAATGACTCAGTTGGAGGTCTTGGAGGAGGCGGTGTTGTCATAAAGAGGAGAAAATTTAAAATTAAATCAAATCGAGTCAAGTCATTTATTGACGCAAAATCTAAAGTTTCAGATTATCATCAGTTATGCTTGCATTATAGCGAGCCATCGTGTTTTGGTGGGAGAAATACTCCCACAATGGACTTTGGATATTTCGTCGGCATATTGTTTAAGATGCTGTCAGTAAATGTGAGCCGGCACTTTCGCTTTGGCTGCCCTTCCCGCCGAAAAGGTGGACTACCCTAACTGGCCTAATACGTGGTGATGGTATCTGCGGTGGAAATAGAAAAGAGAAAGAGAGGAGACTTAAGAGAGAGAAGACGAATATATACAAGGATGAAGAAAGTAAGAGGAGACAAATGTAATGTGAACTGACATTTACTTTAGTGGCGTATCTAGACCTTGTTGTCAAGGGGCAACACATTCGAGCCATTGGTGACCCATTTACTTCATCGAAAAATTCAATCATTTAACTTTTGAGACCCTAAAGGGGGGGGGGGGAGGAGGGGTAGAGCGGTGGACGTTCCCTTTTCCCATCACTTCTTAGTCTAAAAATTGTATGATTTCATTGCGATAGTATTTTCTGTTGAATAATGTAGTGCCATTAGTGACATTACTCAAGAACTCACAGCGAGCGAGCAAAAGTTTGGGCTACATTACCTTTTGAAGAACAGTTTTGGGGCAGGCGCATTATCTATTGTGCATGTATAATCAATGAATTTGTACGTTTGAGCAGTGGCGGATTTGGGGGGGGGCACATCCGGCCCGTCCCCCCCCCCCCTTTGAAAGAAAAGTATGGATTGTGGCCCCCCCCCTTTTAGAACGAAAACCTTTTTTTTTTTTGGTGCTTGTCAGAGAATTATGGAGGGGAACTGGACCCCCATACCCCCCCCCCCCCCACTGAGCGCCTTTTCGAGAGCTGACGAGACCAAAAAATTCCGGGTCGCCCTTTCCCAAAAGTTGACAAACTTGCACTTTTGTGCCCCCTCTTATACAAAATCCTGAATCCGCCCTTGCGTTTGAGTATATTTGGATTAACTTCGATTCGTAACACAAGAACGGCGTTCAATTTTGTCTGTTCGGGTTTACCTATATATATACGTGAACGCGTGAGCCCCGTTTCACTATTCTCTTCATTAAAAAGAAAAAAAAAATGCTTCATAAACTCTTCCTAATAACACCGTTTTGCAAGGTCGCATAACCAACGGCCGAGCAGAAATCTTTTGAGAAAATATCCTTAATTCATGATGTTTTTTTTAAGAGCAATTTGATGATAATTTACCTTGTAATAATTTCCTCACTTAACTGAAAAGTAACTTTTTTTTTTTTCTTTGCTGAAAAAATCTCAGGGAGAGGAAATAAACTCCCCCTTGCCCATTCAAATTTTTAGTGCCGTGAACCTCATTGAATCTCTGTTTTAATTGGTAAATATGTGAATAAAATAATGAGAATACTTACAACTTACTTTCTTAGTAGGCTGCAATTTTCTCGATGAAAGTGCTATGTATCGTTACCCCCAAATTCTTTTTAATTGTTTACAATTATGTCGCACTTTAATAGTGCAAGCAATTGGGAAGCATTGTATCCTATGCTTGTTATTATGACCCTCTCCCACCCCTCCACCACCACATCACCAATCCTGGACCATACGCTTCTCCTGTCATGTTTAGGAGCCAATCAGCAAGTGACCTTTAAAAATTATCAACTTTGTGTCAGTTTAGATTACTGAGAAAATCAATTATGCTTCATAGTGAGCTATCAAATGTTGCCGAAAAATGATCTCAATTAATTTATTTACCTGTCTACCTGTAGACTATAGTTGATACCGAAATTCTGATTGAGAGTGTTTGGACACGTTTAATTCTTCCTAATCCATGGATAAATTATTGATTTATATGTTCTTAAATATTTCAGATTTAATTTCAATATATGATAATTATAAGAGAGGAGTTCAAATCCGCTCTGTTTGGCTTTTTACGTGCCTAATAAGTTAGCTCTGCTTACCTTTCTGACGGTTGGCTTCAAAATGTTTGAACAATTCTCCTTAATTTATGAGGCTTTGAAACATTTTGGTTACAATTTCCTTTGAAATATTTTCATATTCATTTAAAAAGTCAGTAATTATTATTTTTGTATGGTTCAAAATCTGTCGCGGGGGGGGGGGGCAAATTGCCCCCTTTCCCCTTCAAATACGCTAGTGTTCTTCACTGTTTGACACAGCAAACAGTTTGGCAAATTTAATGATAAAGGAAAGAGAGATAGAGAATGGGGCGTGACTTGGATATGAGAAAAAGGATAAATGGTAAAAAAAGGACACGACGATGTTAAAATCTAGGGAGATTGAGAGGGGCTGGGTAATAGGGGGCGTATATAAAACATTATATACTCCCTGAAGCCTACACGAGGAAGGAAAGAGGCAATAAAGTTTACCATGATACAATTACGCCTTAATTCTTATCAAGGTGCATAACCACTTACACAAGAGATAAACATGCTCATCTACTCATTTTCTTATTATACCAATTAATGCTATACATCGAAGCTTTAAACTATAACCATTAATGCGATACCTAGCTAGGACGCTTACACAAAACCACCGGAAAACTTCCGTGTCCTCTTCCGCTGGTAGAGCACTATGCAGAAATCTGCACAGAGATAGGCTGGTAGGACACTCTTTACCCAAACAAGGTGGTATGAGTAACACTCACTGCGTGCTTCTCTCATTCTCAACGCGTTACATATAACCTAATTACGTCTGATAATCATATAGTCTCAAGGATACATAACGGTGGCGGTAAGTGGTCCTTATATACTTCATAAAGTTACGATTAAAAATGAATTATGTTTTAATATTTGACCATTTTTTTACAGGAAAGTGTGAGGCGGTAGATCATACATAAAGCTTGACAATGTCGTGTCAGTTTATAATGATATGTTACGTTCATTATCTTACTTTCGTAAGTTGATGCTCCACTTTGAGTGGTATAAGAGGTTCTCTCGTTAAAGATTGTTCCGTATATATATTTAAAGGCAGGCGCGTCGATCCGTTTTTCGGATGTGGGGGGGGGGGGGGGGGGCAAGACAGCCTAACGTAACGATGTTCATTTCGCACATAATTTTTTTTAACGCCTCTTAATTATAGGCAAGGAGCCTGTCCCGAAATAATCACCCTTTTTACAAAAGAAATTTGACCCCTTAAAGTTACTTAGACCATCCATGTCATTCACAAAAAAAAGCTTGTCATCTCGAACGAAGCCGCCGGGTTTGGCCCCCAGAGCCCCCAAAAGGGCCTTAAAGTCGGGTCGATTTCGACCCATCTATAACAACATATGTGCCAAAACTTTGTCAGAAGGAAGGTGTATATATACATTATATATACATTACTATACATCACCAAAACACAGACGGCCCTTAAAATTGGGGCAAATTTTTCCCCTTAAGGCCCATGGACCAAATTTTGTCAGAAGGAAGAGGTATGGGTGTACATTACCAAAATCTGAAAACTGACAAAAAATCTCCTTGGGGAAGGGGGTGTAACATGCTCCTGAAAAGACACCAAAGTGCCCCTAAACCAAGCTTTGCTGCCCAAAATGCTCTCGATGTAGGGAAAAACCATATTTTGGCATTACACCCTTAATAACTCCAAAGTGTGTCATTCAATTCAGATCAAAATTACTTAGTACAATTTGGAATATTGTAACTTTCTTACGCTGCAATTTGTTGTCCAATGATCATTTCAATAATAAGTTATTAAATTGTGAAAATTGTATTGCCTTCTCTAAAGTAGTCAAATGATATTGTCAGGATCTGCGCCTGTTTGACAAGGCATAATAGAAAACTTGTAAGGTATATGTGTAATTAACACATGAAGAATGGTAGATTTCAGAATTTCAGCCACATAGCCCAGATACTTAGCAAACTCCTCTATTATGTCTTGTCAAACAGGTGTAGATGGACAATGGGTGTGTTTACATAATCCTGAATAGCATTTGACCACTTTTGAGGAAGCAATACAATTATCACAATTTAATGACTTATTATTGAAATGATCATTGACACCAAACTGCACTCTAAGAAAGTTACAGTATTCAAGATTGTACTTGTACTAAGTAAATTTGACCTGAATTGAATGAGACACTTTGGAGCTATTAAGGTTGTATTATGCCCCAATTTTTTTTTCTCTACATCCAGAGCATTTTGGGGCAGCAAAGCTTGGTTAAGGGGTACTTTGGTGTTTTTCAGGGGCGTGTTACACCCCTTCCCGATGGATTTTTTTGGTCAGTTTTTTATATTTTTGTGATGTACACTCATACCTCTTGCTTATGACAAAATTTGGTCCTTGAGCCTGAAGGAGAAAATTTTGCAGCAATGTTTAGGGGCCGTCTCCCAACCCATCAGTTTTTGTGTTTTGTAATGTATAGTCATATACCTTCCTTCTGACAAAGTTTGGCGCATATTATGTTAATGATAATGTTAGATGGGTTGAAATCGACTGGACTTGGGAGCCCTTTGGGGGGCTCTGGGGGCAACCCGGAGGCTTCGTTCGAGCTGAAAAACTTTTTGTGAATGACATAGATGGTCTAACTTTAAGGGGTCAAATTTCGTATGTAAAATGGTGTGACTATTTCGGGACAGGCTCCCAGGCCATTACCACCTTCTCCACCGCAGAATTGAAGTCTGATCGTGTAATACTTTTTGTATTTCACTGTTTGGAAGGTTTCGTTTCCCGAGTTTTGCATCATTTTTTCCTTATTTTATTTTACACCTCGGATTTATGGGGGGGGGGGGCGATATGTTTGTCCCTCAATATTTTCGGGGGGGGGCGTGGCATTATAAATCAATAACGAAAATGAAAGCATTTTGAAGTCATGGTCATGTGAATATGCACAAGCTATGGCCACGCCGATAATGCTTCCGCTTTACCAAGAAATTAATGTTTGAAATATCATAGGACTGAAACTATTTTGTTGATGACCATGCCATATTTAAGCAGCACGTGAGGGGATATTTATCTATTATTTTATGTATTTACTTATTTTACTTTATTCATTATTTTATGTTTTATGTACGTGTTTTAAAATTACGTTTACCTGAATTAGGGGATCTTATTTTTCCACACAACATAATCACACTTTTGATAACATTACTTGCAATTATTATGCCAAAACTTTTCTTTGTTGTTAATACTTTCCCCACTATTATAGAGACAGCATACTAGGAAAATGTAAAAAAAAAAAGAAAAAAAAAAGAGGTTCTATTAAAATATATTTTTTGTGAAAAAAAATTAGAAGGGACAAACTTTAATGTACTATGTTTTTCAATGAGAGAACAATGGCAACTAAAGTTTAATTACGCACGTACTCTCTATCTTTCTTAATATAGTATGTTTGGAAATGATTCACAAATAAATTATGATTTAAGTTTTATACGCCTATTTGTAGGCATATAAATACATGCATCACAAGTGGGGAAGAAAACAGGAAGCTGTAAAGTAGAATAGAAGCTAAAAGAGACAAAACTCGACCGAGGAGAGAGAGAGAGCGAGAGAGAGAGAGGCAAAATAATACTGTGAAGACAAGTGTGATATCGATAGGGTTAATCGACATAGCTAGACAGAGCGAGGAAAGTTTATCAACATGTAATTGAGAATGCCAGTAAGTTCTATTGTATTGTTTATGGAAACATGAAGCTAATATTCGTAAGACAGGTATGCTCTTGATTTTCTACAGGGCGTTTAAAGATGATGTACTGTTGAGTACTGGGGGTGTTTCATAAAGCTGTTCGTAAAGTTACGCATGACTTTACGAATGACTTAAATATGACAAGCCAAATGGGATGCTCAGTCATTTTTAACTGCATCAACTAAAGGTTGAACCGTGCAGATGTAGATTAACATTCTTATTATAACAAACAATTTGAATGCAAAGTATATTTTTTTGCCATAATTTAATTGAGGTTATTGGAAATACAGTCATACTTAGATAAAACATCAGGAAAAACTTTGGCATCCTATCTGGCACTTCATATTCAAGTCATTCGTAAAGTCATGCGTAACTTTACGAACAGCTTTATGAAACACCCCCAGGTCATGTAATTATTTTGTACAATATATATCTATATCTAGAAGTTGTTCTGAATCATGTAGAACTTTTTTATACAGGGTGTCTAAAAAATGCAAAGAGATTTTGATTGGAAACATCTTTAAAAATCCTACACAATCCTCAGTGAAATTTCGTAGTTAATGTTGTAGTAGTATCACCTAAATTTTGTGTGAATTTCACAATAATGTAAGTTAAACCTACAAAGTTCATATTTGTAAGACGTAGCATTTTTCAAATGTTATATCCAAAGAGAGCGCGTTGGACAGATCATAGCCCAATAAGCGCCTGAACAATGCTTGTTTACAAATTATTCAAATTCTGGTAACAACAGAGATGTTAAGAATTAAGATTAATATCATTTACATAAAAATTAGGGTAATTTAGTGTCCGATATCTTTTTTAATGGAGGTATAGTGGCCATATCAAATGAAAACAAAATCTTTTAAAGGACATGTTAAGTAATATAATGTTCATAGGTCTCCTTAATGGATATATCATTAAATCATTGTTTTTGCTGCTTAACTTGGAATAAATATTCGAAGAGTTGAACAAGTAATACAGTTGTTATTTTCATTTAAAAAATGCTTGGTTGTTTTCTAACAGTACAGTATGTCCCAACAAAAATTACCCTCATTTTCAGCATCAATAACTTTCAAAATTGTGAATTAATCTGAAGAAAGGTGAAAGAGTCTATTTGGAAGAAGAGGATTAATCCTACACTGAACAGGGACTCAGGTTATTTATTGTCACCTATTTTCGGTCCAGTGATCGCAAGACAGCAGACAGCAATTAGAAACAGTGTGACTGATCACTTGGCTTGAGAAAGTCCACAGGAGTGGACGAAAGCCTGCTAACAAAATTTAAGGTTGGTAGAAACTTAAACTACAATTATTGTATGATTACCCCCAACCGATGAAAGTTTTCTGTATTAATCTGAATACGGTTTAAGATTATAAAATATTAACTCATTATCTGCATTTCGGCTAATACCCTATCCAATTTGGTTCAGTAGTCATGAAGAAATGGTTACATGTCGTTCTTCGGAAGGTTCGTATTTCCGAAGGATCATGATTCCGATAGGTTCGTTATTCCGAAGGTTCGTAATTCCGAAGGCTCGTTACTCCGAAGGTCCGTAATTCTGAAGGTTCGTTTTTCCGAAAATAAAAGAGGGTTCATAATTCCGATGGTTCGTATTTCCGAAAATGAAATAGGGTTCGTAATTCCGAAAATGAAATAAGGTACCTTAAAAGGAGGGGAGGGGGGAACGAAACGACTGTGCAGCCCCCCCCCCCTTCTCCATATCAAGGGTCAAAAAAAAAAAGGGAGAGAGATAAAAGAGAATAGAAAACTATTACAAAATAAGAACCAGTGAATTATCTGGTCGCCTTTGTTTTTCCTTCTCTCTTCTTCTCTTTCTATCTTTCCTTATGTTATTCTTTGTTTATATCCTTCTTTCATTTCCTCATTGCACCTACAAGATAACATAAGGAAAAGTAGAATTATCAGGCGTCCGCCAGATAATTCTGTAAAATTCTGTCCTTCCTTATATTATGTTATATTCCTTCTTCTTCACTTTGTATCTTTCCTTCTGTTATTCTAAGTTTTATTCTTTTATCTTTGCCTTCTATCTTTCATTATGTTGTGTTGTAGATAGAAAGAGGAAATGATAGAAGGATAAAAACAAAGAATAACATAAGTAAAGACAGAATTATCAGGCGGAAATATGAACCTTCGGATAAACGAACCTTCGGAATAACAAACCTTCGAACAAATGTTCGGAATTATGAACCCTTTTTCATTTTCGGAATTATGGACCCCCAGGCATGGGAAATTTGTGTTTCGGAATTATGAACCTTCGGAAATACGAACCTTCGGAAAAACGAGTGCCCCGAAGAAATAAGGTTTTTGTGACGTATGTAATTAGTCCCTTCTATCCAAGTTTTGACAGAAGAGAGGCTCACAATAGAAGCACAATGAACAATTCCACAATCATTTTAAATGGTTGGTTTGAAAAGGAAGTTACTGTTTTGTTTTATCTGCTATAATTATCGCCGTTGTTGGTGTTATTTTTGTTGCAATCAAAGAGCATTTGGATGTTGTTTTTCAAAACGACATAAATCAAGAATGTAAAGAGATAAGCAGTTTTCAGAGTTTAAAAGACGTTGATAATTTGTTATTGAAAATGAATGATTAAACAAAATAATGAGCATGTTTAATGAATGACAAGTCTTAATCTTTGTAGGAAAATATTACTGAAAAAATTATCTACCTTTGTTAAAGCGGTATAAAATTTGAGTATGTTGGTCAACCTGTCTATTGTGAACAAAATATTTGTATCCATGTGGATGCCAAGAACATCCAAGTGACAAAAGACGGAAGATAGGGACCATGACATGCTTTACAAAGGTCGTTATTTCTTTGTCACTACCAGACCAAATCGGACGGGGCCTTCACTGCCTAGAAGAGAAAAGTTATAGTTTCATAATCCAGTATGACTTTTCATATTGCCCCCCCCCCCAAATCGTAATCGATACCCTAATGCTAATGTGCTTTGTGAGCCTCCCTTCTGTCAAGACTTGGAAGGGACTTATGACGGGGTCCGCTCGCTATTCATAGAAAACCGCTATTCATTTAACACGCGTTATGAATAGCGGCCCTTTTATGAAGTTATGAATAGTGGTCCTTATGAATGGAAGTCTTTATGAATAACACGGTAATTTGTCTATGGTTTGCTCGCTATTTAAAAGGACCGCTATTCATTACGTTACGCGTTATGGATAGCGGTCCTTATGAATAAGTGGTCCTTATGACTAGCGAGGTTACCCCCTTATGACATAAGTTACAAGAATACTTGTTTCTTCATGACTACACAACCGAATCGGATGTGGTTTTAGCCGAAATTTAGATAATTAGTTACATTTTGATAATCTAAAATTATATTCAGATTGAATGGTAATTCTGAAAGCTATTGATGCTGAAAGTCTGACATACTGTACATTGCTCACGCCATAATGACTGAAATATAAATGAGTATTAGGTAAATCACCAGTTGCTTCAAAAACATTTTGGAATACTTTCTTTTCCTTCTTGTACTTGAAAAAAAAATATTTTGAACGTATATTTATAACATTTAACAAATGAAGTATCAATCTGGAATGTGCCAGTGCCGACTTCACCAAGAAATTATTAGTCAGAATGACATCAATGGAACCGTTTGTCGTGAAATGCAGAAGCGACTGGTCAGATTTTAGGGGGTCAATTTTTCCTTAATAATTCCCTGACAAGCAAAAAAAAAAAAAAAAGGTTATCAGTTCGCCAGACCTCCAAAAGTCGCTTAGTGGGGGGAGGGGGGGGGGGGGGGCTATCAGATTTTATGGGATCCAGTTTTCCTCCATAATTCTCTGACAAGCAAAAAAAAACAAAAAAACAACAACAACAACAACAAAAGTTTTTCAGTGGAACCCGATAACCCTTTTTTTTTTGGGGGGGGGGGAGTCAAAAGTTTTCAGGGGGAGCAGTCTGCCCCCTGCCCCCCTCCCCTTAGGTACGCTAGTGGTTGTTTGTTTCTCATGTCACCTTGTATATCTTGAAAGTCAACTTGTCTTTTGTTGAAACATCAGTCATTGAATAAACGGTAAAATTCCTGTGAGAGTGAACATAACTTGTATAAGCTTTGTCATTCTTTTTATTCCCTTGTGGACATGGTGGTAGTATATGGTACTTGAAATGTCACATTAATAGGACTATTTATGAAGAGCTCTCATATAACAATTTTGACTTAACAATTATGGTATATAACTGTGGACAAAATTTCTGATGCACACGTTTGTGTAGTGCGATGTACCAAAACTTGTCCCAAGTGTTTTTATTGTTTGTGATTTTAAGCACGATTAAATTTGTTTTAATTAATCTTTATCATGATTACTTCAAAATCTATGAATACGCAATTATGATAATACAATAATAATACTACATTCACATTTCCTATAGGCCAGACAACATTTGTAATTTCAATTTTCGTGTGTATGTGTGAAAAGTTTCTTTTCCATGTTTTTTTAATACTAAAATCAATTTTGAATACAGAATCAAAGTTAGACTCCATCTGAAAGGAAAACAATATCTACAACCTTCACCATATTTATGCGGGGATGGATTGGGTCACGCCCCGCTACGAGGCTGACGTAACTACCCGGAAAATGAGTAAACTAAATTGCTCTCAATATAATTATAGCTCCATCATATCATAGCAACGATCATATCTCTTGATTATATTGAATTTGCTCTTAGTATTTATATAAATGTTTCAAGGACAACAATCCCTTAAATTACCAACCTCGGACAAGTATCTCCCAAGACAAATCCATCGGAATTATGAACAACCTGCTATGGGGAATTTTTTATTCGAAATTATGAACCTTCGGAAAAACGAGCCTTCGGAAAACGACCCCCCCCCCCCAGTAAAGTAAAACTTTCGACCACCGCCCACCCCCTCGCCTTCCACAGTCTCCCACACCCCTAACGTTTTCCAGCTTTGTATCTTTGCTATCTGAGGGCAAAAAATAAATCGACACAAGAAGATTGATGGTTGAAAATGATGAATCCATTGAATGGAGGAGGAGGAGGATGTCCCTACGCCCCTGTCGCTGGATGGACGCCCCTATAGCAACATTGGATTCATAACTCGAGGCTCAAATTTTTTTAATTTAAAGGAAGAGAGTTACTCTTTAATATGAAGGCTTTAAATGTTTTGTAAATATCAATGATTAAAATTAAAACGTTTTATGTGAAAAAAATTTAAAGGTCTCATTTTGACTCCCTTAATATCATAAACTTTATAGTCTGGGAGCCTGTCCCGAAATAGTCACCCCATTTTACACATGAGATTTGACCCCCTTAAAGTTACCCAGACCATCCATGTCATTCACAAAAAGCTTGTCAGCTCGAACGAATCCACCGGGTTTGGTCGATTTCAACCCATCTAACATAGTCGCCAAACTTTGTCAGAAGGAAGGTGTATGACTATGCATTACCAAAAAACAAAAACTGACAAAATTTTCCGTCGAGATGGGTTGTCAGACCGCCCCTAAAAATTGGGGAAAAATTTCCCCCTTAAGGCCCGTGGACCAAATTTTATCAGAAGGAAGAGGTATGGATGTACATTACAAATTATAAAAACTGACAAATATTTCCATCGGGAAGGGAGTGTACACGCCCCTGAAAAAAACCCCCCAAACAAACAAACAAAAACACCAATCTTTGCTGCTGCCCAAAATGCTCTGGATGTAGAGAACCCCCCCCCCCTTTTTTTTTGCATTATATCCTTAATAACTCCAATGTGTGTAATTCTATTCAGGTCAAATTTACATAGTACAATTTTGAATATTGTAGCTTTCTTGGGGTGCAATTTAGTGTCAAATGATTATTTCAATAATAAGTTATTAAATTGTGAAAATTGTATTGCTTTCTCAGAAGTAGTCAAATGATATTGTCATGATTATGTAAACACAACCATTGTCTATCTGAGCCTGTTTGACAATGCATAATTGAGAGCTTGCAAGGTATTTGTGTAATTAACACATAAATGGTAAATTTCAGCATGGCAGCCACATAGCCCAGATACCAATTTATTTTCTCTCTCTTTGATGAATTATCCATGGCTATACATGTATGATACTGATAGGAATAGTGTCTATGTTGTATGAAATAATACCTAGAAAAATACTGTTCTTATCTTCTGAATCTATTTTTCTATGACCAAGCGACTTGTTAGTGTTATGATATCGATTTACAAATCTTTTAAACTTTGAATAAAATAAAAGAAAAGAATTTTGGTTCGGAAGAGCAAATCGCTTTTGTATATATGTAAAATAACATGACTAATAGAACCAAGGAGTTATCACAGAACTAACTCCTTGATAGAACTTATCGAAAATAGCAATGCTGCTACTGAAGAAAAAAGGAGATTTCTTGAGGAGCTTTTATGTACATAAAAAATGTAGGCCATGACAATGAGCTCTTAATCTTACTTTTTGAGGCCTAGTAACCCATGGTTTTTTTCAAATATTTTCTTGAACCAGAATATAAGGCTTGTACCGAAAGCGTGGATAGCGTAGTGTCGCGTCGCGTCGCGTTGACTGGAATGCCACCATTCGTCCACCCCCGGTTTTGCCGAAAGGGTGCGTTGGGTATGGGGCGCCAAGTGTTCACCTACTTATTCCGTCCAATTCTGGCTCATTTTGTTACAAAATTCAATCAAAACTCGTTTTTGTTACAAAATTATTGAATAGCTATTCATTTTGTAACAAAATGAATTTAATAGGGTAATTTTGTAACAAAAAAAAATTCTGTTACAAAATTAAAATTACGGAATCATTTTGTCCGATTTCATTTTGTAACGAAAATCATTCTGTTACAAAATCAACATGACAAAATTTTCATTTGTTACAAAAATCATTCTGTTACAAAATGAACATGTCCAATTACATTTTGTAACGAAAATTATTTTGTCCGTTCTCATTTTGTAACGAAAATAATTTTGTTACAAAATTAACATACGAAATTATTTTGTCCATTCTCATTTTGTAACAAAAATCATTCTGTTACAAAATGAACATGACAAAATTATTTTGTTCATTTTATTTTGTAACAAAAATTATTCTGTTACAAAATTATTTTGTTCATTTTCATTTTGTAACAAAATTCATTTGGTTACAAAATTAGCATGACAAAATTTATTTTGTCCATTGTCATTCTGTAACAAAAATCATTTTGCTACAAAATTAGCATGACAAAATTGGTTTTGTCCATTTTCATTTTGTAACAAAAATCATTTTGTTACAAAATTAGCATGACAAAATTGGTTTTGTCCATTTTCATTTTGTAACAAAAATCATTTTGTTACAAAATTAGCATGACAAAATTGGTTTTGCCCATTTTCATTTTGTAACAAAAATCATTTTGTTACAAAATTAGCATGACAAAATTTGTTTTGTCCATTTTCATTTTGTAACAAAATTCATTTTGTTACAAAATCAGCATGACAAAATTGGTTTTGTCCATTTTCATTTTGTAACAAAATTCATTTTGTTACAAAATTAGCATGACAAAATTGGTTTTGTCCATTTTCATTTTGTAACAGAATGAGTTTTGAGTGAATTTTATCAGCAATTTAGGCAAGTCTGTACAGAATAGGTTGGTGAACACTTGGCGCCCATAGGGTCGCCAAGTGTTTTACCGAATAGGAAGGTGAACACTTGGCGCCTCTCTGTGCGCCAAGTGTTCACCTACCTATTCCGTAAAACACTTGGCGACCCTATCGGCGCCAAGTGTTCACCGACCTATTCGGTAAAATGCCCGTGTACGTTCGCGTTCGTGCACAACATGCATGCAACCTAATCCTTCCTGCCTGTCAAATCAGCGACGTGTGTGTGTTTTTGTTGTGCGCTGTGCTTGTGCGTTGGGGGGGGGGGGGGGGGGGGGGTGCATACTAGGCACGTATGTCTGCACGCGCGGAGATTCGATGCAGTCAAGGAGCGCGCATGGAGGGCCGTGCGTGGCTGTGCAAATGTTGACGCGCGCGCGGCCTACATACGTTTCTATGCAAAATTCACAAATTTGACACTTATTATTTCACTTCTTTTATAATTGTAGAATTTTTTTGTGTGTTGCTGCCTACTTTTTTGGAAATTTTGATGCATTTGCCTGCATATTTCTTTTAGTCCGGGCTTTGTAGAGTTTTTTTTGAAAGAGTTACTGAACGAGTAATATAGGCTTGCCAGCATCATTTTCTGTTTACTTTTTGAGAAATGAACAACTGTCCAGGGTTTGAAATCCGTATGCAGGCTTTGAAGCGGATCAAGGGGTGGGGAAGCACACTTAAGATAAGGTGCCACACATATCCCACGGATCAGATGAGGGGGGGGGGGAGTCATGAGGTCTGGACCCCTTTTTATATTTTTAATACAGATCTACATGTATATTTGTGTGTGTGGTGTGTTTGTGAATTACAGGGGCAACAATCCAGGTGGGGGGGGGGGCCATTCCCCGTGGAAATTTTGAATAAGTACAAGTAGAATACCACCCCCCCCCCTCTCCATTTAAAAATACTGGATCTGCCCCTGGATCCTTAGATTAACCCAAAGGAAGCTGGAAAACACAAACTCGACATACCCTACATTCAAACTGGTCGACATTCATGCATCATATCAACCACACAGCCACTTTCAGTTAATCATTCCACTCACACAACTTACATCACTGCAAATTTACCTTGGGGTTACAATATTATTTGGTTTTTCTATATTTCATTATCATTACTTTATTTGGCAAAGAAACATTACAAGTAATAAAAATAAATTGACCAAATATACAATGCATCAACTAGAACACCAGGGACAGAAAAACTGAATTGAATAACCGTTCCATAAAGCCTACCACTGGTTGCAAACATGTACATGTACATTTTAAGTTGCACATGTACATG
Organism: Heliocidaris tuberculata; assembly: GCA_025618425.1. Lineage (NCBI taxonomy): Eukaryota > Metazoa > Echinodermata > Echinoidea > Camarodonta > Echinometridae > Heliocidaris > Heliocidaris tuberculata. The sequence goes on along the minus strand of CM046836.1, from coordinate 14,450,562 downwards.
TATCAACTCAAAATTTATAAAAGAAGATCCAAATAAAAATATTACCTGGGTATTTAAAAAAAAATGTTATGCTACGACTGAATTCCACCACATCCCTCATTAACATGTCATTTATAATTTGAAAGAGAAAATAAAGAAAGGGGAAAATGGGGGGGGGGGGGTGGGGGTGAAGAGGAAGCAATGAGTGTGAGAGAGAGAGAATACACAGGGTGTTTATATCAAAAGATTGCTAGATATTTTATTACCAATTACATTCACAAGAACTAATATACTGCAGTATACAGTTCCCTTCAAACATAATTGTGCTATAATAATGAACAAGAATAAAGTGTGTGCCATCATTTGTTACAAAACCAGAAATAGAACTCACATTGGTCATCTTTTGCATAATATAGAAAACAGAAATAAGAAAAGAGGGGAAAATAAACAGAATATTTTTAAAGAATAATAAAATAAGAGGTCATGAAAAACATTTCTCAGTTCAGCAAGCCATGCCAATAGTCTTTGACCAACTGAGTTTGTCTCAGTTAAAGGGGGAAAGCATAGATAGAGAAACAATGCATTAGCCGAGTCCGTACCAAGAGGTGAATGAACCTTACATGAATGGCATGGCGAGCATTCAGTGAGATAAAATGTCTGAGAGTGCCACATTTTATGATACCAAACAAGGCCTAGAACACGTATATTACATGTATTTAACAAACAGAACATTGCACATAAAAATATTTTTATAATATCTCTGATGGAGAGACAGCATCATTTACTCTACCAGGACAGAGAACAGTAAATATGCAAAGCTTTGTACCATTACAGTTTGAATCTGAACTATTTCATTAAATTATCCAGATGAGGTGGTAACATTAACATTTAATCATGTCAGACGATATATATACAGAAAACAAAAGAGAGGTAAGGATGTTTGTAATGGTAGGTTGTATCATTGTAACTTGTCTTTCAGTTATAAATGAATGTTCTGTAACTAATAAGTCCATGGCACCTTATTCTTGCTAATTTATTACTTTTATTTGTTTGATGGGCAAGTCCAATGTATTTTGCCCCTTACGCTACCGACTAGATTGAAGATTTTAGTATATATTCATTATATTAATTTAAGAGCCCTACTAGAGTGTACATCCCAACAAATGTCAAGGAAAATTACACTTTCGAAGTCAATAATGCTCAGAACTCCATAATACCTGGTAACGTATGGGGAAAACAAATGACCTAATACACCTTAGAATTGCCCTGATATGTTGTTACTTTTTAATCATCTATCATTCCATGCATGCATAAATGAAAGGCTCCCTTTGGCTTCATGGGTGAACAAGAAGGACAGTTTGCAGCTCAGTACAATCTGCAGTGACCTTTGTGGATACCAGGAGAACCCTGCAGTCAGTCAAGGTCCAGTCTACATGGAGTTATCCTCAAGTATACTGCAAACAGTCAGAAGAACTGAAAAAAAGAAGAATCAGTTGATGAGAGATCTAATTTGTTGTCCCCTAGGTCATTTACTCATTTGAAAGATTCTGGAAAGGGCCAATCTATTGGCTAAGCTTTATTTTTTATTTACTTCTACTTTGTGTATGTACATGTATATCAACATTTTGTCTTACACCATTAAGTTTGCAATCAGCATATGTATTTAAAACAGGAAGTATTGTTGTGCCTGATCTAAAGAAATATTAGAGATTTAAGTTTAGTATACTAAAAAGCCATTACTGTTACATGTTTATGTTTGGATAATTGAAGAAAGAAAGAGAGCATGAATTTTAAATTAATATAGCATCTGATATATTTGCATAATACACAGGTGCTTATTATGACAATGCAAAACAAATTTCGTCTTTGTTTATTCTTTTTATTTATTTATTTTTTTTGGGGGGGGGGGAGTGTGGAATTTACTAAACAGTTAGTACTCATTCTAAGATTCATTTGAACTTGTCATTAGCTTGATGGTTTACATAGAAAAAACAACTAGTGACTGATGGAAATATGTCATAAGACTAAAAAAGTTTCAGATTACAATACTTTCATTTACCTTTAGGTCCTTTGCAAGTAATGTTATGCCTGGACTAAGACAGACAGCAGTTTTCTTCAGAATACTAGCAGTGATGGCTGACTGTACTTGCCATAGCATCAGAAGAATCCAATGTGCAGGTTACCTGTGGCATCTGTACACATGAAAGACAATTTTTAAAAAAGTTTTTAATCTTGTGCTATGGGAAGAAGTGTGTCCACTACTAATTAATGTATCCCCACCATGTCCACCCAGCAGCGACATTGAGGTTGCTAGCTCTTCTCGCTTAAGATGCAACTGTCTAGCTATTACTTAAAAATTTATTGTAGACTAGATGATATATTTCAGAGGCGGTGGAATGTCGGGCTCGCACAATGGATGTGGGGGGGGGGGGGACCTTGGTGGACAAAAGGTGCCCCCTTACATTGTCTGAGCCTTGGTGGAACATCGGGCTTGGACAATGGAAGTGGAGGAGGGGCATCTTTTGTCCGCCGAACTGAAGGTGCCCCCCCCCCCCATTGGCCGATTCAGTGGCAGAATATCGGGCTCGGACAATGGAAGTGGGGGGGGGGTATATTATGTAAATTTGAACTGAAATGAATAAAACGCTTTTAATTCTCATCGTCAGAAGGTACCAAGATGATTTTCTTTATATAGACGTGGGGGGGGGGGGGGGGGAGCAAAGCTTTATCAAGGGGCACTTTGGTGTTTTTATTTCAGAAGGTACATAAAACATACTTCACCCCCTTCCCATGAACAGTTTAGTCAGTATTGAATATTTTTCGTTTAAAAAATCCACAGCTCTTCCTTCTGACAAAATATTGTCCCTAAGCTTCCAAAGAAAAATTTACCCAAATGTTTAAGGGCCTTATAACACCCCATCTGACTAAAAAAAATTTTTTTTTACAGAGTTTCAAAATGACCCAAAATGCAACTTTACATCCAAAATTTAAAATTCTAACCCAAACAGGGTTGACCAAGAAATACTGGGGCTGGAATTTTCGGGCAATTAATAACTACTGGTAAATACCACCTAGCAAAATTTTGACCAAAACAGGAAATTCTGAGGAAAACCACCCAAACAGTATTTTTTAATGTTCAGTTATTACATATTATTGATAAAAGAGCCAGAATAAACAACTAGAGCAATGAAAAAATGACCTTTTTCCTGGAAGGGGGTTATACAACCTCTTGAAAAGATGAATGAGTATGCTGCGGCTTTCAGACTGTTATTAGTGTGTAAGTCAATGTGTATTCGGTTTGCACAGCAGAGTGATACGAGTACGACCATTTCTGTCTCAAAGAGCTAACGAACGAGAGACAGAATTTTCGGTCTAGGCCTATGCCCGCTATATCATATATGTAGGTATTAGTTTTTTTACACTCACGGGACCATCACTATATGGAGCTGTGTCAATTTTGGTCTGTCACGACCTAAAAGTTGAAGAGGTAAAAACACCAATAAGGTGGTGGATCCAGTGTCAGAATACTTTTCAGAAAATCAATGATTCGATAGCAAATAAAATATCAAACGAATAGGGGTCTATCTGTCAAACTTACATAATGAATGCTCAAAGTCCTACAGATAAAGAAGTTGATGGAATTTTAAAAAGATATTTCCTTCCGAGTGAACCCTTCCCTATGACGTGGTGTTTTTGTCCCTTGAAAAAGGTACTGTATTTCCGAACATGTGAAACCTATGGAAAAAAAGACACAACCTTTGTTTCAACAGTGTGGTTTTCATACGCGTAATCCCACGCGTATGAAAACCCATTTTAGGTGCTTAACTGTACACGTTCGGTAATACAATCTGTTCGGAATTACAATCCTTGACTAAATCAGCAAAATTTTGAGAAAATACTTCCTTCTACATTTTAGAGTGATAGAATATCTAATTTCATGCCAGATCCTTTGATAGGATCTTTATCATCTTGAACAAGTGAAATTTTCAGGCTGTTTTTGGTCGGTGATCTTGCTCCTCTGCCGCAAACATATGTGCAAGATATCACACACTTGCTATGGGAGGCAATTGCTCACGGTATGAAGGTACACAGTGCGAGGTTATCTCCAATAACCTCGCATAAGTGTGAGTGTTTTTTTTTTACTACTAATAGTACTATTAAGTTTGACTACACTAGGATAGGGAGTTGCATTTCCGGACACTTAACAAAAATTAGCCTGGCAATTTTGCCTCCAGATTTTACGGAAAACATGCATCAAGTATAACTAAAACTCCAGTGAATATTTGCAATTCACATGATTTTCAACCTATCCTGTGAAAGATTTGTGACAATTTGCATGAAAAGTTTTTCGATTTACTGTTTAAAAATGACCTGTCCGGATTAAGTTTAACAACCTGTCCGGGATTACAACGTCTACTCTGAGCAAGGAGTTATCAACTCCTTGCTCTGAGCCTAGCCTACATGTATACTATAGCAGTACTCTGTAGACAGTCTAAGCTTTGTTTACAGTTTCAAGCTTACCTTCTATTATTTCTGCCTCGATATGACACAATCATAACATTCTAAATGCAGCAAAATAAAGGATCTTTCCGATGTGGCGTATGGATTGAGTACAGTGTATGATAAAGATGGACGATCTGCATGCAATATCCTATATACAAATCGACGTAGTACGGTACGTACACGTACACTAGTACTTCGATCGCATAATTAAACAGCGCGCGCTATGCGCTAGCTCGCACTGCCCAATAGCGTGGGGAGGGCGGAGAACGGGGGGGGGGGGGGGGGAGGGGGGGGGAGGGGGGATCATGTGAGCTTGGTATGCCAACCAGGCAGCCAATCAGCGTTCTTGTTTATATGTCGCTGATTTGACTAGAAAGGAAGGTTGGGCATTTTACCGAATAGGTCGGTGAACACTTGGCGACCATGGGGTCGCCAAGTGTTTTACGGAATAGGTAGGTGAACACTTGGCGCACAGAGAGGCGCCAAGTGTTCACTTTCCTATTCGGTAAAACACTTGGCGACCCTATGGGCGCCAAGTGTTCACCGACCTATTCTGTAAAGACTTGCCTCAATTGCTGATGAAATTCACTCAAAACTCATTCTGTTACCAAATGAAAATGGACAAAACCAATTTTGTCATGCTGATTGTGTAACAAAATGATTTCTGTTACAAAATGAAAATGGACAAAACCAATTTTGTCATGCTAATTTTGTAACAAAATGATTTTTGTTACAAAATGAAAATGGACAAAACCAATTTTGTCATGCTAATTTTGTAACAAAATGATTTTTGTTACAAAATGAAAATGGACAAAACCAATTTTGTCATGCTAATTTTGTAACAAAATGATTTTTGTTACAAAATGAAAATGGACAAAACCAATTTTGTCATGCTAATTTTGTAACAAAATGATTTTTGTTACAAAATGAAAATGGACAAAACAAATTTTGTCATACTAATTTTGTAACAAAATGATTTTTGTTACAAAATGAAAATGGACAAAATAAATTTTGTCATGCTAATTTTGTAACAGAATGATTTTTGTTACAGAATGACAATGGACAAAATAAATTTTGTCATGCTAATTTTGTAACCAAATGAATTTGGTTACAAAATGAAAATGAACAAAATAATTTTGTAACAAAATAATTTTTGTTACAAAATAAAAATGAACAAAATAATTTTGTCATGTTCATTTTGTAACAGAATGATTTTTGTTACAAAATGAGAATGGACAAAATAATTTTGTATGTTAATTTTGTAACAAAATTATTTTCGTTACAAAATGAGAACGGACAAAATAATTTTCGTTACAAAATGTAATTGGACATGTTCATTTTGTAACAGAATGATTTTTGTAACAAAATGAAAATTTTGTCATGTTGATTTTGTAACAGAATGATTTTCGTTACAAAATGAAATCGGACAAAATGATTCCGTAATTTTAATTTTGTAACAGAATTTTTTTTTGTTACAAAATTACCCTATTAAATTCATTTTGTTACAAAATGAATAGCTATTCAATAATTTTGTAACAAAAACGAGTTTTGATTGAATTTTGTAACAAAATGAGCCAGATTTGGACGGAATAAGTAGGTGAACACTTGGCGCCCCATAGTTGGGAGCGTCGGTCGCGAATTTTTTTCCGCACATGTTAACGCAAATTCTCATGAATTATTCATAAGCTGAGCTGCAAGCTTGAGGTGCGCAAGCGCGTGGACTTCTTGAAACTGAAGGTATCATCGAATTAGTGGACGGTTGGCGAATGTTGCCATGGTTCTACAAAGGCGTACTCCTTGCATGCCTTGGTTCTACACAGATTTGATATAAAAAATGGAAATGTTTTCTCTCAACTCTCATCTCCCTCTCTCTCCCGCTCTCTCGCAGCCTGGGTCACTATGTATATAACTCCGTAAATATAGAAGGGAAATCCATTAATTAAATGACTTTTATAAATCTTCCTCCATTTTATCTTACATATTGTTTGCTGATGATTCCAATCTCTTTTTCTCCCATCGAGACCCCGTAATTTTACTTTCAGCAGTCAATTCCGAGCTGAAACTTGTTACGGAATGGATAAAGGCGAATAAGTTGTCTCTAAACATAAAGAAAACAAATTACATGCTCTTCAGCAATACTCTTCAATCCCTGCCTGATAATATTTTTTTTGATAACATAACTATCGGAAAAGTGAAAACTACAAAATTCCTAGGTATAATAATTGACGATAAGCTCTCCTGGAAACCACATACTGATAACTTGTCAAAACTGATTTCGAGAAACATAGGAGTAATTAACAAGCTGAAATATCAATTCCCATCCTTTATTTTGTTGTCTCTTTACTTAACCTTATGTTTTCCATATCTTAATTATGGAATTTTAGCATGGGGCAACTCTATCGCACAACAATTAAACAGATTACTACACCTTCAAAATAAGACCATGAGGATTGTATCTCTTACAGGTTATCTCTCACATACTGACCAGCTCTTTCATAATAATAAAGTTCTCAAAGTGTCTGACTTATACCTTTATAATCTGGGTCAGTTTATGTTCCAACTAATCAATAATGAACTTCCAAATGCTCTCTCAGACCTTTTCACAACTAACAATACACTCCACAACTACCCAACAAGACAATCAAACTTTTTCCATCTTCCCTGCACGAGAACACTCTTAGCGCACAAAACATTCGTCTTTACAGGTCCCAAATTTGGAACAGTCTCGATCCAAACCTTAAAGGTCATGTAAAGTTTTGGTAAGCCCTCAAAAACTGTTCGTCAGATTTCTTCAATTTTTGTTGATAAATAGCAAGATACTAGCAATACTAAGACACTGTGAAGATTTCGTCTCCTAAAGTTTAATATTAAACAAGTAAGAGGCAAAAACTAATTTATGTGCCGGGACAGGCACGTAAAATCCCAACAAAGGCAGCATGTGCTATACACTGAACACACACGTGTAAAACCAATGATGAGTAGCTACACACAGTGCACACACGCTGTCTCTATGCGAAGCCCCAAGATTGCTGTGCGGGGAGCCGTCGGGGTGGAAGGGTCCTAGCATAATGGCAGTGATCAAGCATTCCTTACAGATATTTACACTGAAATCCACCAGAAATCATAGATGGAATACCAAATGATCTCTTACAGACATCTTGTGATACAAAGAGAACAACATGAGACTATATTTAACATGTTTATTTCCAATTTCCTTTTTGCTACCAATACTCTACATGAGCTTTAAGGAAATAGAGAGACTGTACCGTTTTAAAAAAGAACTGAAATCTCTTTTGCTAAAACCATATACTAAAATGCTGAACGGTTGCTGATGTCAATCTGCACTTGGCTTCTCTCTTCTCTCTTCTCTCTTCTCTTTTCTCTCTCTCTCCTCTCTCTCTCTCTCCCTCTCTCTCTCTCTCTCTCTCTCCCTTCCACTCTCTATAATTAGTTAATCTTTTTATTTTCTCTTCTGTTTCCATCCGCTGATTTCCGTCCTCTCTTTGTTTCTTCTCATCTTAATCTCACAATTCTACTTTCCAGCTCCTTTTCTTTGCTAAATGGGGACCTAACTCGACAAGCCTCACTTTTAATAGGTTTCCCCACAAGTGTATATATACTGTATGGGTTTATTACCTCTACTGGAAGATGTTTATTATACTGAGCTGTTATTAGAATGTATTATCCTTTGTATAATAATAATAATAATAATAATAATAATAATCTTTTTAAAGTCCACTCCAAATTTTATTAAGTTAAACCGAAATGGAAATTCTTTTTGCCCAATTGATCGTGAACCCGGCAGCCACTGAGCAGCGCCAGATCTCTTTCCCTTATTGTCGAACGCCAGACAAGGTAGCAGCAACTCCCATCTTTTAACGTCTTTTGGTATGACGCGGCCGGGGTTCGAACCCACGACCTCCCGGTTGTGAGGCGGACGCTCTACTGACTGAACCAACACACCGGTTATGCCATTTGATTTATATGCTTATATTTTGCTTTTTCATGTACAAATGTAAACCGATCGTGGAAACAAATAAAATCAAATCAAAATCAAACTGCTGAAACCAGAAACAAGTCATATCAAAGATGACACTTGATGATGCATTAGAATAGAATAAGCTATTGTCTCGAAATTGTTATTTTTTTGCAAAGCTTGTATCCACTCTTTGTAAATACTCCCCCCTCTCCCACTTTCGAGAAAGCTCCAGGGATGATGATGATCATTGTAATATCTTAAATATTATTAATAACAATATTTATGGTTAAATAATAATGATAATAAGAGAAATAATGATAATAATGGTAATAATAATAATGATAATGATAAATGTTATAGTATAGTAATAATATTGATAATGATGATAGTAATAATAATTACACTAAAAATAATGAAAATTAATAATGATAATGATAACATAATTGTATTCGAAAATCATTTTTTCTCGTGACTTTTGTGCTCTTATTATCGTTAAAAAAAACAACAACGGATACAAACAAGGACCAAAGCAGTAGCGTTCCTGTACCTTGGCATGTGGGGGGAGGGGGTGGGGACATCTGCATGAGCCAATGGTGATCTAGACAAAATCCTTTTCCAGGACCTAATTTGAGTCGGAATGGTGCGGGGGGGGGGGGGGGGGTAAGGATCGGATATACTTTTAAGGGCAGAAAGCACATTGTTATAGGTCCTCCAAGAAGAAATAGATCCTACAAAGTTATACATTTTGAAAAATTGGCATTTTAGTCATTTTGTGTGTTGGAGCGAATAGGAAAGTTGACCGCCGCTACATCACAGTGACCGTACCGATTCGGCTAATTTGAAATTCCCATATACCGAGCGTCTCAAAAAAAAACTTTACACTTTTGAAATGGCTGCTAAATAAAAAAAAAAGATATGATTCTGGGGGGAAAGGTTTATATGTATGGAAAGCTCATAGACTCAACTCTCATATGACACCAAAAGTCCGAAAATAAATCATGCTTGGGTGAGCACTGCTCACTTTTGTAAAGGGTATGAAAATTATGTTGCGCAGGAATTAGCCTTCCAATTTGTGAGAGGTTAGTCCTTTGGAGCTTACAAAATTGAGGGTGATATGATAAATTCATGATCAGTTGCGATCAGTTTGGGTTTGCTGAGTGAATTTTATGGTTTATTAGATCAAAATTTTATGCATGAGTGAACAGGAATTGCATTTATCATTGTAGCATTGTAACTTTCCCTGGTAGACTTAATGGTGGGCACAAAATGGAGCTCCTTGTCATCGTTCGAGAGCAGTGACAGAGCGTCTCACCCAGCTGTTCGGTGATCGGGTTGTTTCTTTGCACCGAGATGTTGAATGGCCCCCGCGTTCCCCCGCCCTTACGCACCTGGATTTTTTCTTGTGGGGATATCTGAAGGTGAAAGTGTACACTACCCCTCCAGTCAACTTGGACGAGATCAGGAGAAGAATCACCCGCGAGATGGATGAGCTCAGGCGAGACAGAGCAAAGGTCAGGAGAGCTGTAAGAGACATGATGAAGAGAGCAAGATTGTGCATCGAAAGAGGAGGTGGACATGTGGATCATTGAACTGGAAGACTTCGATTTTTAGTTTCCATTATCAGATATATTTTCCCTTTTTTCTCTCTTACAAGATGGATGAAACAGTTGTAAAATTGAAAAGAATAAAAATCAACTGAAAAGAAAGACTGACATGTTCATTTTACAAATTTGTGTTACACTGTACCGTATTTCTTGTGCGAAGCTCAACTGCTAAAATGACTGGAGGGTTGGTTGATTGATTGAGTGATTGAGTTATTGATTAATTATGACTGATTTACTGAATAATTAATTGATTGAAATAGCTGAATGGTGATTGAATGCTCGATTGATTAATTGATTGACCGAATGATTGACTGATACATTGTTGATTAAGTGATTGCCAACTGAATGTTGATTGTCTAATTTACGGTATTGATTGATTGACTGATAGATTGTGATTGACTTCAGGTGTCAATGGGTAATAGCAACCAGTCCAATTTGGGAAATGTAGGCAGAATTCGGGATAAGGGAAGGTGGTCTGGATATTTTGGAGTGGAGACCAACGAATATGAATTGTCAAGATATACACAAGCACACCCAGGAAGAGAGAGAGAGAGAGAGAGAGAGAGAGAGAGAGAGAAAGAGAGAGAGGGGGGGGCATACATGTCCTCTTGACCCTTATCCCATCTACCCAACAAAGTCCTACCCTACATCTCACCTCCCCTGCACCATGTACCATCACCCCATCTTGACTCCCATGAACACACCACTGAGTCTACCAGGGAAAGTTACAATGCTACAATAATAAATGCAATTCCCGTTCACTCATGCATAAAATGTTAATTCCATAAACCACAAATTTCACTCAGCAAACCCAAACTCATCACAACTGATCATAAATTTTTCATATCATCCTCAATTCCGTAAGCTCCAAAGGACTTTCCTCTCACAAATTGGAAGGCCCATTCCTGCGCAACCTAATTTTCATACCCTTTAAAAAAGTGAGCAGTGCTCACCCAAGCATGAATTATTTTTGGACTTTTTGGTATCATATGAAAGTTGAGTCTATGAGCTATCCATACATATTAACCTTTCTCCCCAGAATCATATATTCTTTTTATTTGGCAGCCATTTCAAAAGTGTAAAGTTTTTTTCGAGACGCGCGGTATATTGTGATTACAACTTTCAAAAAATCACAACTTTCTTATCGTTTGCCCGATTTTGTTCAAACTTTCACCAAACAGCTTCTCTGATTTTTCTGCTTTCACAAAAATCAAATTATTACATAAAAGTTGGATTGCCCTTTAACCAATCTACTCATAATTCGCAATTTGTGCTTTTGAATTCCTTTTATTTATTTTCATTGTAGTATTATTACCAACAGCACAATGTCTCGTAGATATTTGGGAGCGAACGAAGCGAGGGAGCAAAAATTTTGGCCTCATGACGTTTTGATTGAAGTGTTTGGCAGGTTTCATTATCATGAATAAACTAATGATTTATATGCTTGTAAGCCTTGTATGTTATTACTTCGAAATAATTGCTCCATAATGATTGAAAGAATCAGTCATTATTTTTTCATGGTTGAAAATCTGTCGGGAGGAGAGGGGAGGTGCAAGGGGGGCAATTCCCCCCCCCTCCTTCAGATACGCTAGTGGACTTACATATTTCGTAGATCCTCACCGACTTCATGTCACACAAATGGTTCTCAAGACAAGACGTGATCAGACCATAACAGAGAGTCTAGTTAGTTCTAATATTGTGTCCCAAATTTTATTCATTTATTCTGCAATTATGCTTTATTTTCTGTATTTCACTTTAATTTTCACTTTTCAGTATTTCCTTAAATTTTCTTTGATTTTCCTGCATCTTTTCTTCAATTTTCCTTGAATTTCCTTGAATTTTTCAACTTCCTTAATAAAGACACGTTCAAAATTCTTTATTTTTCCTGAAAGAAATTTCCTTGAAAGTGGAAGCCCTGGTTTGATATCAAACAAATCTGTGTTATTGGCCAATATTATATATATTGTATTATAGGCCAACCGTCCGCTTCGATGATGCTTTCAGTTTAGACGGAGTCCACGCGCTTGCGCACTTCGGTCATGCAGCTCAACTTATGAATAATTCATGAAATTTGTGTTAACATGTGTTGGGAAAATATTCGCTGTCGGGTCGCGTCGCGTTGACTGGAACGCCGCCATTTTGTATGGAATATGAAATTTTACTTGAAACTTTGTTTATGTGAAAATCTATAATTTTGTTTATGAGAAAAAAAGCATAAAAAACTTTTTAAAAATTAAAAAATTCAGCTTGTATGAACGCGTTCATTAGGGGGAAAGACCCCCCCCCCCCTTCCACAGTTGTGCCGTTTGGTAGCGTTATCTGAACTGACGCGCCTTAACTCTCCCAACGCACCCTTTCGGCAAAACGGGGGGGGGGGGGGAGGGGGGCTTTGGAAGAATGTACAAGCCGAATATAATGTAATTTGTTTCTCTTGGTAAACACATGTATTGTAGATACTTCCCATATAGAGGATTCTTTTTATGGATCTTATAATCTGTACATAGCACCATGGATCATGATAATATCAGTTTCGTGATGGCGACCCGAGTTTCCTATAACAGAGAATATTCAATAAATTGTTCTTTTTATTTTATTTTTCATTATCGAGATATTTATATCAATAAATGCCTATATATAAACAATACATATGCATTTCATACCGAAACAAGCGTTTCTTACATTGACTTTCACTCTGAATTTCAAAATGCTTGTATCAATGTTAAATAGAAGGAATTTCCTTCTTTCAAAAAAATCATAAAATTTCTTAATATTTTTTATAAATCACCTTTTATTAATCAATATAAAGGGAATACAATAAGCCCAGGTTACCTGTTCTTATCAAACGCGGTACAGGGCAACATAAAATGGATACAGTTAACAAATAAAACATAAGTAACAGAGAAAAATGCACATATCAAACGAATAATTTCAGATCAAGAAATGGAGAGAGATTCAAAACATACTGCATCGTACCTTAGGTTATTCTTATTTTGTTGATATCTCATTACTCGGTTTTGTTTAGTGTAATATAAGAGAAATATTTAAAACTAAAACCATAGATCATCGTTACTAATACGAAATATAGTCTGAACCTTTTGAATATTATTTCTTTATACATGTAGATATTAAAGCAAAAACTGAACATAGTTTTTTAGAGCATTTCAATTATTGTATTCACATACAGTATATAGCAAATTATATAAATTATACCATTATATTTAAGAATGTCATGATTCGGGAATGTAATTCAGAGCAAATGAGAGAGTAATACATACAGATACAAATAGATAGATATTTATACAGATATAGGAGAAGAGGGTGGGGCAGAGAGTGGGCCTAGGAGAGAGAGGAAGCGAGAGAGAAATAGAGAGAGGGGGAAAGAAGGTGGATAATGGAGAAAGAGGGGGGGGGGACTAGAGATAAGAATGTAGAGAGAAAAGGCAAGAGAGAGAGAGAGAGAGAGAGGGGGGGGGGGGGAGAGAAAGGGAAATCCAGTCAGTATTTTATATACTGATACAGTAATACTCATATCATGCATATATATATATATATATAGTTCACTTTTCTTGTTATAAACGTAATATGAAAATAATATCAACATATACGTTGATTTTTGAGATGTATGCTAAAAAATATACATTTACAATAAGAGAAGATGCCTGGCTCATGCAAATAATAGAAAATTCGTTCAAGAAAGTTTAATTAGTTAATCAGTGGAGAAGTGCCATGTCAGTCCACTGTGGCTCACACCTTGCGTTATAGATAACGTAGGACCCAATCAGTGCCAATTTACTCATTGTAAGTATGACATCTTTGCATTTCCTTGAACCGACGTGATGAAAAATATTCTTGATTTGCTGTTTGTTTTCTTTGGTAACCACCCCTCTACTTCCGACTTCAAAGCAGATGAGATGCGACTCATAATTCTTAGACAGAATGTCCCTATTTAGCTGGGCATATCTCACTTCCTTTCGTTCTCTAGCTTTTCGAATGTTAGGTTCGAAAGGGACCGTCAGCTCAATCAGTACCACTTTTGGAGGGCTAGATTCCTGGAAACAAAGAGCTATATCGGGTTTCTCTGTGGTAGCTAATATATTAGAAGGGATTGTACCTCCATTTATTCTCAGCCCCGGAAGGTCAGCGAATAGATCAAGTTTTATTCCATTTTTACCGGCACTTTTTTTCAGTTCTTTAACAATATATCCTAGCACACTATTATGTCGGTAGGTGAATCTGCCTTGGGTCAGGGCCACAGTGCACATATTTAAAATATGGGCCAGAGTGCCCGTACACTTGCACAAACTACAATTGATCCATATGGGGAATGGGATAAAAATTATGACATATCACTGTACTAAGACACTATTTACATAATTTTTCTTAAAACAATGATACAAAACTCCATTCATTATTTTCCAATGTTCTAACAGTATACTACCTTACAATAAACAAGACTCGGAAATGTGGTTTCCACATTGTCATAATGTTGCTAGTAAATTTGTTTGTTTTGATTTAAAGTAAAAAAAAAAAAAAGGAAACACAAATTAGAATCAGATTTTGGATTCTACAGCAAAATCTTAGCAACATAATGATTTTGAATCTCGTCAAGAGAATTGGTTATATTTAAGACCGAGAGCATTATAGCAAATTTTAAAATGACATTGCCTAACAAAAATAGCCGTAGAATCAAAACGCCTTACCCAAAATTGATGATCTTGGTGTCATTTTACCCAGAAAATGGTTTTCTACCCAATAAAATTTGGGGTAATGTTATGATATTCTGTCAGTGATGTCGTTGAAATTGCAGATCTCATGTGTTGCATTTTTTCTGGGCCACCCTCTATACGTTAGAGTTGCGTGCATCATGGATAATTAAAACTTCACTATGCCATCAATCATCAATGCTTTGCTGAAAAATCAGATATAAATTGACACAGCCAAGTCTAGCCAAACCAAAGCAAGCTAGCAAAAAGATTACTAGTTGTAAGTATGCAGGAAAACACAATTTCAACGGACGTTTTCGCTGAAAGTCTGTTTTTATTGGCAGAGTGTGAGTATTTCTCATATAGATGTTATGACGAGTATCCTGGTTTAGTGATTTACCTATCACTGTCGAGAAAAGTTAAATCGGAATCTCAAAAGTGATTCATTGAAATCCCGGTCGCCCATTTTGCCTACGTCATTTTACCTGTAAGAAAAACAAACAATGAAATACTAATTTCATGTACAATATACCACTGATCATCTACTTTGTCCTCCATTGGCAGGATGATAAACATTCTTTAACTCAGAGATCGATAAAGATCTCTATAATGATATTATGTATCAAGGTAATATGATGACGCCCTTTTACTATTTAATTTACGCCTATATATGCATCCGATCTGCAAGTCAATTTTACACAATACGATTGGGGATATTTGATTTCATAATTTCCCCCAAACAGTGAAAAAAAATTAATTTGATAAAATGGCACACTTTTATTAGTGCCTAGGATTCACACTCTTTCGACCTGCAATCAATATTTATTTGATTTTCATATATATCGACAATAAAGTTTATAACTGTTATTGAATTACATCCGTATTTATACCAGGAGATACTGGGGGAGAGCTTCTTAAGGAACTAGTTTTCTTTTGTTCACCCACAGGAATTAGTTGATTGTTTATTTTCATTTGTTTTTGTAACTCCTATTCTTGTATTTCTTTTTATTGTTATGTTCTTTGTGTTCCTGGCATGCGCGGCGATTTCTTGTCTCGGCCGGGGGGGGGGGGGGGGGGGGGCGACACGGCTAACCTTTACCATTAGTTGCTGTACGGTCTTCGAAATTTCCGGTGGGGAAGCGTACCCCCGTCCACCGGGATCGCCGCCCAAGGTTCCTGGTGTTGAAATGGTATGAAAAAATTATATATTATGTATTTCTGCAGGGTACAATATGGCGCCCAACGGAATTACCCAGGCATTATCCATTTGGTCCTCTATTCTGCTATTGTTCCTGTGTCTAAATGGTTTAGTAACAATACAGTGCCAAGGTATGTGTTTCTTTCAAAATATTTTTTTAATTTCTATTATGTGATAATGATGATTAAAAAAAATATAGATACACTCTTGACAAGTAATTGAACCCCCCCCCCACAAAAAAAAGGGGGGGGGGGCACGTGTTGTAACAGAATTTTACTTCTCTTTAAAATGTCTGTATCTTGAACTATGATTTTAATACATGGAAAAATACAGAATTTGAAACCCCGCCCTCCTCGACTCACCAATTCGAGCCCATCTTTGGATCATTATGTCTGTAAAGCGCTTTTTATAGAGACATTGTATATGTGTTAGGCGCTATATAAATCCAGAATATTATTATTATTATTATTATTATTATTATTATTATTATCATTATTATTATTATTAGCTAAATGCTTCTTCAAAAAATTGATATGAATAGTAGTTTCATATTCGGTTCTAAAACTCGAAATCCGAACTGATTCTTTTAAAGCTTTTATTTCTGCTCTAACTGAATATGTTTATTACTACTGTATAATTATACTTATCTCTACTTTTTATCAATTCGGTAACGAATGAAAAGAAAAATGAACCAAATATTTATGAAATTATACACGATTTTAATCTATGTACAGTGTCAACTCATCTAAAACATTTATAATAGTTTTTTCTTTAATAATGGTGAAGGATATTGATTGTCACTGATTGTATGATTTTAGTATCGAAGAATAGGGTTGAACACAGGCATACTAAAGCTTTTCGTCTTGCACTCATCATTATGCCTCTGTTGAACGCTATTCTCCAATTTTGTAGTACCAAACATTTTTTTTAGGTGATTTTAGTATGTTATTCTTCGCAGTGCAGCCAAATGATTGAAAAAAATAAAAAATAAAAATTCAACGATGCTTTCGATTTATTCTTTTGACGATCTCAAGGTTCTTATGAACTTCGGTTAGTCAACGGTAGCTCTCCAAACGAAGGCCGGGTCGAAATGCGATCGAACTCTTCGAACTGGATGTCGTTGTGCGGCGCTTACTGGGACATCAGCGACGGATCGGTGGTCTGCCGGCATCTCGGCTACACCAACGCGACGTCTGTTTCTCGTACCGCACGCTTCGGCTCAAATACGGAAAGGATTATGTCAACGAACTACCAGTGCACGGGTAGTGAAGACCATTTGGAGGATTGCCCAGTCGGGCAGTTCTCCGAGGGGGACTGCCAACACGCCGCTGATCCCGGTGTAGTATGTTACCCGCCGACCCCAAGTAAGAATTAAGATCTTTGCCAACGGCATAGCTAGAGAGGGAAGGGGACGGGGGGGGGGGGGGGGGGACTAAATTTTCTGTCCTAAAATTTGCAATTTTTAGAGCCTCTTAGGGAAATCACAAAGACTAATGACACTTATATTTTCATTTGTCCACATTTTTTTTTTTTTTTGGGGGGGGGGGTGGTTTGTCGACAAAAAGATCTTTGAATTTGTTGGTAAATTCCGTCCGACAACCCCCTCACCAGATTATTCTAAATGCTCTAGCCAAAGCCCCTTTCCACCAAATTCCTCATTATTAGACTACGATAAGATTAAAGAAGAAATTATAAACTTCAAAATCTGAGATTTTTCTGGTTGAACTCCAGAATTATTATGTGATTCGTAAAATCGAAATTGTGTTGTAGACTGTAATTCGATGGAAGGCACATTTTCGACTTCGAATCGGGGTGACAACGAGACCATAAAATCTTACATGAAAAAAAAAAATTTCGAATGGTTCGAACCAAGTTAAGCCTTCATCGTCATCGTGTTCTTTTTCCATAGCGTCGATGACGACAAGTATGCCTTCCTTGCTGACGACGCTGCCACCGGAACTGATGGTTCCCGTGCGTCTGGTGGGAGGGAATAGTCCGTTTCAGGGAAGGGTAGAAGTCTTTGTCCGTAATGAATGGGGAACGATTTGTGACGACAGCTGGGATACCACCGATGCCCGGGTTTGTAATTCTTTTATTTTGAAGATTTAGAGAGAAGGTTGCGTTCTGGTGACGGTGAAAAATAACATGTGAACTTTCTCTTTCTTTTAACCCTTTCATGACAGGAATTATTTAAAGGCTAAATTGATCACATTTCGTTCTTCAAATTGGCAACAATAATATTTTTCTTTTAGTGCTACATGGTTCTAACAAAAAGCAATGTCTTTGAAAACAATATACATCATTAGAAACTTAGTCGAAAAGTTGAAAAAATTGCCAATTTTGATAAAAATAGTGATTTTGAACCTCTCAATGTGTTGCCAATTTAAGGATTTTGAAGCTTATTCTCTTTTTTGAAATTCTGGGCATCAAACGCAATATGGTCATGCCACAAAAATGGACACAATGTGTGTAGAAATTTTTGCTTCTTCTACTCCTGCATCTGGTATATTTTTTAGAGCTCTGAATCAAAAGTTATTGAGCCAAACCACAAAATGTGGTCAATTGTCTTGAAAGG
Source organism: Heliocidaris tuberculata (assembly GCA_025618425.1). Taxonomy (NCBI): domain Eukaryota; kingdom Metazoa; phylum Echinodermata; class Echinoidea; order Camarodonta; family Echinometridae; genus Heliocidaris; species Heliocidaris tuberculata. Next base: position 14,432,021 of record CM046836.1, on the reverse strand, counting down.
GTTAATTACGTCAGTTTGGAAGAATATCATAGTATATATCTCCCCTGAATATGGTTGCTCTTCAAATACCCTAATACTCGACATATGACAAGAATGGCTCAAAAGTTTGGAAAAAATACCCTTGCGTATATACCCATTTCTTTACGTGCAGTGCATATGACTTTCAGCAAGGCTGAATTAATATCTGTAACTACTTTAAGTTAAATATTTCACCGTTTATATGCACATAGATTGTCTGTCGTCAACTGGGCTTTAATGAAGTTTTCTCTGCTACCACCAATGCTCGTTTCGGCCAGGGCTCCGGTCCTATCCAAATGGATGACACTCGTTGCTACGGAAGCGAAACGTCGATCTTAGACTGCGTCCATCGTGGTATTGGCGTCCACAATTGTCGGCACACAGAGGATGCCGGAGTGATATGCTTGCCAGAATGTAAGATTATAAAAGTCATGATGATAATTATGATGATGGTGGTGGTGGTGGTGATGATGATGATGATGATGATGATGATGATGGAGAAGAAGAAGAAGCAGAACAACAACAGCATGCAGAACAACAACAGCATGCAGAACAACAACAACAAGAAATCAAAGAAGATGAAAGTAGAGAAAGAGGAAGCAGTTGCTTGTAATCACAATAACGCCGAAGAAGTATTAGAAAAAGAAACGGGACATTAAGAACAAGGAGAAGAAGAAGGAGATGAAGGTGAAGACGATGATGATGATGAAGAAGAAGATGAAGAAGAAGGGGAAGAAGAAAAAGATAAAGAAGTCGATTTAGTTAAAACGACAATTAAAATCATTAAGAATGGTTAAAATGAAGAAAGAAATTATGGTAAAATGATGAATTTAATAATGGAGAATTCTAATCGACATTCTCTCCAATGACGAGGCGTGTACTGTCGGGCTCTTAACCTTATATTAACAAGTATTGTCTTTTCATCTACCTTACGCAGCCCGCTTAGCTGGAGGCAGCAATTACTCTGAAGGCCGCGTAGAGATCAAGGTAGGCGAACAGTGGCAAACGATCTGCGGCGTAGGGTTCGATGACATCGACGCGAACATCGTCTGCAATCAGATGGGGTTCGGAGGAGCCATCAGTGTTTCATTCGGTAACGACCGGTACGGCAACGCCACCGGCACCGCCGTGGTCAAGAACGTCAACTGTAACACTAACTTTCAGCTCATGTACCAGTGCGCGTCGGAATGGATATCTGCCAGAGACCCACAGTGCACCAGCGATAATGACGTTGGTGTGGTGTGCTCAAATATTGGTGCGTGAAATATCTACAAAGTATTTAAAAAAAAGATAGAGTGACCAAAGCATTACAAATTTCGAAATTTCGACAACATTAGTCTTGGGTCCTATAATAACTACAATATTTTTCACTTTTAATTGTTTCATTCATAATGACAATACTATGAATGCGCAAAATATCCATCTTCCTCAAAATCCCAAATCAATAACACAAAATCTTTTATAATGGCCCTATTTACCTCCCAACTAAATTTAAGAATATTTATAATATATTTTTAGAATATATTTATAATTTAAGAATTTAAATTTTATAAGCGAAATCTTTTTGATTTACAGTGTTAAATGTACTAGATTATTGCAGTTTGTATCCCCCTCGTTTCTTCCTGCCTGTCTTTAGGGTTGTGATTTTTCTGAACATTTAATATTCTATAATTTCTTAGAATTCTGTTTTTAAAATCTGTGTTAAGGGGTCATTTTTAACCAACCTATTTGTGCTTTTCATAATCCCGCCACTATTATTTATGATATTGATTTGTATTTGATTTTGTAATATGTTTTTATAGTGGAAATAAAATGATTTCATATTGTTTATATAGGGTTAACAAATTCTCAAATGAATAAACTTGAAAACTGAATTGAATAAACTATGTCCAAAATTAGGCAAAAATCTTCACAAATGTTTCTAGTGAACTGTAAATATAAGATATTGCCTGAAAGAATATCACTTCATTGTATTCGTACCAACCCACATAATATATTTCCAGAAGCCATTTTTTTTTCGAAATGCAATTCCATTACCAGATCTAAAGAAAGGCTTTAGAAATATGAAATCTTGATGGCAATCCTTATAATTTATATTCAACGTCACCTCCTTACTCAGACTCCGCAATGGGACTTCGACTGGTTGGCGGCAACAACATCTTCGAAGGCCGCGTCGAAGTCAACGTCAACAACACCTGGGGCACGGTGTGCGACGACTACTGGGACGTGGTCGACGCAAATGTCGTCTGTAACCAGCTCGGGCTCGGCCGGGCGGTGGAGGCCAGGAAGTACGCCAGCTTTGGCAGGGGCTTCGGACCTATCCATATGGACGATGTTCAATGTACGGGCCTTGAAGCTACCATCTTTGATTGCCAGTTTAACAACCAGTCAGGATGCTCCCACAGTGAGGATGCGGGCGTGGTGTGCGCACCAAAAAGTGGGTACCGACACGATATGACAAAGTGCCTTTTAAAGTCCTAAGTACATATTTTTCTACTGTGGCAAACATGACGTTTGAACTAAACATGAATTATTTCACATATATGGGTTCGTTTGAAGTAATTTTAACAAACCGATTAAATGCAATAATGTTTATAAAGGTGAATGACTATTACAGTATAAACTCGTTAACAAAATAAAGTAAATGTATTTACTATATGCTTCTCAAGTTTTTTCTCACCAGTTTCTTATTTCTTGTAAATCTCTCTACTAATGCTTCTTGGCATAATGATTATATAATTCTAGGAACCAAATTTATGTACATCATGTATTATTCAGGTATTTGTTGGCAAAATATCCTCTCAAGTGGAAATGCATTCTAAGATTTCTAACCCATGTCTGAGAAGGACAAAAGTCCCACGCAACCCTTTTGCTTTGAATTTTTTTTTTCACAGTCGCGTCAAGATAATTTATTTATTAACAAAGATTTGAAGCACTCTAATCCTACCCGAAAATAATTTTTCATTATCAACCCACAATTTCGATATCGTCACCCTCATCAGCTCATCACAACGTTCCAATTTATGAACATCAACGATTTTTGTTTTTGCTTCGTCCCAATTCTCAGTTCGTCTTGTTGGAGGCATGAACTCGTACCAGGGTCGAGTAGAGATGTACGTTAACGACGAATGGGGTACGATCTGCGACAACGAATGGGATGCAGACGAGGCACGCGTCGCCTGTCGTCAGCTCAAGTACGGTTTCGCCGCCACGGCCAAGACCGGATCGTACTTCGGGCCGGGTGAGGGGCCGATCCTTGCCGAGAACATACGATGCAGCGGTTATGAGGGATCACTGGTCCAGTGCCCGCAGTTCGATATCTCCCCCAATACGACATGTGACCACTCGAGAGATGCCGGTGTGATCTGTTCACTCCCTGGTGAGCCTATAGTCTGGAATCATGTTCCAAAGATAGTTACCAAATCTGCCACATAACATTTCACCCAGTAAAGTTACTTAGACCATCTAATCTACTGGCAAAAAGGCTATCAGCCTAACCGTTGCTTTCGGGTTGATACCCAGAGCCTCCTATAGACAGACCCGAAAACGAGCCGATTTCACCCCATCTAGCTCGTGCACCAAACTTTATCGATAGGAAAAAACTTAGCCTCACCTAAATAGGAAATTGGTCGACATACCATGAGCGGATCTGTGGCAAAGAGTTCCCTCTTTCTGAATAAAAAGAAGACTCTCTGACAATTTTTTTTCTTTTTTTGGGGGGGGGGGGGGGGGGGGAACTACTTGGAAAAAAAAGAAGACCTTCGGTTTTATTTCAGACACTTCTCGATCCGCTCTACGAATAACAATTAACGTTTTTAAATTTTCATTTACGAAGAACCTCTGGTTATATTCTGATATGGGGGGGGGGGGGCACTTTTATCTCTTGCTGCAGATTATCAGTATCCTACTGTTTGTTGCCTCCTATAGATAAAAAAAGTTACCAAGATGCACAATGAAAGATACAGGCATGAAATCAGTGCATCAATCAACCCATGTTCTCTATTACTGCTTTTGGTATATAGCATAGTTCTTATCTTGACGATCTCTTTCTCGCTCATGCACGTAGAAAATAACATCACACTACGGCTTGCCGATGGGCAGAACGCCTACGAAGGTCGCATCGAGATCGAGCTTGACGGCGTCTGGGGTACGGTCTGTGACAACAACTGGGACAAGAACGATGCCCGCGTCGTCTGTAAGCAACTAGGTCTTGGTCCTGGCATTGAGGCTGCTGGTACTTCCACCTTCGGAAAGGGCAGTGGACCGATCTACGTTGACAACCTGGGTTGCAGAGGACACGAGTCATCAATCGCATACTGCCAAAATAATGGAGTAGAAGTCCACAACTGCACGCACGATAACGACGCAGGAGTCGTATGCTCAGCTCCTAGTAAGATTATTTTGCTCTACTCTGAAGTAACAACCAAATATTTTAGCAATGTAGTCTGATGAAGTAAAAAATTATTTGAAATGTCAATTTTTATATTTCCGAGGTTCCGACTCATTTTGAAACTGCATGATGCAATCAGAGACATGCATGGGCCGCGGAGTGAAATCAAATCAGCCCCTACCCCCAGTTTCAAAAACGCTCCGCGGTCCCTGACATGTCTCTGATCTTTTTGCAATCCGCCACGTAAAAGACTCTTGCACAGTCCGGTATAATCTGTCCATAAAAGCCCTGACTTCCTAGCAGCTAGTATTTGTAAATTGTCCCTACACCCTGATCACAAAAAAAATTAATAATCTGCTGGCCGTAATACTTCTCATTTATCATGTTCCTTCCAATTAAGCAGTGTTGTAATCGAGTCGAGTCGAGTCAAGGGGGGTCGAGTCCGAGTCGATAAGAGGTCGAGTCACGAGTCAAGTCGAGTCAGTAGGAGGTCGAGTCACGAGTCAAGTCGAGTCATGAGTGGCTCGAGTCCCGAGTCGAGTCAAGTGGAGTCAACAGAAATTTTCAAGTTGATTCGAGTCAACGTAAAGAGGCGAGTCGAGTCGAGTCGAGTCAACATGGATTTTTGTAGTCAAGTCTACAGTTCTAATACTTGTACATGTTCTTGTATTTCATGTCTGATGTGGTAGCCTATTATGACTTCCTGTACCCACGACAGACCGAGTGTCTGTAAAACAAAGACCTAAGACCTAAGACCCAAGACCTAAGACCTAAGACCTAAGACCTAAGATCTGAGACCTAAGACCTAAGACCTAAGACCTAAGACCTAAAACCTCAGTCCCAACCAGGTACGAAACACAGACCCTGTATAAAGTCCCATAAGCGTGGGTCTGTGTTTTGTACTTGGTTGGGTCTAAAGATGAATATTTGGGTCTGGAAGAGAGAGAGACTAACATTTCCCACGCCTATGGGACTTTGTACAGGGTCTTTGTTTTGTACCTGATGGGGTCTGATATTTCTCAACTCGATTATGTTAAAGATGAATATTGGGGTCTGGAAGAAAGAGACTAACATTTCCCACGCCTATGGCACTTTGTACAGGGTCTTTGTTTTGTACCTGATGGGGTCTGAGATTTCTCAACTCGACTACGTTAAAGATGAATATTGGGGTCTGGAAAGGAGACTCACATTTCACACTCCTATGGGACTTTGTATAGGGTCTTTGTTTTGTACCTGATGGGGTCTGAGATTTCTCGACTCGACTACATTAAAGATGAATATTGGGTCTGGAAGAGAGAGACTAACATTTCCCACGCCTATGGGATTTTGTACAGGGTCTTTGTTTTGTACCTGATGGGGTCTGAGATTTCTCAACTCGACTACGTTAAAGATGAATATTTGGGGTCTGGAAAAGAGAGACTAACTTTCCCACGCCTATGGGACTTTCTACAGGGTCTTTGTTTTGTATCTGATGGGGTCTGAAGATGAATATTGGGGTCTGGAAGAGAGAGACTAACATTTCCCACGCCTATGGGACTTTGTACAGGGTCTTTGTTTTGTACCTGATGGGGTCTAATTTCTCGACTCGACTACGTTAAAGATGAATATTGGGTCTGGAAGAGAGAGACTAACATTTCCCACGCCTATGGGATTTTGTACAGGGTCTTTGTTTTGTACCTGATGGGGTCTGAGATTTCTCAACTCGACTACGTTAAAGATGAATATTTGGGGTCTGGAAAAGAGAGACTAACATTTCCCACGCCTATGGGATTTTGTACAGGGTCTTTGTTTTGTACCTGATGGGGTCTGAGATTTCTCAACTCGACTACGTTAAAGATGAATATTTGGGGTCTGGAAAAGAGAGACTAACATTTCCCATGCCTATGGGACTTTGTACAGGGTCTTTGTTTTGTACCTGATGGGGTCTGAGATTTCTCAACTCGGCTACGTTAAAGATGAATATTTGGGGTCTGGAGTCAAGTTGAGTCGAGTCGAGTCAAGTTGAGTCAAGTCGAGTCAACAAGCATGTCGAGTCTGAGTCGTGGTCGAATCGAGTCGGCTAGTAGTCAAGTCACAAGTCGAGTCGAGTCAAGAAGGGGTCGAGTCTCGAGTCGAGTCGAGTCTTTATAGTTCAAGCTCGAGTCGAGTCGAGTCGAGTCGTAGAAGGGGGCTCAAGTTGAGTCGAGTGGAGTCGAGTCGAGTCATTACAATACATTAAGTAACCGTTTGAAAATTTTGTCTCAGATATGGGGGTCAGGGTGATTTTCTTCAGTTAGGCCAGTATCTGCCGACTTCAGGACCTACAATCAATAATAATAACATTTAACATTAACATTTTTATGTTCTTATAGTCCGCCTTGTAGACGGCTCTGGTCCGTACGAAGGCCGCGTGGAGATTCTCCGCAGCGTAATCTGGGGGACTGTATGCGACGATGGTTGGGACATCAAAGACGCCACCGTAGTCTGTCGCGAACTCGGTTTCGGAACCGCCAAGCAGGCCGTCCCTGCCAGCTACTTCGGCTCTCGGTCCTATGGATCCATTCATATGGATAACGTGGAGTGTACGGGGAATGAGAAGAGTCTTATGGACTGTCCATATGATTCCACACACGACTGCTCGCACTTAGAGGATGCTGGGGTAATCTGTACTGGAAAAGGTACGGTGATATATATATATATATATATATATATATATATATATATATATATATTTGCGCGCTTTGGCGAATCTAAAGTTACAGAAGGCCTATTAAGCAGATTTGTGCAACTTCAGGAACGCATTTTTTTAACGTGGTGCTTTGGGACGTCTCACATTGTGCCCAACAGCCCATTACCTTTTGAAAATTACTTTAGATATCATACAATGTGCTCGGATTAACGGTGATTCATCACTTCCTTGTGAAGAAACATCTCTAGAGGATATCCTATTGTTTAATTCGTTATCTATTAAACCTTCGTCCTATTCGTCCAATAAAACATAGTCCACTATTGACAAGAGTGGTACGTGGAAATATTGGGTTGAAATGTCCTGTACATGGCGTAGGTCTTGGCCAAACTACGTTGGCTACCATGATGCTCCACAACTCCCTTACCCATATTCTGAACTCCGGTCAACTTAAACCGCAGTCTAATTGTAGCTTAAACCCAGTCTAAACCTGCCCTTCAAAGCAGAATTTTTGCAAATCACATTCTGAAATCCGGTTTAACTTAAACTCCAGTCTATTGTGGCTTAACTTTGTACTGAAATTTAGACTGGACTTGCGATTTAAGTCAGTTTTGATTAAAGCTCTGGTTTAACTTAGGCTGGAGTTTAATTAAGTTAAACCGGAGTTCAGAATACAGGCCTCTGTCTCTAGCTTTCTCCGTCAGTTCCGCCCCTGGCCTTTTGCGCCTCTCTCTTTCAGTCATTTCTTTAAAGTTTCTACCGAAAGTGCTCTCTTTTTCCTCTAATCCTCTTTTGGATTCTAGGACAACTACCCCCTAGACTACTACCCCCCGGACAACTACCCCCGGAAAACCACCCCCTGGACGACTACCCCCCCTAGGACAACTACCCCCCAGGACATCTACCCCCCAGGACAACTACCCCCCAGGACAATTACCCCCCAGGACAACTACCCCCCAGGACAATTACCCCCCCCCAGGACAACTACCCCCCAGGACAATTACCCCCAGGACAATTTTTCCGGGGGTAGCTGTCCAGGGGGTGGTTGTTCGGGGGGTAGTTGTCCGGGGGGTAATTGTCCTGGGGGTAGTTGTCCTGGGGGGTAATTGTCCTGGGGGGTAGTTGTCCTGGGGGGTAGTTGTCCTAGGGGGTAGTTGTCCTGGGGGGTAGTTGTCCTAGGGGGGTAGTCGTCCAGGGGGTGGTTTTCCGGGGGTGGTTGTCCGGGGGTAATTGTCCAGGGGGTAGTTGTCCGGATACGCCTCTTTTGATCTTTCCTTGAAGTACCCCAAAATACTTAAAAACTTGTCTCATTTTCCATTAAAATGTCCTTGATATAGATCTTGTATGTGACCTTCCTTTGCTACCTCTGAATACCTACATGTACTTTAGTTTTTTGAAGTTCCACAACAGAGAAAAATCAAATCATTAACATAATATGCATGATGGCATCTTGTTAGAGATTTTAACACATCTCTTATTAAAAAGTAAAGTCTCTGGTCACTAGTAACAATCCATGCTTTTCCCTGACAGATCTTGCTTGCGACCTTCCTTCACTACCTCCAAACACCTACATGAGCTTTGTCAAATCACACTACAAGGAGGACGAGGTGATAGCCATCATTTGTACCTATGGCAACGAGTCCGTGGAATGGCGATGCGGGACCGACAAGAGATGGGCGGGACCATCTCTCACGTGTCCTGTTAGAAAAGGTTAGTAAGTAACTTCTGTATTTTGAGTCTACGATACAAACAATATGCATTATACAATATTATCGTATGATCGTAAATTCACTGTGACGTCACAAAGCCAGTCCAAAATAATGCGCAATAAATGTGTCGCATTACGATGGATTAACTTGTGCGCAGCTTTGGCCTTATGGGATTTTGTATACAAATAAGCGTGCAAAAATTGTTGTTATATACCACCATGACCACGGTCGTGGCCATTGAACGAATTACGCAATGGCAAGAAGAGCGAAGCTGAGCAATCAGAAACCTTCTTTTAAGTAACCCATCTTATATTACATAAATAGTGCATGGGCTATCATGCACTATACTGGATTATGTGCACGACAAATACTAAATAATCGCAGGCCGAGGTGAAATAGACCTGCACGAGGGATAATTTAGTATTTGGAGTTCATATAGTCCAGTAAAGGTGCATAAATAGAACTTGCACCAATTGTTATAGTAAATAGACCCCTAGATTTATAACTGTTATTGTGTATTAGGCCCGGGCCCTATAGGTCTATACATTTATAGTCTAGATCTACTGCTGATTTCCTAACTCTACAAAAGTTGCTTATCTCAAAAAATGAACTCCAAATGTTAGCTCTCCAGTGATGTGTAACATTCTGAACTCCAAAAAACTTGAAATTGAATTATAGCAATCGTAAACAAGTGACTCATCCCCTATTCATTTAACACGAGATTCCCCGTGCAAAAATCAAAGTTATAGTACACGATCGTGCACTATAACAAAATTTTTGCACGTCACGTGATGCGAATCTAACCATCCATGGCGCGTATATACATACACTGTTTACTATAATACAATATACAATACGAAACTATATCATATGATAAGTTCATTAAACGGTTTAGAGCTTTGGCAAACTGAATAGTAATATTTTTCAAAGATTAAATTCTTATTGATCAAAATCAAAGAATAATTACAAAGAACAAATATATAAACAATATAATTAAGGCAAGTGGCAAAGTGGCAATTGAGATATTATGTATACAAATACATTGTCAGTACTTTTGTAAATGCAAATGTTTGTATACATCAACTAAACATCAATTGAAATCTAATCTCCAGTTTCGAAAGTGAAGAGCAAGTCTACTATTTTTCTTAGCTATTCTATACTCGTAATCTTCTACGAGTGTCTTGAAAACATCTAAATTTTAGGGAGATTCCTCTGAATCTGCAAATATAAACATAACATTAAAGCACGCAATAACATACGTTAAACATTTATTATCTTTAACCCAAAAAAGCTTTTAAAAAAGGGAAATATTCATATTTCTATTCTCTTTTTGATTGATAATACTTAAAAGTCCATCCCAAATTGGTTTGATTTTGGGGCAATCACTAAATAAATGTGATGTTGTTTCAGAAAATTAATACAGAAAAAAAAAAGTTTGGAGTCTTTCTTTTGAATAACTGATAACTGAATATTCCTGCTGTTAGTTGTACCTTCCCCAAAAGTTTGCTGTGGGTGTAGGTCGGGGAGGGAGGGGGGGGGGGTTGTTCTTTGTGGTATATTTGTAGTTATACATATCTTTGTATGAAAATCTACATCTTAAAATAATTTTCGTTAATACTTGTATTTATGATTGTTCCTACAAGGTCTTTTTTAAAAATTTGTGTTAGTTCTGAAATGTGAAGAACTATTTTATTTACATCGCATCTTTCATTGAGCATTTAGATTCCCTTTTTTTTTCTATAGATAATCCTTCCTCCAGCAGAGCAAAGATTATCAGTGTTGTTGCTGTATTAGTGGGTCTAATTCTGATTGGCTTGATGGTTTTCTTGATCTTTCTTGTCCTGCGGTAAGTTCTTAATTGAAAAGTACCCCGTAAAATGATCATCTTATCTGGCAATGAATATAGTGGGTCATTCATTTTATTACACTTCATACCGAAAGTTACATTATATTCAATCTGGGTAGGTGGACGAATGATTATACACTAGACATACCCACTATAATATCATTCTATGCCCTATGTAACATCATTTATCCAAATATGATCTGCTTATCATGCTAAAAAAGTAGGAAAGCTAATTGTAGCCTTCTTAATACTTTCATTACATAATGAAGGCAAAATTACAGTTCCACAAGGTGAGATCATGTTACCATTCATCTTTACTTTACTCTTTCAATGATATTCATATTCTCAGCAATCAACGCAGACAGGGGTTCCCTGGACCCATAACAATGTCCGATGTCTTAGCTCACATAGAAACTATCAAGAATGCCGCCAACACCAACGGAGACAGTAGCAAGCTCGAAGGCCGTACTACGGCCATGCCCGAAAATGATATCACAGGCGGTGTCGAAGTTGAACCCTTCAATGACCATGCCCCGGATAATGCCCAGTTCTTCGACGAAAAAGATTCCAAGTCTAATGCAACGGGCGGTTATGCTCGTCTCATCGAATAATTTCAGTAGCTTGGGAAGAACTGTAGTAGTTTGGAAAAGACTTTCTCTGTTTCACCCAGTCACACCTCCAACCCGAAAGATAATCGACAACCCCCCCCCCCCAAACTTTTTGGCAATTTCGGTTTACTGTCAGTTTTGTGTAGGTTTTTATGTGGTTTTGAGTCGTTTCCTGAATTTTTCAGGTTTTGATATTTTGGACATGCTCGCAAGATCCTACACTGACAATAATGGGGGCTTGTCATGGACCGGTCGGGAACGATTCGGGGACAGTTCAGCGTGAATCGGTTTCCGACAGGGCAAAATTTATTCATTTTTTGTTCCGGTTATCGTCGGTCTCTCGTCGGTGTGACTTGGGTTAAAGTTTGTAGACAAGTTTATTAAGCTCTACACATTCTTGTTCAAAAGAATTTATGAATTCAATATTCATGAATGAAAATCATACTTAGTTTCATCTCTACAAATTCAAATTTAGCAGCATCAACTATGCGTAATGATAGGTAGAATAGGAAAGAACAGACATCACTAGAGATTGTGTAGAATTATGCTTGATTAATAGTAAACAATGATCTGGAACAGTCAACTACTGGAAAGAACTCGAAAATATGTAACCATTACTTTGCAGTATTAGATGAATTTGAGCTTAGATTTATAAAAGACTTTTGTTTACAAATTTCTCCTTCATAAAGATATTATGATAATTTGTCTTGAGAATGTTTGACTGGAAAACTGCTGCCAAAACATTCAGTTTGTCATCCATGCATTGTAAAATAATCAGCCTCAACCAGTCAACTGCATTTTTTAGTTCCTTTACACTTGCAGAAGAATTTTTTAGGCCAGTGTACATATAGCAACTTATGGTTTTCAGGTAAAATGATGTTAAAATGGCCGAAATAATCTGAATTCAAAACGATTATGGCTCATGTATTTATATTTAATATGTAAGATTTACTTTGAGCGTGCGTAATTTTATGTACTGTCTTTATTCAGTTTTTCCTTTTTAGATATTTCTTTATTATTGTTTGCGATTGATATTGTAGAAGGTTCTAATTTCTATGGCACACACCATTAAGAAGGTGCATGCTTCATACAGGCTCTATCCAGCAGTTTAGCCTTTTTATTCCGTTTCAAACAATCCGTATGTGTAAATAACTTTCACTTGTTTTCTATAGTTTCAAAACAACTTGTGTTTCGTCTTTGTAGGAGGAAAACATGTAAAAGGTACTCTCAACCCAGTTACTTGTTAATACCTTGAAGTTAGATTATTTGAGATTATTTCATTATTGTCATACCATGCAATCTACTCTCTCTAAAAAAAAAAAAAAAAAAATCGAGTGATCACTGACGTCACTCCCCGGGGAATGAAAATAGAGTGAAAATAGAGTGAAACTCCACTCTTTTCCTTTTAGAGAGCACTCGATAGTCACTCGATATTTACTCCTAGACAAGTGATCACTGACGTGACTCCCGGGGGAGTGAAAACATAGTGAAAATTCACTCTTTTTTTTATAGAGACAGTAAGAAGATCATATTTGTAATATCTATCACGTCGTTCTACTTATGTAAATTTTATTATATAATATTAACACTTTTAAAGTTCAAGTATTTAATTAAGTTTAATTAGCTGATGATTGTCGACTCCATGTAGTCGACGGATTAACTCTAACTGAAAGTCCACTGTTGACAATCAATGACCCTGAGGTGACACCCTTGTGATGTACAATGATGCGTCTTGCAACAAGGTTCAACCTTGGATTTAATGAGACAAAAGAAAACAATAATAAGCCTTTGCCTTGAATCACATAAATCAACATTAGCAACAAACATGTACCTCTTGTACTATGTGCCAAGTTAAATCTCATGTCTCTATTATACTTTGTCATTTCTATTTGCATTAGCAAAACATAAAATAAATCATTCACTGTGCCAATTGGCTATGAAAACTGTCTGAAGACAAAATATGTCAACCTCAGAGCATAAAGCTGTGTAACCATGGTAACATGGTATCCTAGTCATGATTCCTTATCATGAATGAATATGTGGGTAAGCTCCCTGACTGACCCTGAGACCTGACCTACTTTCAGTCACATACCTCTTCATTCATGTGTAGTAATTACACTTAAATTCTTCCAATTAAATGCATCAAATTATATTATCTGAACTCTAGAAATCTTACTTTCATTTGTCTCATAAGTCATAACTTAATGCCCCCATAAACTATAATTCTTCTATGTAAATTATACTTCATGCCTTAATTGACACACAACTAGATGTCAGGTTAAGTTACTGCATACATTGCGTAACGTACATAGTCACATTGATGTACCGTACACATTATGCGTACACGTCTCATTCATGCTTGTGAACTTATTCATATCACAAATTTTGGATTGATTATTTTCTAACTTATACTTATAGTTCACCATTTCTATAGTGAAGAGCATTAAACAAAGCAATAAACATTCAACTTTCGTAGTATGAATCAATTTTCTACTTACAACATTGGGCTTGTATAAAAAGAACAAATAACAGTAACTTTCAGTGACGACAATACAACAGGTTTCATGTGTCTATGAGGTTGGAAATTGCAAACGCCCTCTAATGCCCAGATGACAAATCCTAATCATCGGCTCTCGCCTATGACGTCAAAAACACAGCTTTAGTCTACTTCACTCCATTCATTTGTTTTGTTTTTATTCGCAAAGAATAAGGAAACTGAACAGGTGCCATAAAAAAAAAGCTTTCAGTGTTCTCGATGTTTTGGACAATATGTGTCCATTAGTGTTTAGCAGAGAGGCTCATTTCATTTTGCGTTCTTGTGATGTTAAAAATATTAATTGGTCAACATAAAAGACAGTACATGTATAAGCAAAGTAATCACGTTGTTCAACAAAGGACGATTTGTGAAACTCCACTGACGTGTATAGCAGTTTGTGGTGCTAAGAGTGACACACTATATAATCCCATTTTTAATTGTATTTTTAAAAATTACATTCCAAAGATGGAAATAACAGAGGATGTTGCACATTGTAATTTACCCTGGCATTACATCGTTGTAAATGTTTCTTATATCATGTATAAACAGAGGCTTGACCAGTGTTCTCTTTTCAGAATATATTTTTAGGAATGTACGTATTTTTTTCTTTAGGTGTTATGTTTCTTAAAAGTCATGTGTACATAAATTCACGTAGAAACCTATTTGTTGATGTATATTACTTAATGCATCGGAAATATTACCGTACATTGCTCATTTGCCCGTTGGGATGGCAGTAAAAATGGGTAGGTAATTCAACAAGATTTATACCGAATAAAACCATATTACCTACAAATGTGTATTCGTGCAACTGTACCTCCTATGTTTGCCCTTTCTCGCTCTTTCTGTCACTCACTTTTTTTTTTTTTTTTTTTTTTTTTTTTAATAACACAAATGCACACGCTGCTATCAATATGCCTTTAGCACTTCATTTATTTGATGTACGATAGAAGAGCAATGTAGATGAAATGTCTTGCTCAAGGGCATAAGTGCCGTGCCGGGGATCGAACGCCCGATCCTCGCATCTCCAGTCAAGCGCCTTAAACCACTGGACCACGGCACCTACCTGCTGCCGAAATGATAACTACTGCAATCACACAGGCGCACGCACCCACACACACACACACACACACCCTCACACACATTGACTTGTGGGGAACTGTATTGTTTTCTCCTTTTGTACTTTGTACCCCACAAGCACTTCTCCTATTGTATTTTGTACCCCACAAGCATGACGGAATAAAGGCCATCATTGTGCTCTTTTGTTCTCTGTACCCCACAAGTGTATCTATGTAAGGGCACACACCACACACACACACACACTCTTTCTCTCTCTCTCTCCCTCTCTCTCTTTCTGTTTCCAATCTCTCCCTCTCTCTCTCCCCCTCTCCCCCTCTCATCTGTCCCCACCCTTCTTCTTCTCTCTCTCTGTCACTCACACACTCTCTTTGAAATAATACAAAATGAATAAGGAAATTATCAAGAATTACTTCTGAGTAATACATCTTGAATGTGTAGCAAATAAAGCAGATCACGATGCGAAAACCACAAAGCCACTACTCCTCCTTCTCCTCCAAAGCCCTCTAACCTTTCTCATCCCTCTCACATCGTCTCTGACAGACAACATTTTATTTTTATATTTTACTCCGCCAAAAACCATCTTTACATGCACTGATATACAACAATCACCTTGCCGTTTATCAAATTTTGGGCTGTATATCCAACTTCCTTTCATCGCTTTCTGGAGGGCGTTTCCTTTACGAGTTTGCTTAAAAATGACAAGGACGTGAATTTTCCGGATTGAAACGACTCTAATTTTAGTTTGATTAGGTGAAATAATTATAGCAATCGTAATGATTGGGTGAATGAGCTAATATTTTAAAATGATTTTCAAAGATGTTTTACAACTGATGTAAATGAAAACGATTACAAACAATAAATACAATGACCGATTTATTGAGAAGAGCCTATATTAGTGACAAGTCAGTGGTAGGGAAAATAAATAATATAAATATAGCAAATCGAAACTGGGGAAATGTTAAAGTGACTGGGCTAGAGTCTACTGAGCAATATTGAGCTGAAAATTTCTTGTGTGTAACCCCCCCCCCCCCCCAAAAAAAAAAAAAAAAAAAAAAAAAAAAGAGAGAGAGAAAATTAAAAAAAAATTAAAAAGAGAGCAAATCGGTAAAAGAAGAAACAACTTAAGGTCATGTTTTTCAAAACGAGCGTTATCTATCGATTTGCAACATTGCGGGTTGTCGTCCACAGGTGAAGGGGGTGATTGATGATCCATAAATCAGCGGACTTCGCACCGTCTCTCGTACGTGCACCTACCTGGTTCTACGCTGGGTGCACGCACGCGGGATGTTACGGACAAAATAATTACAAACGTCCAGAACTAGACTATAGCTTTACGGGAACAGGGTGAGAACATGGAGAGGAATGGGTAGGTAGACTGACAGAGAGACAAAGAGAGAGAGAGAGAGAGAGAGAGAGAGAAGGGGGACTAGAGCAAGAGAGAAGGGAATAGAGAGCTCCAATCCATGTGACTTTCCATATCTGAAATAGTATAAGATAGTGAGATAGAACAAGTAATGACTTAGAGTTGTAATAAAGAGATTTAGAAACGATAATCATGGAAAGAAAATTTAGAAACGATAATCAGTTATATATCTATGCACTATATAAGAACGAAATATTAAGTTTATTAAAACAACATGGTATTACTATTGAATGAATGAATGAAAGAACTTTTATTACCAAAAATTGATCACAATATAGTATACATTTGAAAAACAAATCTTTGGTAATAGGACACCACTAGATAGCAATACTGTTAGTCAGGTCTGTTCACAAAATTGGGGGACAGAACTTACAAAAAGCGCATTTTTTTTTTTTTGCCTTTGAGTCATATGTATTAAAAGCGTAAATTTTAGGTGCCAGGAAATTGGTGAATGGCACCCTTTTTTAAAATGCTAATTTATGCAAAAAACACAAATTCTGTTGCTTGTCTCGAAATATATGAAATAATTTCTTAATTTTTCATATCCAGGTGAATCTGATGAAATCATCAAATTTATTTTGCTTTATCTTAATGTTAATATATGCTAATTTCTGCATAAACCACATATTCTATGATATACTCACAAAATAAATGTGGAAGGGCTTCATATTCTACCACATAGGTTAGATCGATCAGTTAGATTAAAAAAACATTGATAATTGCAATAATATTGAAATATTGTAATGTTTATTGATTCATATTTATGCATAATGCACATTTCCAATGCCATCATTATCAAAAAATGACGATACAAGCACCTCAAATTTATAACATATTGGTGAATATGGTGAGGTCAATGAAATGACTAAGTGTTAGGTGTGATGTTCTGAGTGTATTCCTTGACTTTTAAAACTATTTTATTCTGATTTATGCATATTAATGCAAAAAAAACCCAAAATTTCAAGGGCCTATCAATTATCAATGACCGACTATACTTCCAATTTGATAATCACCGGTAAACAAGGTCAGGTGAATGAAAAGATAACGTTAAACTGCAATTTTCAGAGTATATATATAAATATTCTTTTTTTAAAATTATTATTTTAAAGCAAAGATTGTACATATTGAAGAGCTTAAGCTCTTAAATACGTAATTCAAGATGGCATTAACACTTTGAATGCATGTAATTCCATAATTTACATAAATTTGGGAAAATGCATGAAGATGTGAGTTATTTTGATGGGTCCTGTGGCAAAAAATAAATCTGTAGGACAACAAATACATATGAAAAGTTTGATACATTTTTCAAGCACTTTGATTTTTTACTCTGTCTAGGTACATAGGGTATATAATTGGTATAAATTAGCATGATTTTGCATGAAGATGAGATTTAATTCGATGGGTTCTGTGGGAAAAAAATAAAGCTATTGCATCAAGAAATACATAAAGGAAGTTTCGAACATTCATGAGCCACTGGTATTTACCTTGTCGATGGACTTACTGATTTCATGCATTTAAATCGCATAAAATAGCATAATTTTGCATGAAGTCCTGTGTTAAAAAAAATGAATCTATTGCCCCAATAAGTACATCTGCAAAATTTGGTGCTTTTGTAAACTCTGTCCCCCAAACTCAAGGAACCAACGGACCTGACTATATTCCTTTTCAACCATAGTATATAGAAATCTCCGTGAAGCTTATTACGAAATGTCTGACTTTTTCCTTTTACTTAATAAATGGTATCTTGAAATGAAAGTAATAGTTTCAAGCTGTTCCTTGAGTAAATAGTGACACGACAACGGATTTCCTTTGTAGATATAGAAGGATATGGATTTATCAACTTTGGGCATGAGGGGGGGGGGGGAGCATTTCTTTTCCGCAGACCAGTTCCAACCTGTCTCCAGTTCTGTGAATCGGTTGGTTTTACATGGATGTGTAAAGATTACCTTTAAAAAAAAAAATATTATTTATAATTTTTAATTGCAGCCCCTTCAAATTATCTTACTGCTTTTGGGAGGAAACTACGCCTGTCTAGTATTGATGAAAAAAAAGAAAGGATTTTTAGATCTGCGATATCTGTCGTAATATGCCTTATACGCTCATTCTATCTCACACATAAAAATTGACGGAGGGTTTAAAAAACATGACAATTCTACCCCGGAATTATGATTTCGTGAACCGCATGGGTACCCCCCAAGCCTCTTTCAGCGGGTTGATGGTTAGGGGGTACGAGAGGGAGAGAAAAAAAAAATGCCCAGGAATAAATTGAGGTATGTTGGGGGAGAAAATTTCAGCCCATAATGGGGAGGGGCGGCTGGTCTGCCCCCCTCCCCCCACGACCCGCCTATTGTAAGTCAAGCATGCAGGTCAACTTTGCATAAAATCATTTTACCTTTATTAAGAGCCTTATTTTGGATTGATTCCAAAAGCCGGAGGGGCGTGTTGATGATATAATTCCGCTGGTATTCTACAGAAAGTCAGTAAAATAGCTTACAGATGGCAGTAACTCGTCAATTGCACATACCTTAAATTGATTTTGTATCGATGCAAGTCTTATTCACAATTTTAGAGTCGATTACTTCGTTATATTATAGTCCGATTACAGCAAAAAAATAATGGCAAAGTATGAAGGAAGAATGTCACTACTGAAAAGACTGAATCGATAGTTTCTAGAATTATATTAACAACAAAAATGAATTTTGTTTCAATTGACTTATACACTATTCAAAGCTGCGCTCCGTTATATGTATATTTAGCAGGGAGAGCGAAAAAGCGGGGGGAAGTAAGAGAAAAAGGCCTAAAAAGGCGCTACGAGTCGTTATCTTTTTCTCAAACTTTGCTAAAACGTCAAAGTTTTCGGGCTTCGCGCGGGAAGGGGAAAACTCCCCCCTCCCTGCACCCACCCCTGTTACTTACAGTGCAGTATTGCGTCCAAATAATTGAAAAGCAGTCAGGGCGTCGAACTAACTTTCCGCCTAAAAAAGGTGCTATATACGAACCATTATCTTTCTCTCAAATTTGCTCAAACGTCAGACCTTACGCAGTTCACCAGGCTCCTATATAGGAACGATTTTTTTTTTTTTTACTGGGGGTGCTGTGAGCAGATTTTTTTTGT